>VWZE01014148.1:445795-568381 GCA_013396675.1 Eubucco bourcierii
TGCTCCCTCCCTGGATGTGTTCAAGGCCAGATTGGATGAGGCCTTGAGTAACCTGTACTAGTGGGAGGTGTCCCTGCCTATGGCAGGGGGTTGGAACTAGATGATCCTTGAGGTCCCTTCCAACCTTACCATTCTATGATTCTATGATTCTATGATTCTATTCTATGATTCTAAATCAGAAAGAAGTTACTAGAAGAGACTCGTGTGTTGAAATTCTGTGTAATGTGTAGCTGGGACACCGTATGCCAGAGCTGTGATGTTAACACATGCACCTGGGTCCCTCTAACTACACTAATGGGCTGTTTAAAGTATGCCTTAATGGTTCTTGATAACAAGGAACTGTGCATAGAATCATAGAGTTCTTCTGGTGCAAAAGGGCTTTAAAGTTAATCCAGTCCAACCATTATCTAATTCTGACAAGTCTGGTGCTAAACCATGTCCTTTGGCATCACTTCTATGCCTCCAGGCATGGGTATTCAACCGTTTCCCTGAGGAGCCTATTCCAGTGTTTGGTAACTCTTTTAGTGAAGAAGTTTCTTCTGACATCCAAACTGGTGCAACTTGAGGCCGCTTCCTCTCATCCTAGCACTTATTAGTAGGGAGAAGAGACTGACACTCAGCTTGATACAACCACATTTCAGGTGGTTGAGAAGAGTGAGAAGGTTTCCCCTGAGCCTCATTTTCTCCAGTTACATCAGATACTCTTCAGAAGACCTGGTCCTGCTTGACCCACTGTTCTTGATATAGGTCAGGATGCTGTTGGCCTTCTTGGCCACCTGAGCACACTGCTGGCTCATATTCAGACAACTCCCAGCCATGGGCAGGGATGCCTTCTACTTAGACCAGCTTGCTCAAGGGCCCATCCAACCTGCATTTGAACACTTCCAAGGTTGGAGCCTCCACATCTCCAGGCAACCTGTTCCAGTGCCTCACCACCCTTATGTATACACCCACAGATATATACACAAATGTATTTTTTTTTCTTTTTACTCTCAGTAGAGAACTGTGGTTTGCTTGCCACCAATACATAGTTAAGACCTATGTCCTCATTCATAGTACTTACGGATATCTCAAAGTGGGCTTCCAAACTTGAAGCATAAACATTTAATTAAGAACTAATTTTCCTTTCAGGCCTACTTGCACATAAAATCCATTGGAGCTCAGCTGCTGTACACGGTGAGGCAGTGCCAAGATGGCTGTTGGGTTCACCCACTGCTGACAGGAACTTCATCCAATGAAGTCTCATTTCTGTAGCCACAAGGAAAAAAAGATGTCTGCTTTGAGTTGGCAGGAATGTAACTGTTAGAGCAGGATTTTCATTCACAGTGTTTTCTCCTTGGGGTTACATGGTGGGTGGAATGTGAGAATTTTGCTCTGTTCTTAAATGAAGACCTGTAGCAACAGCAGAAATTGTCATCCGGAAATTCTCAGGCCTACAAGGATGACTTGGCTTGAAGAATTCTATGTCCAAACACACAGATTACCCAATAAAGTCTACTAGCCCTAGTCCTGTGAATCAAGAGCTCTGTTGAGTAATCTCATGTCTTAATTATATTCTGGTGACATCCACGGGTTTGAAAGATTCTTCAGGATTACTTTGACCACAATATGCTCTCATGCTGGATGGCTCTTCAAACAGCTCTGCCTCATCTTCGTTTAAGTGTTGTGCAAGGAAACATTTGCAATGTACAAAAAGATGCAGGAGCCATAGGAACAGTCCTGAATGTGGGACAGATTCTCAGACAGTTACATCATAAGCAGGACTCGTCAGAATAGCCCAAATCCTATCAGCCTGCATGATAGCAGTGGCATTGCTGCTCTGGGATCCCAGGTGCTGCCCTGGGATCAGAATATTCCATTGCTGATTTCAGTCTTCTATCCCCAAATCATGGTTACCAAGACATAGCTGAGGATATTAACTTATGTTAGAAAAACAGCCCCAGAATATTCCTCATTTGATGAACAGCTCTCTCCTATAGATATGGAAGCAGGCAACAGGATCTTCCCTTTCATGCCCACTCTTAGAGGTCAAATAAGATCTGTTGCCCTAGAAGCCCTGGCAAATTCTGTACGTAAAACTGCTGTTCAATTGTTGGTAGCTGAATGTTGCTACAGGAAAAAACAAAATGAGGAACAAAACTGCTGGCTTAAAGCAAATCTGGGGAGCAGTAGAAGCCAAAGTCACTGCAAGTCTGTCACCTCAATGGCCAGTCCTTTGAAAGACTTGGGTACTTTGAAAGATTTGGGTTGGCTTCACCTGTGATGTTCCTTCCTGCACCTCTGCTCTCAGCTGTAATTAGGATTATAGTAACTAGCCTGTACATGTTACTGGACAGCAAGATTACTGTTGTTTTTAAGGTATTACACCATCAGGCAAGCTGTTGGGACAGAGTGGCTGGACAAGTTAGATCTAGCCTCCTCCCAATTAGCTGCTTGGTGGTTCTGCTTCTCGGTTAGATGCTTGCATCTTCCCAGTTTGACATTTCTTCTTGCTTATTCCAGCTAACAAAAGAAGATCTAGAGAGCAGAACTGGTGGCCAGCAGCTCTGAATCTATATGCTGGATTATACCCTGCTGCACGTTGCCCTGGTTTTGTGTTTTCCCTTAGGAAAATGTGGACACCACCATTCACTAGTATCACTCACATGAGGCTTTGAAGAGGTGGTGCATCATTCTCTTGTAACTGATGTTTGCTAAAGCACAGAACCATCAAGCAAAAATTAATCAACTTTTAAAAACTAATTCACAAATTGGTTGTAATCCCTTTCTCACAGGTGCTGCTGTGGCAAAGGGTTATGGAGGTGCTTGGTCCTCCTCCTTAGCAGTCTGGCAGCCTTTTCCAGCAGCTTCCACTACTGCGTGCTCTGTTGTCTATGCTGTGTAGCATTGCTTTTCCCAGTTGAAGTTCATTTGGAGGTTGCTTATTTACACTGCAGTGCTTCAGAAATACTCTGCTTCTCCTTTCCCAGGAGGATGTTCTGTCAAAGTATGAAAAAGAAGGGAGAAAAGAAAGGAAGAAACCAGCCAGGCAGCAACAGAGGAGAAAAGCAAATCCACCACACACTCTGTGAGGGGCTTCAGGGACTGCTCTGTGTGCAGCAGAGAGGCCAAGCCACGCCAGCAGCAGCAGCAGCACGATCCTGCGTGCTTTGACCATGCACACAGACACATTGCAGTGTGCTTGCTGGCCACACACACCAAACACGGTGCTTCTGTTGTCTCTGTATTATTTCATGCTCCACTAAGCTGCAATTTGTTCCTGGTTTATGTGACCATAGACATATTCCCCATTTCACTAATTCTGTGCCCAGGTACCACCCCAGCTCTTGTCCCCACATCCTTGAAGGACCAGGGCTTGGATTTCCCTTTCCTTTAGCTCTGGATGCAGCAGTCCTGCTCAGGGAAAAAAGCAGTGGCACTGGCTGCTACACACACACAGCAGTAAGAGGTTATCTGCAGTTGCAGGCAACAAAGATGCATAGATGGGGTGCTAAGGGACACAATTTAGCACAAGACTTGGTACAGTTAGATAATGGTTGGATTCAGTGACCTTTTTTGCCTGAAACAGTTCTATAATTCTGTGATTTTATAATTTGGCTGATGACATGTCCAGATTTGGAAAGCTTTTCCATCATGAGAACAATGCCAACTCTAAGTGTATGACAGACCTGCATGGGATCATGGCACACATACACACTAACTGCCCAGTTCTGATCCTACTAGAGATCTAGAGATGAGCTCATGTTCTTTATCCTACTTGGACAACTTTTACAGCCTTTGTCAAATTCTTTGTAGCTACAACTAAACTTCTTCATGCAACTGGAAAAGAACTAGAGTGGAGTGCAGATGCATGTTTTTACTCTAAACAAAATAGCACTTCAACAACAACAAATAAAATCATCTTAAAGTAAGAGAGATGTTTATTCCCAAGCCTCACTCAAAGACACACTATATAGAACCATTCTTGATGAAACCAAGATGATCCAAGTCAACAATGACAGAGGAGAACCTACCTTGACCTGCTGATTGCAATCTTCTTAATGCTTACTGAGATACCCTTGACCTTCTTGACCGTGAGAGCACATTGCTCATGTCCTCTCCTCACACTGTGCCATTCAAGTTTGCTCATGATAGATTGGCTGGAGGGAGTGGATTAAGGCTGAACGGAAGAAAATGGAGATTTTTGAGGTAACCCTTCAAAGGGATTTGCTAGGGTGACAGCCACTCCCTCATCACCCAATGCAGCTGCTCTTGTCCCTACCCAGCCCTGCAAGGACAAATGGCTGGTAAGTCAGGTGCTGGTTAGATCATCACCAACACCTACAGTTTCGAGTGGGGAGATCAAAAAAGAGATTATAGGTGTAGGTGGAGACGCAGAAAACACAAGGCTACCTTCAACCACCTCTTACTATTTCTTGTCATTTAGCCTGTATCTGAGTTCCTCATCCCACCACAGACAGGCAAGTCACTTAAACTGTCCACTTAAGCTTTTATCCCTTGTAGAGCCCATTACAAAAAAATAAAGCTGCTGTAACAACCAACCAGCACCGATCATCTTCCTCACTCCTGATCACAGCCAGAGTTCTCCCTGTGTAGGAGGAACAGGAGCCTTCATCCCACTGTGCCTTTCACACCCTGGGCACAGAGTCAAGCACTTCATTCTTTCAGTCTTCCCTTACCTTCCACTTCACTAGAATCTAAATTTCTTCCTCAGAACTTCCATTCCTTCAACTCATTAGCCATCCTACCTTGGACATTTGAAAACTCCTGCTTAAAAGCTCTTCTGCTTGCTAAATCTGGAGTGTCCTTAGAGCTCTGTAGCCATCCCCTCAGCTATTTGGACCTCTATTATATTATTATCACAGATTTCCACCTGGAATTTTTTATGAGAATTTCCTACTCCCTACTTAGCACTCCCTAATTATTCGCAATCTTTACTTGTTTTGTTTAAGGAAGGGATAATTTCAGTATGCATCCTCCTTTTCCCAAAGTGTATTGCTATCAAAACTCAGGTCCAATGCTTCTTTGAGATCATAGGAACTGAAGTCCTCTGAAAAGTGAGGCTATGTTGGGCTTGTGTCCTTGATGTGGGCTGCCCAAGGAGGTGGTGGAGTCACCATCCCTGGAGGTGTTTAAAAGAAGACTGGATGAGGCACTTAGTGCCATGGTTCAGTTAATTAGAAGGTGTTGGGTGATAGGTTGGACTCAATGATCTTGAAAGTCTTTTCCAACCTGGTTAATTCTCTGTTTCTGTGATCCCTATCAGCAAAGTAGCATGTTAAAGCTCAGCGTTGCACAGGATGAATCCATGTATTCTTCATTCAAAGATACTCCATGGGAGTCACTGATTGAGTCCAACATGGAAAGCTAGAGTAAACATGGATTTGTTAATAATGGGGTGAGAAACCTAAGCATGCTCTATAATTAAAACTATTGCAAAATGTTACTTAGAGGAATAAAAGCAGCCAGAAAGCTGAATGTTACAGCTGAAGCACTGAGAGATCATCTGTGGTAGCTCATTTGGTGGGAGAAGGTAGCCAAGGAGAAAGGTCAGTAGAAGAAAGCTGTTTGGTTTCTTCTGTAATGCAGTGGAGGCTGGGGCAGAACTCAGACAAGAGGGAAGTAAAACCACTACCATGTTCTATAAGACTTTCAGTTTCACAATCTAACTAAGACCCATAGCCACAGGAAATCTGAGTCCACCTCTTATGAACAACCCCCCAAATGTTTCATATGCCCCTGTGGAGGGCAGATTAGTTTACATTTCCAAAAGCAAAGCAGCAATTCTCATAAAGCTTAATAAATCTGGTGCCACTATCGAGGATGTGATGCTAAATCGTTTTGGGTTCTTGAACCCAAATGACAGGTGACATGAATTGTATCTGAAAGGCCCTCTTCTCAAAGCACACTGATGCTGGTGGGATGGAAGAGAAACACACTACAGACTCCTCAGGCACAACCTTGTTTAACAGCACAGCCTGGTATTATACAATTACTTCATCTGTTACAAGCACCTTGAGGCTTACAGCTACATTTCCAACTGACTAAGATCAGAAAGCACTCAGACTGCTCTGCACGCTAAACACATTTGAGCTGCATAGCTCAGACTAAAACACAGATGTAATGGTGCAGCACCAAAGGTTGATGAACCCTGGCTTTAACCCAGTTTTGCATTATTCTTGCCTGCATTCTTTCTAGGAGCTGCAGCAGAAGTGAGTCCAACCTGAGTAGCTGAGACAAATGACTCTTTGTAGATCATTGCAGTGATGTTAAAGCTGGAACAAATTTCATTAACTAGCAATCAGAAGCAGAAATACAAGTAATGAGCTATTTCTCTACTTGGAAAACAAAAATATTGGATGGCAGCTCTGCAAAGGAAGTAGTGACACCAGAGGCAAACTGAAGAAAGTTCCCAGGGGAACACACACAAGGATTTTAACAAGACAGTTTCGTGCCCAAGTCTCCTCTCATGACGCATATTTTTATGGATATAGCCCTGAATTGCGCAGCTCAGAGGAGTGCCAAGGAAGGGAAGGAAACACCAAGGAGAGAGGAATGCCACAGCAGCACACATGATAAGCACCTGCAGTGCTATATCCCACTTTGGAATTGTCAGCTCAGGAGAGACATGGCCCTGTTGGAGAAGGTCCAGAGGAGGCCATACAGACAATTCAAGGGTTGGAACACCTCTTCTGTGAGAACAAGCTGAGAAAGTTGGGATTGTTCAGCCTGGAGAAAAGGGTCTGGAGAGGCTTTATTTTGCAGCCTCTCAACACTTAAAGGGACATATAAGATGGTGACAGAATTTTTCACAGAGCCTGTTGCAACAGGACAAGGGATGATGGTTTAAAATTAAAAGAGAGTGGATTCAAACTAGATGGAAGGATGAAAATTTTTGTGCTAAGGGTGGTGAGCCACTGGCCCAGGTTGCCCAGAAAGGTAGTAGGTAGCAGCTACATCCCTGGAAACATTCCAGGTCAGGTTGTTTGGGGCTCTGAGCAACCTGCAGTAGTTGAAGATGTCCCTGCTGACTGCAGAGTTAGTTGGACTAGATGACCTTTAAAGCCCAAACTAGTCTGATTCTTTGATTCTATTCTATAACCCCACATAACAGATAAACAGAGTAGTTGCAAGTCTGAAAGCTTATTTGAGAATGAAGCCTTCACCAATGCAATTTCAGTGCTGTTGAATTAATCTACACTAACATCTGAGTTTTGCCCAGGATCTCTGATAAGAATTCAGATATAACTGTTGGGGGAGTTAAATATTGAAGCCATCCAAACTATGCAGGGCATCACATCTTCTGTGTTTATTTTTATTTCCAATCTAGACTCTACATCAGCTGTCCTCACGGTTTGGTAGCATCAAGTGCTGGAAATCTACCAAGATATATATATAACTTCCTTTTCAGTTCCCATTGGTGGAAGAACAGGTTCCTTTTCTCTCTGAGTCACTAAAAAGTGACTGTGCTGGTTGACCAAAGACAATGTGAACACAGAATTTCTCAACAGAGGGTGTGAGGCCGCTTCTACAGGAATCACACTGGAAATTACAGCGTCCAAGGGGTCTGCAGTAGGTGAAAGTGCTGGCAACCACTTGGAGAAAGGATTCTGTTACTGCTGGGGTATTTTGGGCTCCAGACTGCAATGTTTAGAATGTGTTTTCTCAGACGGTTCTGGGGGCAGTCACTCCACTATGGCAACTAACATATGGCTTTGCATTGCTGTTAGTAATCACCAAACAGGAAGAAAAAGAAGGAAAAAAAAGAGAAGGCCCTTGCATACACAGACTAGGAAGGTCTAGGAGAGCATTCTCCAAGGCTGAAACCATAAATTATAAATTGCTATAATGCATATTTTCACTTCTCGTCTAATTGAAAAATCAGTCTATACAGTTGTTGCTGATAGCTCATTTATTTTGCTGAGTGACCAGAGCTCAAGGATGCTGTTTAGCGCTGCCTGGGTAGAAGCACAGCAAAAGGGAAAACTGGCTCTTAATATAATTATTTTTGTCAGGTATAGATGAGAATCTTTTTTGCAAAGCCACAGCATTCTCTTTCCAAATTAATGGATCTTTTGCTACAAAGGCAGAAGAAATATCGTATACTCAAAGAATGGAATAATTTTGGTTGGAAGAGACCTTTAAGATCATTGAGTCCAATCATTAATGCAGACCTGCCAAGTCAGTACTAAACCATGTCCCTCAATACCATTCTCTTCAATCCCACCAGGAATGCCGATTCTACCACTTCTCTGGACAGCCTGTTCCAAGGGCCTGATAACCCTTTTCGGGAGAAATTGTTCCTAGTGTTCAACCTAACCCTCCCCTACCAGAACTTGAGGCCTTTTCTTCTTGTCCTATGGCTTGTTCCTCGGAAGAAGAGGTCAAAATGAACCTTGCTTCAGCAAAAAGGTCTCCCCTGAGCATGATCCTGCTTTTTTCCAGGCTAAGCAACCTGAGTTACCTCAGCCACTCCTCATAAGACACACTCACATACTCTCAGGAAGGTCACAGAATATTAGAGTTAGCAACACAGTCCCTTGGGCTGCTGCTTGGCTTCAAGATTCATCACTTGTAGCATCTGAGAAGGAACGGATGCACTTGATTGGTTGTTGTTTGCTTCTGCAGTACTGACATTGGGTTGCTCATGGGAGGAAAGATGGGCTGTATGCAAGTGAAACCTACAGAGAACTTTTCAAAGCAGAGGAATTCAGGAGCACAGCTTTGCTTAAACTAAACATGCCTAAACATCCACTCTGTGTTTTGGGAAACAAGAAACCCCCGAAAGTAAAGACATCCTGGTCTGATCTCCTCTTTACATACCAGATGGCAATTCGTGGCAATACCAGACCACTGCAATGGGGATCAGTATGAGAGGCTTGAATACACTGCAGTATGGGAGCCCATAGTCCCCACCATCCATGGGGCACAGCAACAGACTGGGAGGAGGAGTAGTGTTGTCTTCATTTTACATAGAGTGGGCTGAGATACAGACACAAGCAGGGTGTTCTGTCGTTGATTGAAGACTGCTGATTACACACAGAAATAGCTTGTTGATGGGAAAATTTGAGGAAGCACCAGTGACAGAAACAAAGACATTTTAAAGAGCCACACCAGAAGTATGGTGTGCTGCATTCCAATACCTGAAGGGGACCTACAGGAAGGCTGGGGAAGGACTGTTTAGAAGGGCTTGTAGTGGTAGGACAAGGGGCAACAGTGTGAAACTGGAACAGGGTAGATTTAGATTGGACATCAGAAGAAAGTTCTTTACAATGAGAGTGGCAAAATACTGGAACAGGCTGCCCAGGGATGGGATTGAGGCCCTGTCCCTGGAGGCATTCAGGATCACACTTGGTGTGGCCTTGGGCTGCATGCTACAGCTGGAAGTGTCTGGGCTGACTGGGGTTGGACAAGGTGTCATCTGAGGATGCTTTCTATGAATCTGTGAATTGTATGTATTTCTTTCTTGCTTTCTATTCTCTCACCTGGAAAGCTCCTGTTGTCCAGCTAGAGATGACAGCGGTGGCCAAGGGCACATTTTGGGCTGCAGAGCCCCCATGACCTGCATACAGACAATCCTTTCTTGCAGAATCTCCAATTAATTTTCTATTGTTACAACAAAAAGACCTGAAAAAAAAAGTAAGAACAATTCACTAATCACAGAAGGGGTAAAAAAATTGTGACAAATGCAATTCCTGTTCAATATAACTTTGATATACTGGAATTAATGTGAATTTTGGGTCATTTCTCTGACTTGTCTCTCCAAACCTTTTTGATAGTTGTTAATATTGTTAATAAAAAATGTGATTGATAAATAAGATACTAAAATACTAGAAGAGAAAATACTAAAGTACTTTACTTGCAAATCCCTTCAGTGATTCAGGTTTTACACACCTAAAAATCATGGGTTTTTACATATAATATAAATTAATTCATCAATTAGAGGCAATAAGCAAATCCACACAATTCTTACATAGTGCATTTATTCCTCTTTCGTGTCCTTTAACTTCATCTTCCAGATTTGTCATTTTTAGTGCCAGATTATTTGCATTCAAATCAACAGCAGGTTTATGTGGGCAAAATTTGCACCTCAATCAGTAACCTAATAGTGAGTTGTACTGATGGCACTGGTAGACATGATCTTCTAATCACATTAATTTTAATTACTTTCCCCACTGTGTCCTCTCAGGATTCACTCTCTGAAGGGACCTACAAATAGTTATTCCAAAACCAAGCCTAGGCAATGAGATAACTTTGCCAGTCACTAAACCCTGTGAATTTGTTGCATCTGTACTCCTGATGACAGCCCTGCTGGTGTCTTTTCCTCTCAGATCACAGAATCACAGAAGCATCTAGGTTGGAAAAAACCCTCGGGATCACCAGTTCCAACCTATAACCCTACTTACTCTACAAGATTCACCGCAAACCATAGCCCTAAGCACCACATCCAAACGACCCTTAAACAGATCCACAGCAGGTGACTCTACCATCTCCCTGGGCAGCTCATTCCAGTGCCTGACCGCGTTCTCCATGAAAAACTTTTTCCTAATGTCCAATCTACACCTAACCCAGTCACAGCTTGAGGCCATTCCCTCTTGTTCTATCACTATTTACTTGTGAGAACAGACCAGTAGCAGCCTCTCCACAACATCCCCTCAGGTAGTTGTAGACAGCAATGAGGTCTCCCCTCAGCCTCCTCTTTTTCAAACTAACTGTCCCCAGCTCCCTCAGTCACTCCCCGTAAGATTTATTCTCCAGGTCCTTCACCAGCTTTGTTGCCCTCCTCTGGACCTGTTCCAGCACCTCCACATCTCTCTTGTATTGTGGCTGGACTGTAGGCAAGTGATTTCCTCTCAGGCCTCAGTAGCATCCACCTGCAGAACAAAAGATGCTGCTTCTCCCTATAACTTTTCTATGCTTGGGCAAATGTGGTCATTGCCTCCACCATTAATGTTTCTGCTCCGTTGAGTGTAGTTTTAAGAAAGCCCTGAGCATCTTCCCATCTTGCACACACCCCCCACCCTCACCCCGCCCCCAGCTGCTGGTCCCATTAGGAGGACCTCGGAGTTCCGACCAACAGTTGGGACCCAGTGAGCCTGGCTGCACAGTGTTCAGTGTCCAACTGAGGCTAAGGTGGGTGTAACCACACCATGCTAGCAGTGGAGAAGCAGGATGGGGCAACTTGGCATGACCTGCAGACCTGTCAGTGATGTACACTGAGGGTGGTGAGACACTGAGAGGTGGTAGATGCCCCATTGCTGGTAACATTCCAGGCCAAGGTGGGATGGGGCTCTGAGCAACCTGCCCTAGTTGGTGTCTCTGCTGACTGCAGGGGGGGACGACTAGATGATCTTTAAATGTCACTTCCACCCCAAGCCAGTCTGATTCTATGATTTCACCGAGATGCTCTTCAGCATCGCTCAGTTCCTGCAACGCCGGCAACTACCGAACCCGCGCGTTTTCCGCGCAGGCCAGGCGGGCAGAAGGAGCAGGAAAAGCCTCGAACCTCTCTGTCGGCAGCCACCGGTTGTNAGAGTCGGCAAGGGGGGCAGCGGGGAGCTTCAGGGTGAAGCGGAGATGTTCAGACCCTGCCACAGACCCGGGTAGTGCTGGGCTGGCTCTGGGGAGGGCAGCGGAGGTGAGCCAGGACAGCCAGCCAGCTCTGGTCAAGGACAACCAGCCCCTGCCGTGGTCAGACAGCTCCAGACGCGGGCAGACAGACAGTTCTGTCTGGGAACAGACACACAGCTTCATCCGGGGACAGACAGCTCTGGTCGGGGACAGAGAGACTGCTCTGGTTGAGGACAGACAAGCTCCTGCCGGTCCCCGGTCTGAGAGAGGAACCGGCATGCTGTGGCCGGGACAGGCTACTGACCCACATAGCTCTAGGGCTCTGGATCGCATCTCCCTTAGGCTGCCGCTGCTGCCGTTGTTGTAGTTAATAGTTCTAGTTAGTATTTTAACGTTTCCCCCATCCCCAGCATACGGTTTGTGGGTGCTAACATGAAACCCAACCATCGTAGCAAAGCCAAACTTACCTCCTGGTGCTGTAGAGATGAGCAGTTGTTGATGTGCCATGCTCCAGGCTGCACGGCAGAACCCTGACCTGCACTTCTGCGTTCTCATCTGCTCTGGTTTGCTGAACGCTGAGTGAACGGCTGTGCTGTTCACTGACAGGCATAATGGCTGTCAAACGTTGTTACTTTCTCTTTTGCAACAGAAAATTAGCAGCAGCTTCTGAAACACAAAGAGGTGGCAGATTTGGACTGCGCTTAGAACATCAATGTCTCTTTGCATGTTCATCTCTTTGCTTTTGCAGTATGGCTTTATAAATACATGCCTGAAGTCTCTGGTGGTTGAGAAGTATGGTGAAGAAATGTGGGAAAAATTAAGGTAAGATGTTCCCAAGAACTGTAGAGTGTTGAAAGGAACTGCTCAGGAATTTAGCAGCAGCAGACTTCCATTTGATACTTGTAAATGGCAGCTAATGTCAACCTCAAGCTATTATTTGAAGTAGCTAACAGAGCAAAAGCAAGTTTCTTACCTTGTAACACTTCAAACACTGATACTAATTTCTCCCAATTAATTTGTTATATCAGATAATTAAGGATGACATTTAGTCCTAGAGACAATTGTGCAATAGCCTCGCAGGCTCACTGTGACAATACTGAGAAGTAATTACACAGAAAAGATGTCATCCCTTATGTGGAGCCAGTGTAATTCCAGCATTGTCAGAAAAGCAGCTAAATATGTTATCTGCTCTGGCTTTATCTTTATTGTGTGCTATTTTCCAAGACATAAAGATACATGAGTGGTACTTAGACACCTACATGTAATAGCCTGTGAAGCCTGTATAAAACACCAGCAAGGTTTGGGGTAAAACTGAGGAGATCCAAGAGGCCATAGTGAACAACAAGCCAGTAGACAAAAAGACAAATACCTCCTTGGTGTAGCTCCCCACAGAATGGTGCCCCAATACTTGAAAGAGTTCACCCAAATATGAAAGAGCAGAAATGTAGAGGTGGTCACCACCATCCAGCCATGTTAAAGCAACACTCTTAACCCATTCGGCAAAGGAGTGTTCTAATGCAACTCTTGAAGGAGATCAAGGAGTGGGTTAGAAGCAAACAGTGCTAATAGTCATGGCATGCCTTGGGTTGGAAGGGACCTTTAAAGACCATCTAGTCCAAGCCCTTTGAAGTGAGCAGGGACATCTTCAACTGGATCAGGTTGCTCAGAGCCCTGAACAACAGGTCCTGGAATGTTTTCATGGATGGGGCTTCCACAACCTCTCTAGTCGGCGTCTCAACCCCCTCAGTGTTAAAAAAGTTTCTTCTTTATATCTGATCCAAGTCTCCCCTTTTCATTTTAAAACCATCACTCCTTGTTGTGCTTGATGAGTGCCAGTCACCTAAGCCTGTTTTGTTTACTGTACCGCTGAGACAAGAATATTGCCTTCTCTTCTGCAGACTGCAGGCTGGCGTCCAGGATTCTTTCTTGACTTTTGAGGTTTACAAAGATGAGATCACAATGCAGCTTGTCGACAAAGCCTGCAAAATATTAGGTATGTGTCACTGTGCCTCAAAAGTGAACCATCCTGATTCAAGCCTGAGGCTGCAGCCCACGTTGTAGCCTCCTCTGTTCTTTGGAATGGCCTCGTGTTGCACGTTTTCTGCTTTCACTCCTAATCCACCTGACAGTATTTCAAGAATTTACAAGCCTTTCTTATTACAGAATTTCAGAATGGTAGGGGTTGGAAGTGACCTCTGGAGATCACCTACTTGAATTTCTCTGGTAAAGCAGGATCACACAGAGCATGCTGGCAAAATGTTACCCTACGGGTTTCTCCTCATATTCACATGGAACCTCCTCAAGTATCGGCCCATTGCCCCTTGTCCTGTCACAGGGCATCACTGGAAAGAGTTTGGCCCCTGTCCTTTAGATATTGATCGGCATTGATAAGATCCCTTCTCAGTCTTCTCTTCTCCAGGCTAAACATCCCTGGATCTCAGCCTTTCCTTGTCAGAGAGATCCCCTCATCATCTTTTTTAGACTCTGCAGGACTCTCTCTGCTAGTCCCTCTTGAACTGGGGAGCCATGAACTGGATGCAATACTCCGGATGTGGCGTCACTAAGGCAGAGTAGAGAGGAAAGAGAACCCCCCTTGACCTGCTGGTCACAGTCTTCTTAATGCACCCCAAAATACCATTTGCCTTCTTGGCCATAAAGACATATTGTTGGCTCATGGTTATTCATTAATCTATCTTTATTTTGCAAGGTGTTCCTGCTGACATAGTTCTGAGAGAGTTTGGAGAGTATTTCTTTGAGTTCTGCAAACGTTCAGGCTACGACCACATGCTGAGGACACTGGGTGGCAACCTCTACGAGTTCATAGAGAACCTGGATGCACTCCACAGCTACCTGTCCCTTTCTTACCAGGTAAGTCCAAGTATGAATTACTGGGCAGGCATGGCTGGAGTTTGCCAGAGTTGGCAACACAAGGAACAGCATCTCAGAGTTGTGAATGAATAATGGAAAAAAGATGTTTTGAAACTGAGTACTTAAAAATGTTAGTGCGATTCTTTCTGAGTAGTCCTTTAATGCCTTGGCTGTAGTGGACGTGTGATTTTCTTTCAAAGGTGAGCAGATCTAATTTTTCAGCTTATTTATATTACTGCTTATTTTACTAAAACCTGAAGGCTTTTGTCCAGGTGAATCTCACCAATATCTATTATCAGACAATGAGGCTAAGGGATTTCTTTTTCACCTCTTTTCCTTCAGGAGATGAACGCGCCGTCTTTCAGAGTGGAAAAGAATGAGGACGGGTCAATGCATCTACATTACTATTCAGACAGAAGAGGTCTGTGCCACATTGTGCCAGGTAATGAGATGAAATGCAGCATACAAAGTAGCTGGTGATGCAGTATATACACAGAGTAACCATACATTTGCAGATGTACTTACTTCAGATTTGAGAATCTTCTTTCAGGTGAGGACTGACCATGGAATTGAAGCCTGGTAGGATTTAGTCACAAGACACTGACCTTGGTGTTTCTTTACTGCCTGATTACTGCTAACTCCCAGTAGCGTCCATCAAGGTTTACAGTGTGACAGCCCAGCCCATAAGTGTCCATTCCTGTTACAGAACTCCCTTCCTGGAAGAAAAATTGAAGTTCATGTGTTGATTAGTTCTCAGTGACTCATTCTCCTTGCATTAAAGTGAAGCAGATATTATAATTGATTTGAAGATGACATCAATCCATCCATCCATCTGTCCATCCCTCCATCCATCCCTCCATCCATCCATCCACAAGTAATAAATACTGCTGCAATACACAGAATCTGTAAAACTGCTATTGAACCTTGCTCAAAACTAAGTCTTTTACCAACACTTAAAGGTTAAACAGCTCTAAGTCTGTAAGAGCAGTTCATATTCTTTTCTTTCATAGATGTTGGTGAATTTAGAAGTCTACCAAAACTTCCCTCTTTGCTATATCTCATTTCATATTCCTGAAGTACAGAACTCATTGGAATTTCAGACAGAGCTTTCCATGTCATTTCCCAGTATTTTGCCTAAATAACCATGCAGAAATGGGGGGACTTAATGTGCATCTTCAGGAAAGATATTTCCTTCCTTTCCAGAGAAAATACCCAGCAGCCATTGAAATACATTGATAGAGCATCATCTCTTTAGACCACTTGCACTTCCTGGGTTAATGGGAATTCATATTACTATGTGTGACTATTTGGACACATTCTTCAGGTGTCCCTCTGAGCTTCTTCTAGGGAAAATAAGCATTTGTCAACAAACAAGGCAGAAGCAACTTAAAACTTGTCCTCTACTCACATATTCTGATCACAGCCGTAGTCATAGGGATGGCACAGGTTGCTTTCTTCTTCTGGACTCCTTTGGAAGAGTGATTACTGAAGCAGCAAGATCCTACTGTGAGCACTCAGGAATGGAAAATCGAAAGGGCTTGTTCATGGCAATGCTTTGTCTTCTGTTTTCCCTTCAGGAATCATCGGTGCAGCGGCCTTGGATTTCTTTAACATTGAGATTTCAATGGAAATAGTCAATCAAATGGAGGAAGAAGAAAGGACTGGGAAAAAAGAACATATTGTATTTCTTGTTACTCAAAACCCTGTATTTTCATACAAGGAAAGAAGTGCATTTTCATGTTCATCTCAATATCTTGCTGACTCTGAAAATCAAGTTGAGAGCCGAGCAAATAAAGAGGTATTTTAATATTCATTATTGCTACATTAGTAAAATACAATTAAAAGAAAAGCACCCCTGAATTTCCATTTCTATTCATGCCAAAAGGATCTTGAAAAAGCCAAGGATACAGCTACAGACAGAGGGAGTTTTGTTTGTCCTGTCAAGAAAAGTCACTGGAAAACAATAAGAGGAATCATCACGTTAGGAAAAGGTGAGATGATCGTTTAGAGGGAGGTTGTCATCGCTTCTGAGTCTACTTGGTAAGAGTCAGTAAAAGCCTCCCCAGCTCCATCCGTTCCAAAGTTACCACTCATTCTCCTTCTGGGTTTCCTCAAAATGCTTCTGGTTAAGTTTCTTTGAGTGATACATCAGGAATCAAGGGAAAATTGGAGATACTAAGAGTGCTTTGTGCTGACAGATACTTAAACGGTATATAACCTGTCACTTTTGTCTGTTAAACAGGGCTTTCTTCTCCAAACTCTTCTTCTGTGAACTGTCATTGCGTGGTACATTCGACACTTCCTTCTTGTGTCACTCAGCCTAAGATGATGGATTCAAAAGGGTGGTTTTAACCTGGTAGCTGTTGCTACTTCCCAGAGTTATCACAGAATCTGACTGTGGTGGGCATTAGAAGGGACCCCTGAGGATCATCTAGTCCAACTGCCCTGCTAAAGCAGGGTCACCCATAGCAGGTGGCCCAGGATCACGCCCTGGTGGTTTTGGAATCTCTCCAGAGATGGAGACTGTATAACCTCTCTGGGCAGCTGTTTCTGGCACTCTAGCACCCTCATACACTTACCATGCACAAGGAGCATAGGTGCTTTTTGTGTGGTTAAGTTCTAAACTCTCAGCCAACTCAGGTTATTCCTAATCAGCAGTGTGTTAAGATGCAGAGCATTTAGCGCAGACGTAGACACTTTTCTGGAACCACACAGTTTTCACCCATTGTGATACAGGGTCCTATCCCACTGAGTGCTAAAAGATAACTGTCCGGTTTTATGAGGTGCAACCTGATTAAAAATTACCTGTTTATCTTGTCACAGGTAAGCTCCTGAGAGGATTTGATCCTGTCTATCCCAAAAGCCTCTGGGTTGACACAAAAACGTTTTGCAATGGACTTCCTTTTCATATGGTTTTCGACAAAGAGGTAGGACAAGCACATGGGAAGGGCCTTGAGGTTTCATAAACCATATAACAATTTCCTTCTGTTTTGCATACCCTGCAGTTCAGTGCTGTGTGTGCTCTGTACCCAGTACCCACACATGTATAGATTCTGCAGAAGATACTTTGTACAGAGACATGCAGTAAAAGTCCTTTCTATCAACTAGATCTGGATCATTTTATATCAGAATTGCCTTTGTTTATTGAGATTGCTATGTCTGAAATTTGGTTTATTGTAGCAGTCCAACCATCACCAAACAGAATTTTCTGAGGTTCCTGGCCACCTTCCTGTCCTTGGATGAGGCAGGGGCACAACTCATCCTTTAAAGTGGCTGTGTACAAGTCACCCTCTCCTCCCAGTTACTGATCTATCCAAGGGCTTTGATAAGGCTTTCCTCGCAGCTGAGGCTCTAAATGCTTCCTGAGTCTACTCCTACATACTGCTGCTGGGAAAATTCTGCGGCCTACTATATCATGCAGCATGCAATCTATTAGGAACTAGCTTCTAAAATATCTTCTGGAGGAGGACTGACTCTCCTTCTCATGTGCGCACAGACTGAAGCAGTAGAATTGTCTGTCCTTTGTCAGGGACTGCCCTGTGACTGATTTCCACCTAGCCTGGATTCCACCAAGCTACAGTTCCTCTTGCTTCTAATTCTGGGCACAGACTACTAGTTTAAGGCAGGAGAAATGAGAGTAGAAGGTGAGAATGGACAGAAGAAAGCTGAATACAGCCACTCACAGAACACGTTTCGGCATCACGCTGACAGATTCCAGAGCACATAGTCTGCATTGTGCCACTGGCCTCATTAGCCAAAGTTCAGAGTTTCAAACATTTCAAGACATCCCATCTGCATAATTTGATAAAATTACTAGTGTGGTGAAGGGCCAAGTCCTACACCCATTACTTGCAGCTAGGT
Source organism: Eubucco bourcierii (assembly GCA_013396675.1). Classification (NCBI taxonomy): domain Eukaryota; kingdom Metazoa; phylum Chordata; class Aves; order Piciformes; family Ramphastidae; genus Eubucco; species Eubucco bourcierii. The sequence goes on from VWZE01014148.1 coordinate 464,096, forward strand.
TAGAGCTTCACTAGCTGTGATGCCAAGAGTGGATGTTTCTGCAGGTGTTACAAGCTTATATATGATCAGCAGACTAAAAGACAATGACTAAACCCTTACACAGCTGTGGTTAAGAGCAGGTGGACCATGGCACTCAGTAGAAAATTAACATTCACCTAGATGGTTTATGCCAGTTATTTTCTTCTTGGAATGTGAGATGTGCTCTGGTATCTCATTTTCTCTTGCAGCTACCTGTAATGCTCTTTGTTAGACCCACACAAAAGCAGGCGGGGATAATAGCAGGTAGTTTTGCTTTGTTTTTAACAGTTGATAGGGAAGGGCATTTGGATAACAACACTTCTTTCCAAGTGGCTCTGTCTTGCTCTGGAGGACCCTCATTCAAAGGTTTATGATCATACACTAAGAAAATAAGCCCAGAAATAAACCCTGTAGTGCAGCAAGGCTATGTGTTTGTATATGTACAAACACCAGCCACCTTCATCTTGGCCTGGACCCAGACAGGCTATGAGTTATAACGTGTTGTCCATGTTTTCTTTTTAAGCTCAGAGTGAAGCAAGCTGGGGTGAGCATTCAAAAGATTGTACCTGGCCTTCAAACCATGGGCATCTGCTTGGATCAATATTTCAGCATCGTACACCCAGAAGTGCCCTTCACCATTTCTAGCATTCAGAAATTCATCAACAGCCAATTTGTTTTCCAGACCAGAAGAGAGATGATGCCAGAGTCATGGAAGCATCGGCCAATGCTAGAGCTGAGAGGTACTTCGCTGATTTCAATAGCATAAATGCTTGGATTAAATCACTAATTATGCTGGACTTGAACTAATGCCTTTCCATAGACTTAAGTCCGTGTAATTGGCCTTGTCTTTGTGCACTGAGGAGAGGATTAGATGGTTCTGTTTGGAGAAACACTACCTTAAGATAGTTGTAGATAAATTCTGCTATTTTCTTGCCAGATTTGGAAGGCTTTCAGACAGAACTAACAGCTACACTCCCTTTTGAAAGGCTTAGGCAGTGTTTTTCTAATGCTGCAAACCCTACATCTCTACAGGCTTCCTGAGGAACAGGGGCAAGGCCAAGGAAGGATTTGACTCTCTTTGCAACCACCTTTAGTCTCAGTTAATCACAGAGTCACAGAGTTGACTCAACTCAGTTGGTTTTGGAGAGGACCTCTGCAGATTGTCTAGTCCATCCTCACTCAAAGGAGGTTCAATCAGAGCAGGTTACTCAGGACTGTGTCTAGTTGGGTTTTAAATATGTTCAAGCATGCATACACCACAACCTCCCAGAGCGACCTGTTCCAATATTTAACCACCCTTAAGGGAAAAAGTCTAAAGTGGAATTCCTGCATTTCAGTTAGTGTCCTTACCTCTTGTCCTTTCATTGGCTACCACTGAGAAAACTATTTGTCACTCCCTGCTATTAGGTATTTAGCTATCCTTGAGGCTTGTCTTCTCTAGGCTGAACAGCCCAGCTCTCATAACTTCTCCTGATATGATAGGTGTTCCCAGCTTTCCTAGGCCCTCTATCCTTTGACATTTACTTTTTCCAGACCTCAGGAAGCTCCTCCTGTCACCATGACTTTCAAAACCAATTGAGAGCAGCCTTGCAATGATTCTGGTCAGCTCCCTCAGCACTCCTGGAAGCATCACACGAGGTCTCATGGACTTCTGCATACCTAATATGCTATATACCCAGGTCTTTACTAACCTGAACCTCATGTGCTGACAGTAGGTCTTCATCACTCTAGATTTTCCCACAGGTCTCAAGACACTGAGATTCTTGAAAGGCGATTCTTGCCAGCAAAGGCTGAAGCAAAGGCACCGAGTACCTTGGACTTACAGAATCACAGAATGGTTTGAGTTAGAAGGGATCTTAAAAATCATCTAGTTCCCAGCTGCCATGAGCAGGGACACATCCTACTAGACCAGGTTGTTCAAGGCCCCATCAAACTTGGCTTTGAATATTTCCAGGATTGGAGACTCCGTAGCTCCTCTAAGAGGCAAACTGTTCCAATGCCTCACTATTCTCATGGGGAAGAATTTCTTCCTAATACGTGATCTAAACTGAGCTTCTTCCAGTTTGAAACCATCTCACTATTACTAAATGTCTTTGTAAAATGTAGTAAAATGAGATGCTTGAGTGTGTCCAGAGAAGGGCAACGAGGCTGGTGAGAGGCCTCGAGCACAAGCCCTGTGAAGAGAGGCTGAGGGAGCTGGGATTGTTTAGCCTGGAGAAGAGGAGGCTCAGGGGAGACCTTCTTGCTGTCTACAACTACCTGAAGGGTGGTTGTAGCCAGGAGGAGGTTGCTTTCTTCTCTCAGGCAACCAGCAACAGAACAAGAGGACACAGTCTCAAGCTGTGCCAAGGGAAGTTTAGCTGGAGGTGAGGAGAAAGTTCTTGACTGAGAGAGTCATTGGCTACTGGAATGGGCTGCCCAGGGAGGTGGTGGAGTCACCGTCCCTGGAGGGGTTCAAGGCGTGTTTGGACGTGGCACTTGGTGCCATGGTCTGGTCTTGAGGTCTGTGGTAACAGGTTGGACTTGGTGATCTTTGAGGTCTCTTCCAACCTTGGTGATACTGTGATATCCACCTCCATCTCTTTTCTCTTCCTCACAGTTGCAATGACTAAGTCACTGCTCTCTAGGTCCTGATTTTATTTGCCTAGTGTACCTCTTCCAAACAAGTCCACCTCTAATTCCAGGACACAGAGTCATTCCTGTGATGACTCAGACCCTTGGTTCCACTATCCTTGGAACTGATCATCTAAATTTAACATACTGAAGCATCACATGGAAGTCCAAGGTGCTGAAAACTCTCACTGATGCTTGTTTCAAACAGGCCAAATGATCTGGATGGAGTCCCTGCAATGCATGCTCTATCTCTGCTCTCCTTTGCTTCGCACGTTGCATGAGCTGGAGGAGCGCCAGATGCATATTGCAGACATTGCCCCTCATGACGTGACCAGGGATTTGATTCTGCTCAACCAGCAGCGACTGGCAGAGATGGAGCTCTCCAACCAGCTAGAGAGGAAGAAGGAAGAACTGCGGATACTGTCGAAGCACCTGGAGGAGGAGAAGAAAAAGACTGAGGCTCTGCTCTATGCCATGCTTCCTCAGCATGTGGCCAACCAGCTGAAGGAGGGGAAGCAAGTTGAGGCAGGTGAATGAGCAAGATGCACTCTAAAACAAAAGGAAGAAAGGAGTTGGTCTTTACTAGGAAATACTCTTAGTTCTTCTATGACAGCCCCACAGAATGGTAAGGATTGGAAGAGACTACCTCTGAGGATCATCTAGTCCAACTGCCCCTGCCATATCAGGGTTGCTTAGAGCAGGTTGCCCGGAATTGTTTCCAGGCGGGTTTGAAATCTCTCCATAAAAGGAGACTCCACAACTCCAGCCCCCTCACAGGAAAGAGGTTTTTCCTCATGTTTAGATGGAACCTCCTAGGTTCCAGTTTGTGCCCTCTACCTTTTGTCCTGTCGCTGGACGCCACTGAAAAGAGTCTGGCCCCATATCATCCTGAGACCTGTTCCTTTAGATATTGATAAGCATTGAGAAGATCCCCTCTCAGTCTTATCTGGGTTAAAGAGACCCAGGTCTCTCAGCCTCTCCTCATAAGACAGCCTAATATTCTAAAGAGCCTCTCTATAAGCCTAGAATCATTGGGATTCCCGTTGCGATTAAAGATAGCAAGGGAGAATACGAGCAATTTCCCTTAAGTGAGGACATACATGTAGTAGGGGATAAAGAGCTCCATATGTCCTGATGATGGATGGACAAAGGGATGCATTCACATGTCTGGGTTGTTTGAGATGTGTGATGAGTCTTACATTTGATATACTCTCATATCAATATCTCTCCCTATGAGCACATATAAGAGAGCAGTACAACTGGGAGATCAGAGGTCCTCAAGGCATGATGAGAAAACAGATGTCCTGGTTGTTCATCCACTACAAACACTTACTGCTGGTCTTTCTACTCACAGGAGAGTTCAAGGAGTGCACCATATTATTCAGTGACGTTGTGACCTTCACCAACATTTGTGCCCAGTGTGAGCCAATTCAGATTGTTCTCATGTTAAATTCCATGTACCTGCGGTTTGATAGGCTGACCACAGTGCATGATGTGTACAAGGTATGTGCTGATCCATGCAGGCTCTAGGAATAGTCTGGGAAAAATGTTATTGTTGCTTTTTGTTCTTTCACAGAATCACAGAATGTTAAGGGCCAGAAGGCACCTCCAAAGATCATCCAGTCCAACCCCCCTGCCAGAGCAGGATCACCTATACACAGGGATGCATCCAGGCAGGTTTGGAATATCTCCAAAGAAAGAGATATTTCCTGGGCAACCTGGTCCAGTGTTTCATTACCCTCATAGTGAAAAAAAATCTCATGTTTCCATGGGACTTCCTATGCCTCAACTTCCACCCATTGCCCCTTGTCCTGTCATCAGGTATCACCAAGCAGAGCCTGGCTCTATCCTCTTGACACTCACCTTTCATATATTTATAAATGTGAGTGAGGTCACCTCTCAGTCTCTTCTTCTCCAAACTAAAGAGCCCCATCTCCCTCAGCCTTTCCTTGTAAGGGAAGTGCTCCACTCCCTCAGTTATTTGTGTGGCTCTGTGCTGGAGTCTTTCAGTCAGTTCCCTGAGGTCCTTCTTGAACTGAGGAGCCCAAAACTGGACACAGTATTCCAGATGTGGCCTCACCAAGGCAGAATAAAGGGGGAAGAGAACTTCTCTCAACCTACTAACCACAGCCCTTTTAATCCACCCCAAAATGGCATAGGCCTTCTTGGCCACAAGAGCACATTGCTGGCTCATGGTCAACCTTCCAGCCACTAGGACCTCTCTTTCTTTAAATGCACTTTAATCTTCTTCCCCTCAGCACAACTTCTGATAAACTGCAAAACAACCACACCGAGAAACTAAAATCAAAGGCAGAAATGTGGTTAAATAGGTTTAAAATTGTCATACAGGAATGTAGCATCTGTCATGAGCCTCTTCCCACAAGAGGCTTCTTCTTCTCATGCTAACACGAGAATGGCTGTTCTTCCTCACATCATGCATCTGTATTCTCTCTCCAATGCCTATCCAATATGACAGAATATGTCCATTTATGGAACATTCTGAATTATTCTCCTAGTTCTCTTATCCCAACCTGTTGTAAATAGGACACTATGTAATTAAGTGTGTCCTTCACTGGAAAATCACATTATAAACAATACCTAGATGCTATCTTGACTTTGTTTTGCTTTGTAGAGATCTTAGGCAATAACAGAGATATGTAAGTGTGACCAGCAGGTCAAAGGAGATTCTCCTCCCCTTCCACTCTGCCTTAGTAAGGCCACTTCTGTATTACTGTTTACAGTCCCACGCTCCCTAGTTCAAGAGAGACAGAAGGCTTCTGGAGAGAACCCAGTGGAAGCTAAGAAGATGCTGGGGAGACTGGACCATCTCTGTGAGAAGAGCCTGAGAGACGTGGGGTTGCTTGGCTTGGAGAAGAGAAGACTGATCAATGCTGATGGGATGCCAGACTCTTTTCAGTGGTGCCCTGTGACAGGACAAGGGGCAATGGGCACAAACTGGAACCCAGGAGTTCCATCTGAGCGTGAGGAAAAATTCCTTTCATGTGAGGGTGCTAGAGCCCTGAACCAGGCTGCTCAGAGAGGTTGTGGAGTCTTTCACCACAGAGCTTCCAAATCCACCTGGATGTTAATCCTGGGCAAGCTGCTCTGGGTGACTCAGCTTTAGCAGGAGGCTTGGACTAGATACCTACAGAAGCGATTTCCAACCTCCACCATGCTGTGGTCTCCAGCTGATCCCAAAGAGCAATAATTAGATCTAGGCTGTGGTGTAGGCATTGTCTCCAAACCTTGCTGGAAGGATCAGAGCCCTGGTTGACACAGAATAATAGTGTTGTTAACACTTCCAGACCTACCCAGGTTGGACAAGCTGAAGAACAGGTCCTACATTTCTGTCCTGAGCTTATTAAATATTTGGGAAGGCAGAAATAGCTGAGACCCTGCTCTCATTCCTGCCTTTCCTCAGCAGGGCCTGCAGTTCATGCCACAAGAAATGGCATTGGGAAATCAGCAGCATTTCTGCCTGGGCAAGGAAACTCTCTTCAATAATTGAAGCATCCAGGATATGGCCCACAGATTTGAGGATAAATTAGCATCACATTCTGTCCAAAACATCCATCATGAGTAAATTATCTGCCACTCTAACAATCTCATTTGTATGCCTGCATATAACTTCTATTAATATTGAAGGGGGTTACTGGGGTACAGAGAGGAGGACCAGTCTGAGAAAGAAATTAAATATCAAAATTGATCAAAGAAACTTAGCCCAAACTTACAAACATCTGAAGCTATGAATAAATCTTGTTAAATTAAATCCCCAGAAATAATTAGGGTATCTATTTGCATTAGTAACTTTAAAACATTGGGTTTAATTTGTTCCAGAAGACTGCTGTGGGTTTGGGTGTCTGACAGAGAGCATCTGCAGGAACACATCTCTCCAGACTTCATGTGCTGAGTGGTTTTAAGTCATTATGTTAATGTACCTATCTAAAGATGAAATTATGTTCCTGCTCTCCTTTTGGTGTTCATTTTTAAGGAATTCAATTTATAGAATGAAAATCAATCTCTTATTTACTGATGGTAAATATAACAGTGAAGTTCCATAAGACCGTTGTAGAACATCTCCTTACCCTGTGGCAGTCTTTAACAGTGAATTTTCAACACCTGAGAATTCTCAATTCCTATTCTATTCCAAGTGAAAACTCCTGTACAGGGACGATCACCAAAGTATTTCACCAGTGTCTCAAAGAATCACGGAATCTCTTGCTTTATCAAGTGCCTCCCTAAGTTCACAACTAGGATCACAGAATTCCAGAAAGGCAGAGGCTGGAAGGGGTCTCTGGAGATTGACTATCTAGTCCAACCCTCCTGCTAAAGTAGGGTGACTCAGAGCAGGTTGTCCAGGCTCATGTCAAGGTGGGTTTAGAATGTCTCCAGAGCAGACTCTATAACCTCTCTGGACAGCCTGAACCAATTTTCCAGCACCCTCATTATCTAGGAAGGTGCCTGAAGGAGGATGGAGCCTTCAAACTTTTTCTCAGAGACTGCAGCTTCTTGTGGGAAAGCAGCTGTTTGTAAGGAAGGATGCTTCTGAGCTGCTCAGTTCCTACTTTGCAGTCTCTGACATGCTGCAGATTATGGGGTTCTTAGTTTAATGTCAACCCTTCAATAATAATCATAAAATGATAGAATTACAGAATGGTTTGGGTTAGAAGGGACCTTTAAAGGTCATTTAGTCCAGCCCCCCTGCAGTAAGCAAGGATATCTTCAACTAGATCAAAATAGACTTCCTTTGCTTTGTTGTGACTTTTAAAACAGAAATCTCTTTTAAAAAGAAGATTTTTAACACCAGTTGTGACCCAGAGCTAATTAATAGCACTCAGCTATCAGATAACCTCCTGGCTGAGGAGGCTGTGGCTGGAGATAGCTCTTTGCTTTTAAGTCTGCCTTGAGCAAAAGGAAGTCTGACACTTCCACCCCTTACTTGACAGCATTTCATAGACAGAATGCATTGAAGTTTTTAGTGTAGAATCAAGGACAGGTTCTCTGTCTCAAGGAACTTCACACGTGCTTGAGCTTTTTAGTGATCAGGACCATCTTTTAGAAGAAAGGAGGAGTTCTGGCAGATGAGAAGAGCTCCCAGACAGCAAAGCACTAACCTGAGCAAGATCTATATGACATGCTCACACACTTGTCCCTTTCAATTAAAGGTGGAGACAATTGGAGATGCCTATATGGTAGTAGGTGGGGTACCTGTGCCTGTACCCACTCACGCCGAGCGAGTTGCCAACTTTGCCTTGGGGATGATAATAGCAGCTAAAGGAGTGCAGAACCCAGTTTCTGGAAGTCCTATCCAAGTAAGTTCTTAACACCAAGATATGTGTGTGTCTGTGCTTAATGTATTGCAATAGGACATCAAGGAGCTGCTTCTGACTCTTCTGTGGTTCTGGTCAAGGCCCACGTGGGTACATTTTTCATGCAGAACCTCTCCCTGTGCACATTTCACGTTTCAGTGGTGTCCAGGGTTGTGCTGGGGTGAACATTTGACTGGCTGGGTAGCATTAAGAAGAATGTTAAATAACAAGTGATGTTTTTGGGGGGTGTTTTATGTCTTTGCAAAGATAAGAGTTGGGATCCATACAGGTCCTGTCTTGGCTGGAGTTGTTGGAGAAAAGATGCCTCGGTATTGCTTGTTTGGAGACACAGTGAATATAGCTTCCAGGATGGAGAGTCATGGTGTCCCCAGTAAGATCCACCTGAGCTCCAATGCTTACCAGTGAGTAGCTATCATGGAAATGTTGCCTGTTAAAAGCTGTGCTTAAACCCACTCACTGCCTTCATAGCTTCAGATTGCAGCATAGATGGTGCTGTCTGGAGTCACTGATTTATGCAGCTTCCTTACCAAAAAAAGCAAACCACCACCACCACCACACCAAACAGAGGACAAGGGGTAATGGCTTCAGACTGGAAGAAGACAGATTTAGACTAAACATTAGGAATTTAGATGAAACATTAGGAACAAATTCTCCCCCATGAGGGTGGTAAGGCACTACAACAGGTTGCATAGAGAAGTTTTGAAGGGTCCAGACCTCGAAGTATTCAAAGGCAGGTTGGATGTGGCCTTGACCAAGCTGGTCTAGTAGGAAGTGTCCCTGCCTATGGCAGAGGGGTTAGAACTAAATGATCCTAAAGGTATCTTCCAACCCAAACTGTTCTATGATAGGTTCTGATTACTTCAAGCACACTTGTGTATGGAGACAGAAGTTTGGGACTTCTGCTCCTCAAGTGCAAAATATGGGACAAAATAATCTATAGCTTATTTGGAAGTAACAAGAGTGATGTAGATGCCAGAAAGAGACAACAATTAATGTGACATCTTGTGTAACAGAAAGGTTAACTCTGACTAAAAGCCTTGCACTGGCTCAGCCCAAGTTGTGGTGAAATAGTTTTATTTGCAGTTGGTAGGGATTAACTGCAGAAACCACTATCCTGTTTGTGCAGCTTGCCATTTACTTTTCTAAAACTCATGTCAATAAAAATTCAATACTACATGTTCAAGGTTTTTCTATATGCAAGAGCTGGAAAAGAAGACAGGCATCAAAATCATTGTCTGGGCACATAGGACTAATAGTTGGACTTGGTGATCTTAAAGGTGTTTTCCAACCAAAATGATTCTGGTTCTGCTAGGAAAGCTGGAGTCTCTGGGAAGGAAGAGTCAAAGGCAGCAAGAGGAGCTTCTGCTGTGTTAGCAGAAAGTGGAGATGCAGAGCTCCTGTGGCAGGTGATTTAGAGATGCTGCTCTGAATAAAAGCTGAGTGACTCCAGGCCTCTTTTCACTAATGAGGTCTTCTAGGTCCTTGCACCTAGAATCAGGGTTCAAGGAGCATGGGAAGTGCCAGTATTAGAAGAGGATCAAATCAGGGCCTTTGGAGAAATCTCAGTCTATAGAAATGTGTGGGAGCAGATGGGATGCCTCCAGAGGCAACAAGAGAGTGGGGGGGTGGCATCACAGTGTTGCTAACTGTCCTTTTGTTGGAAGGTCAGGAAGATCAGTACCAGAAGAAAGCAAGATGCTACACTTCTATGGAAAAATAGCAAGGTGCCACCCTGGGAAACTACAGGCTGGTCAGCCTCATGTCAGCACAGTGAAAACCAAATCTTCTTCTGAGGCCTTGAGTAACCTGTACTAGTGGGAGGTGTCCCTGCCTATGGCAGGGGGTTGGAACTAGATGATCCTTGAGGTCCCTTCCAACCTTACCATTCTATGGTTCTATGATTCTTGGAAGCCGTTTATGGACACATGAAGGTGGCAGTTAGGAATAGTCAGTTTGGCTTTACCAGGAGTAAGTAATGCACAGTGAAGCTGCCTGAAATGATTGGAGATGGTTCTCTCTAACCAAAATTGCCTGCCTCAGTTCTTAATTTCTCCTTGTGGGTCAATAAGAACCCTCCATCATACTGAAGTATTTGTTTGTGTGATCCATTGATTTTTTTTATCAGACTGCACATGTGTAGCTATGAAAGCACAGCAGGCTTGGACAAACAGTTGAAACAACCTCTCAGTTGTTCACAGATCAATACTTCTTTTTTTTTTTTTTTTTCCCAGGCTGCTGTGATTTGATTCCTTAGATTACAATAGCTGCTCTAAAACATCGGTGTTATTTTTGTTAATCCTGAATTCTCCCATGTTGTCTTGCCTCTGGTATTTTAGATGCCTAAAATACAAGAATTTTGAGATGACTGAAAGAGGAGAAATAGAAGTAAAAGGCAAAGGGAAAATGCACACTTACTTCCTCATCAGAAACAAAACTGCAACTGAGAATGAGATTATGGGAAGGCCGATGAAAGACTTAGATTCTGGCCATGAATCTGTTCAGTCCTTTCAAGAAGGCAGGACTGAAGCAATACCAAGTTGCCATCAGACAGGTAGAGTCAACTTGAGTCTAGAGTCATTCCTGAAACAGATGAAAGCTCCTGTGACTCAATTAACCATCCTTTTTCTTCTTTCAGTTACCCAGACTCAGCCAGAGAAGGACCAGACCCCAGCCATTGCCATGAAGTATAGCGATGGCCCCACAGATGCACAAAACAGCCTCAAAAGAAGAAATCAAGCAAAAATTGCAGATATAACAGGTAGTTCTCTAGTAACTGAATAGCAAAGACAACAGAATGAGGAAGGAACTGAGCAGCTTCATTACATTCCTCTTCTGAATAACCATTGTTTTACTCAAGCCAGAAATTCATGTCAACATGCCTACATGCTTAGGGAAACCAACCATTCTACATGCTCTTGAAGGCCAAACAAATTCACCTTAAGAACAATCCCAGGCACAAATTGTGCACAAGGGAGAAGGAAGCTGACACAGCTGTCCAATTTCAGAGTCCTTTGGGCAGCACCAGCAGAACAGGTCAATGTTAAACAATTCTTCACATAGACAGCTCTGACTGTTGATGTACACATTCGTTCCTAGAGCTGTTGTCATTATTTGTAGTTATGGTGAAGCCCTTAGTGACTCAAAGCTGAGAAGGAGACACCTCACTGGCTGTGCAGCCTGGAGGTCTGTGATGGTTTGTGAGTTCCCCACCCCCCACGCTTTGTAAAATGACCCAGGCTAGAACTCAGCCAGCTGGAAGTTAAAGACTGAAGCTCTATTTACAGCTCAGCACAATGTACAAGCAGAGATATACACTATAGACAGGAATAGTTACAGACATAGACAAGTTAAAGGGAATACAGAAACACAACTCCCCTCCCAGAAATCAGAGACCCCAGGAGGGGCTCCCAACCACCCTTCCACCTTCTCCTCACCCCTGTACCTTACCCCAAGGTTTGCCTTATGCAAAAAGGTGAATTAGGAGGATCGGCCAGGGGGGGTTAGAAGAAAAGTGGTTAGTGAAGATTAATAGGCAAGGAGAAGCCAGAGCCAGAAGCTCCTAGACCACCCCAGATGCTGTTCTCCCAGAGAGAGAGAGAGAGAGAATGCCTTATCTGTGTTTTGGTTTCTTCTCCCAAAACAATCTCAGCAAGCCTATGAGTGAAGCAGACATCACCACTGTTTTCCTTTCACAGCCTACAGTGTAATTTTCTCTATGAAAATATTCCAATTAGCCTCAAACCAGCACAAGGTCCTCAGGCCTGTCAGCTGAAAGGGGTCAGAAGGATTTATGGCCATGCCCTAGTTCTGTGACCAAAGTTCATCCTCTGAGATAGTAGATTTGATGCCCTAAAAGTCAAACCTAATACAGCAAGTCTTGTGATTCTATTTGGGTGCTTTGTGAATGTTATACAGACTATGTTGGCACTGACTGAGAGAAAATATTTTAGCCCCTTCTCTCTCACCTGCTTTGATGCGGTAGTTAATCTACTCTCTGGTGGAAGTTAATCTTGTCTGCGATGTGCTAACAAGCAAACCTCTACAATTATTGAAAACTCACACTGAAAGAGTGTTTCCTTTCAGGCAAAACTTATGATTCCAAAAGCGATGGGAGTCTCCATGACAACCAGCAGGCAGATGATGGTCCTTGTCCTCTAAACCGGCGGAGAGTCAAACCTGCTGCTGAAGAGCCACGGATTAGAAATGTTCGCTCTAATTTTTGCACTTTGCTCTAAGTTTCTTAATTTTTTTTTATGTTAAATGGATCAGTTTGGTTATGATATAGTGTGTTCTGCTGCTGTGAGACTGATTTTGTATACAAAGTGTCACATGATTTTTGTAAAAAACACAAAACCAGCAAAACACAAGACAAGAAATAAAGGCAAAAAGATACTTCGTCAGTGTTTTCAGTAAACAGAAAACAATGGAGGATAGTTTTTGTTTTAATCAGTCTACATTTGTCATCCACTGAAGAAGGAAACCACCTTAAGAAGCTTTGAAGATGTATTTTTCAGCCTCTGTCGTGTCTGTGGTTGTTTCTATATAAAATCCACTTTGTGGTATCTTATGCAGCAATAGAGAATGAGGTGACTCATCCAGCTAGAAATACTCCTTCTCAAACAAGCACTTGCCATAAAAGAGACATTCCCTGAAGTGACCATCTGTCTGGACTTCAGTACAGCCAACAGCTTCCCTGTGTGAGGTTGGCATAGTTGGAGCTGCCTTTTAGCTGCAGTGACAGTTTAATCTCTTTGCAGGTCTTTCATTGGGTGAAGGCATTTTGCAGTAGAAGTGCAGAAAGATCCAACACAACCTGTATTTTTCCATCCCAAGGAGTAAATATTCTGTACTTTATAGCACCCAGCAGTAAAACCCCATCTGTGAGCTTGCACCAGCTGTCTGTGCTGGGCTTAGGTGATTGTAGAAGGACGTGCACATCATGTGACATCACAATTCATCACAGCACTGAAGGACTGCTCAAGACCTCCAAATGAGTTGCAAGTCTATTTCTCATTTCCTTAACTCGCTAAATGAAAATAAAGTTTCAGGACTGCAGAGGGAGACTGACAGTGCTGGAATTAATGTTCTTCACTGAAAATAATAGCATTAAAGACCACTATCACTCACCTGGTGGCAGGAGCTTCTCAGCTGAGTTACCTCCATCCCGATGCATCCTTAGGCTGTGCTTGATCAGAAATGGCAGAGAAAACTTTAAAGTTCACCTGTCAGGGATTTAAGATATAGGAATAAAAGAGACGATGGTTTTAAGGGTTGTGGACTCCATCCTTGGAGTTGGTGGAATGAGTTTGTGCTGGTTGACTTTTCAGGAGATGACCTACACATCAACCGATTACCTTTGGGCATGGATTTACTGTCTAAGGATGCAACCATGAGACCACTTGAGCAAGAACTCAATGGAGAAGATGATAATGTTGCTCCTCTGTTGCAGACTGGAGCATCACATTTCCATTCTGTGTCTGTGGCAAGAGTGAGGCTCTTTAAACACCAGACAGTGAAGTAAGACTGATGAAAGCCACCTCCTCCCCTCTCTAGTACAAGATGGAATTTCACCTGGTTACATTTTCTCTCTAAAGCTCTGGGAGAGAAACTCCTCTGGGTGCTCTACAGCTCTGTCTACGTTAGTCAGAAGTGCAGAGCAGGAGAAGAGGACTTGGAGAGCAAGACCATCAAAGCTGTTGTTCACACTATAGGTATTTCAGAGGCTTGTTAGTGTGGTCCCACACCCTGAACACTTGTTAGCTATTGGAGCACTTTATGAAACTTGCATCTGTTTTCAAGTTGAGTATCAAGATTTTAAATGTTTGACTGTGTACTAGCCTCAGACACATAATACCCAAGTTTCTCCTTTATCCTTTGTGATGGGTTAGGAACTTCCCCTCCCCCAACTGCTGAAATATACCAGACTAGCTCAGATGGCTTGGAAATAAGATGAAGCCATATTTAGAGCAAGGCAAAATCTACAAGCATATATACACAATATATTTACAAGTATTTACGATTAGATACAAACTAGAAATAATGCAGAAATCCAAACCCCCTCCTGGACAAAGAAAACTTACCAGAAGGGGTTCAAAGCTTTCTCTTCTCTTGCTCCCTCTACTTTCCCAGACAGGCAAACAAAAACAACCAGCAAAGCTTATGTTGATATTTGTTAGTGGAGAGATATTAGAGCAGAAAGGCAAACAAAAACAACCAGCAAAGCTTATGTTGATATTTGTTAGTGCAGAGATATTAGAGCAGAAAGAGGAGAAGCAAAAGGAGGCTGTGTCCCAGGACAGAGTGGGATGAATTCTTTACTTTTTGGGTTTTTATCCCTTTCAGCAAACCAACAAATGCTCTAGATTTCAGCATTATTTTCTTTTTACAACCAATGATCTGATTGCTCTCATTAAAATTAGCCTCAATTTGCCTCAAACCAGCACATCCTTGACTTAGTTTCATCTAGGAGAGATCCATTTGTCCGCTTCGAGACTGCTCTGCAATGTGAGAGTACAGTGAGTGGGTTTGACCCAGCAGCACTATGCTGTGTCCTTCTATGAAGGGCAGGATTGATTGACTGATTGATAAGGATTTTGTTACCTAGACACTGTTCATGGTTTCAGTGAGGGTGAAAAATCCCTGAATGTTTAATATTGGAGTGTTTTGATCACGAGTAAGTGCCCCATGCTGTCACGTCATGCTCTGCTGTGGTGAGACTGATGTGTTAAGTTGCTTTTTTCTGTGGCCTCTGCTACCATCTGGTTCTGCTGGAGATGCAGACCTAGTTCATATTTGCACAACTGTTTGAAAAATGTGCCTGTGCATCCTCATTGTGTGTTCTTAAACCTGTGTAAAGCCTTCAAAATATCATTCAGAAATAAATCTTTCCATCGGTTCACCAACTGCCATCTGTCAGTGATTGCTTTCCTTGTTTCCTCTTCTACCTTTGCTGGGCTTTTTTCCTGTAAGGGGGGCAAAAGACCATTGTATCTCTAATAAAGTAGTTTAATTTCTTCACTGTACAGGGACAGTTATTTGTGTGACATCAGAATCATCAAAACTGACACTGTCATGTACAGTCTTAGTGCCCAGTCTACACTGAATTGACAAAAAAAGAGTGGGAGAAGAGCATTCCCAATGCTGCTTCATGGAAATCTGGCTTAGGAAACCTAAATACTGAGTCTTTACATGATGTCCAAAGAATATGGATTCCCAAATCATTAAATCTGATGTTCAAACATGAACTGGCCAAAGCCTGGGTACCTTAAAAGTCTAGGAGCCAGATGTTTGAAGATGTTTATTGTTGCTTTGCTAAGTGAGATCCACTGGATTTAGGTACTTAGCACATACACAGGATCTACTTTCTGACAGTGGAGCTTTCTTTAAAGTATTTAGAAAGGACTCTGTAAATAACATCTAAAAGGAGATGTTCAGTGAACTCTCCAAACTGTGACCTTATTTTCTGGGAGTGATTCATTCATCACCTGTGCCATTACAGTGCAACTGGACATAAAAATCCACAAAGAAACCAGCAGTGAAATGGAAATTATTGTTTCATTGCTGAGAGTGTATTAAACTATACTTAAATGTACAAAACATGGTGAATTTCATGGGGAAAAAAAGGAGCACAAGTTTTTATACAAGCATGCAACATCATGGGAAACCCAGAAAGGATTTTTCTCTATCAGATACTGAAAGTTCAATAGGTTAAGAGTAGATTACGAGGTGAAAATGCTCCTTAAAGTTATTGGTACAAACACCTACTGTTTGTGCACTCTCTGTACAACATTCAGCCCTCAGCACTGCCAGTGTGTAAAGAAATCATAATGTGCAGCATTTTGGTTCCACAAATACCTGCAGTCAGAACAAACACATGGGGGACTGTCTCTACTGATATTGCTATGAGTAACAACCACTCCTCATTTCCCACAAGCTGTTTGCAATCCTCTCTCACATTTGTTTTGTCCTTATTTGCTGATTGTCTGCTAATGACTTGATTCAAGCTGCTCTGAGAAAGCCATTCCACTATTCCTATTTGGTGTACAGCCTTTAGTCTCTAGCTGGATGAACACAGCAGGTCAGAAACAGGTTTGTAGTCACGTTTCATACTGATTTTCCTGCTCTCACAGAATCAATGTTAGGGGTTGAAAAGATCATCTAGTCCAACCCCTGAAAAGATCACCTAGTCCAACCCCCCTACCAGAGCAGGATCACCTAGAATAGATCACACAAGAATGTATCCAGGCAGGTTTTGACTATCTCCAGAGGAGACTCCATGACCCCCTTGTGCAGCCCATTCCAGTGTTCTGTCATCCTCACAGTGAGGTTTTTTCCCCCCTCTCCCTTAGAGGTGAGCCCCAAATGGACCTAAATAGCCATTGTCAAGCTTTGTGGAAACCTAGAGTGACAGTAGCTGATTCTGTGACGCTTTCTTAACTTTGCTATGTCAACACTAAAGTTTTGCAGACACAGGCTGCTTAATATCCCTCGTTTTGTCCTTCACATCCAATACCTCTCTGGCAAGGAAATCATCAAACACAAGTGGTGACATGGTTCCTGCTGGTTTGACACATCAGGCCTAGCTTCCACACCCTCTTTGCAGCAGTCCTAAGGTAAGAGATCCTTGAGACACATTGCACAAAAGTTATTTGTGGAGGTACCTTTGCTATCATGTGGCTTCATCCCAGCTGGCTTTGTCCTGGCTTCCATTTCCATGCTAAACATGGGGCCAGTGACCCAAGACATGGACTGGGTGATGCTGGGCAGGCAACCTGCCAAAGCATTTTGCAGGAAGGCAACCTGACACACAGCTATCATTTGAGGCTTGAGAGTCAGCAGGCCTTTAAAAATTCACCAGCTCACATATCCTTTTCAGTGATGGTAGTTAGCTGTTTTGTGTTCTGATTTGGTAGGCTTTTGAAGCAACCTTGCTTTTCAGCATGTGATGACATATCCACTGGTAAGAGGAAGCTGACGGCCTTCACTTTACCCCTGGAGAAAGATGAGAAAGCATTATGAGGATTACAAATGTATACAACGTGCAAAGAAAGTTCAAACCCAAAAGCAACCTAGCAAGAAAAAGGCAAATGCTTTCAGCACTTGCAGGCTGCCTGGGGGCAGGACCTCTGAAGATCGTTTAGTCTAATCCCCCTGCTAAAGCAGAGTCATCCATAGCAGGTTGCCCAGTGCTGTTCCAGTGCTCTGCCACCCTCAAAGTGAAGAAGTTTCTCCTTATGTTCATCAATGGTGTTTTGTGCTTTACTCAAGCATCATAGAGTCACAGAATCATTTTAGTTGCAAGAGACCTTCAACATTGCCAAGTCCAAACAGTAGCCCAGCACCACCAAGCCACCACTCAACCATGTCCCTCAGCATCACACCTGCAGATTTTTTTAATCTGTCCAGGAATGGTGACTTCCCTGGGCACTCTGTTTTAGGGCCTGACAACCCCTCTAGGAAAGTTTTTTTTTCTGTTCTCCAGTTTAAACCTATCCTGATGCAACTTGATGCTGTTTCCTCTTCTATAGCTTGTTCCTCGTGCTTTCTCCAACCTCCTTTTAGGTAGTTATAGAGGACGAGGAGGTCTCCTCTGAGCCTCCTTTCCCCCAAGCTGAACAATCCAGTTCCCTTAGCCACTGCTGAGAAGATTTGTGCTTTAGATCAGTCAGGTCCTTACAAGAAAACCTAGGTACCCATGAAGACTTGACCCCATCGTTCCCTCCAGCCCCTCAGTGTGAAGGTTAGCTGCTACCCAAGTTTCAGGGAATGTGAGGTGCTGTGCTTCTACCTTTGATTGCTGCTCTGCATTGAAAATCTTCTCATCAGTGAGCAGAGACACTTAGGGCTTGCCCAGCAGTCATTTCACTTAATTTAAAAGCTCACTTGAGGATACTTATCTCAATGCTGGAAACATTAACTTGCAATGCTTCAGTTGCACAGGGATGTGACACAAGACATCTGAATCCATCAGCCATATTCAGGAGACCTTATAGTGGCCTTCCAGTATCTGAAGGGGGCCTACAGGAAGGCTGGGGAAGGGCTATTGACAAGGTCTTGTAATGACAGGATGAGGGGCAATGGGTTTAAACTGGCAGAGGGGAGATTGAAACTGGATGTTAGGAGGAAGTTTTTTCCAGTGAGGGTGATGAGACACTGGAACAGGTTGCCCAGGGAGGTTGTGGACGTTCCCTGCCTGGAGGTGTTCAAGGTCAGGTTGGAGGAGGCCTTGAGTGACCTGTGCTAGTGGGAGGTGTCCCTGCCTATGACAGGGAGTTGGAACTAGATGATCCTTGAGGATCCTTCCAACCTTACCATTCTATAATTCTATATAGAGCACAATTCCAAAAGCATGGTTCAGGCTTCCTTGATATCTCCATGTTTTTTGCTTAAAGTGAAAACCCCTTTTAAGCTTGGCTTCTCAGAACAACACACCAACTGCAGTACTCTGCCTGGCTTTAATGGAAAGAAAAAGCTTTCCTTACGTTCCCCCTCAGCCCCTCCCTTCTCTAATGAATTTAATCTGCCAGTGCCAGCAACCTCCAAGCATGGCAAGGAAGACAACTTACCCCAAAGAGGTCTCCTGCCTTCTCCTGCTCAGTGACCATATACATGTCAACAAAGACTTAGCTGACCATGAACTAAACCCCAAATCAGTGTTTATGTATGGCATTAGGTGATGCCTGCAAACAGCCCAGGCAGGTGATACTGTGAGGGCAAGGTGGACCTACCTGCACTTGTAGACATGCTCCCGAAACAGCTTCATCTTGCTGGAATGACTGGAGGAGAGGCAGCTGGCTCGTGATTTTTCAAGCCCCTTCTCCTCTCCATGGGTGAGCTGTGCTGCAGCAGGAGGGGCTGGCCGGAGGGCACTGCCTGGCACGTCCACTGGTCCATTGCTTGGAGGTCTCTTGCTGGCTTGATGAAACCTCATGCTGAAAGCAGCAGGTGGTGGTGAAGTGGTGGGGTAGCGCCGCACAGTCATAGTGCTGTCTGAGGAGCAGAGACAAAAGCAGAGCTAAGAATAACAATAATGACCATTTGGATACTCTCAATGTATCATGGAATCCCAGCACAGTGGGGGTTGGAAGTGACCTCTGTAGATCATCTAATCCAACCTCCCTACTA
The DNA here is from genome assembly GCA_013396675.1 of Eubucco bourcierii. Taxonomy (NCBI): domain Eukaryota; kingdom Metazoa; phylum Chordata; class Aves; order Piciformes; family Ramphastidae; genus Eubucco; species Eubucco bourcierii. Next base: position 483,181 of record VWZE01014148.1, read on the forward strand.
AAGTAGGGTCACCCAGAGCAGGTTGCCCAGGATCACAATGTCCAGGAGGGTTTGGAATCTCTCCAGAGAAGGAGACTCCACAACCTCTCTGGGCAGCCTGATCCAGGACTCCACCACCTTCACAAGAAAGAAGGTTCTCTTCACATTCAGGTGGAACCTCCAGTCTGTGCCTGTAACCCCTTGTCCTGTTTCTGGTCCCATCTTCATGGGTTTGAGTGTGGGCACTGAAGGATGCCAGAACTCTTCCATCAAGTTAGATGAGCTCATGACTCATGTCCCCATTCCCTGCAGACATGTAATGGGGAGATCCCAGATGGGCAGCACCAATGTGTGCCATAGACAACATTGACTCTTTGGTACCTGTCTGCTGCTTTGGTGCCAGAGCAGGACCAGTCACAATGCTTCCACAAAGAGCTCCTGGAGTGCCAGCTGATGCTTCGTCATCATCATCAGGGTTTCCCACATCACTGTCCCCACATCCTTTCATTGCCTGTCTCTCTGGTGGCACAGTTCTGTGCCTGCAGACCTGCAGCTCTCCCCTCAGGGCTCTGTTTTCTCTCTCCAGCTTGTTGATTTGGGAACGCATCTTGCGGATGATCTGGAGGAGGTGTGCATTTCCCTCCATGGTCCCACACTGTGCAGCACAACTCCTGCCCCGCAGAGAAGCTCCTAAACCGGGGGCAGGTAGACCTTACCCTTAAAAGCTTTTAGAGAACAGAAGTCCCTCCCTGCATGCAGGGATTATCCAGTCACCACCACCAAGGAGGGTTGGACTGAGCTGTCAAGTTACTAGGAGAGGGTCCATTATTTATTCATGCAGGGTCTCATTTTTCAGAGCAGAGGTGGTCTCTTATGTGCTGCACAAATCACTGTCAACACAATATCGATGCACCAGCAGAAAACCTGCCTTCCCTCCTGCCCCTCACTTGCCTTGGCCTTCGGGATTCTCCAGAAGCGCCAAAGAGGGCAGAACCCTTTTCCTTTGGCCAGTGATCGCCTCCATGGCACAGAAAGAAGGGCGGCAATTCCTCTCTCCCTCAGCTCTGAGGGAGTTATTTTCACTCTGCACATCTGCAAAAGAATTTGCAATTTCTCAGAGGAAAATTTCTCAGAAGAAAATTCAAGTTGATACGGTGCCAGACCTTGTTATTACCTGATGGATGATCAAGTTGAACTACAGTTTCTCCTGGAAGGAATCAGCAGAGCCCACTGTCCCTTCTTGGGTGCCCCAGGGAGCTTGCTGGAGCAGAGTGCTTGCACCAGCATCCCCAGAGCGTAAGGAGAGACAGACTGGACATAAATCTTGCATTAGGAGGGAAATACAATCCTCCGGGCTGCTCCTATCTCCTAGTCCTCCAAAGTGATATTTCTACTAGCATAAAAATGCAAAAAAACGTGGAACATCCTTCCCCCTCTTCCCCACCCCCTCCCCCCTTCTCTAGATTACTTCAAAATACAGAATGGAGAAGGCCAGCAAGGTAGCAGGAAAGTGAGTCAACACAGCTTTTGCTCCAAGACCTTTTGCTTTCCAGCAGCTCAGCAGTGTCTCAGGAATAGCTGAGTTAAAGACCTTTGGGTTGTGTGCACTTCACTGCTCTGCTGTGGGAAGAAAGGAGAGCTGGTGAGAGATGCTTGAAACAGGAGTTGACTCAGTTTTGTCTATCCCAGAGGGTGATGGAAGAGGTTCTATTATGAGGAAGCCATGGGCTCTGCAAGAAACACTTCTACCCAGCAGCTTCTGGGAATCTGAATGGGAACTGCTTGAACTGAGAGAAAAACAGGGATACAGGTAAGGAGCCTCACCCTTGGCTATGTTCCTGTGTGGGCTGTGCTGGGGCTTTGCTGCCTTCTCAGCATCCTCAAAAAGTGCCTCAGAAGGACAAAGTGTTTCCTGCAGTTCATGCTGTGCTAACTCCTTCCTCTGACCTACAGCAAAGGCAGGAATGTGCAGCTCTCCTGTGTGACACTGGCATAAGGCTGGAGACCAGGAGTTGTGGGAACCCTACTATGACTTCCCAGGAACCTCTTCAGAGGCCTTGGGCTGTATGCAGAGAGGTGAAATGGGTGTGAATTTTCAAACTGTGAAGTCCACAGCAAGCATTGATGTCTCAGGAAAGCACAAGAGGAAGAGCACATCAGACCTGCTGCTGTGCTTCCCCTGCCCACTGCAGAGTTGGCAGTTTTATGTGCTGGCGTTGACCTAAGCAGAGTTCCTGGTAGGTCCTTGCTGTCCTCTTTCCAGCCTATCCAGATTGCATCAACAAGAAGCACCAACTTATGCTGGGACTTTTCTCCCCCTCTAAAGTGGTGCACAATGCTGGAGGTATAATGACATGAGTGGGACGGAGTGGGTAAAGATGAGTATGGAAATGGGCTTGGACTTAGGCTTAAAGCACAGTGCAGGTGCCTCTGTGCTGGGCACAGTGTCTGGGGAGCAAAACTGCTGGAACCAGAAAACAAATGCTCTCTGTTTTGTAGTCATTCACACAGCCACCCACACATCCAGTGTTGGTTTCCCTTCCTCCAGCAAGTGGATCAGGTGCTGGAGCAGTGGCAGCCCTCATGTGTAATATTGTTGCTGCTGCTGACAGGTCCAGATGGGCAAGGACAAGTTCAGTAATTAGCTCACCCCAGCTGCAGCTGAAGACATCTGCTCCTCTGATCCCGTGCCCACTGCTCTGCTGGAACCAGACTGGAGAAGGCATGGAACTTCATTGTACCAGAGACTTCCAAGGAAATGATGTTTCTCCTGTAACTCCATACTGCTGCTCCTGATTCCTACCCAGGAGTTGATTGGGGAGGGGGGGGGGCGGATGTGGTGGGGGGTGGGTGTGAAGATGAGCCAGGAGTTTTGGATGGTGAAATCCTGNAAATCCTGGCCAAGCTGACTTTGTTGCTGGACTGGTCAGCATGCTCCTCATAGGCAGAGTGAGCCTCATTTGTATTTGTAAATTCAGCAGGGTCCAAGACACCTGACTGCACTGCTGGAGCTGTGGGGCTGCCAGCCCTGGGTAGGGTTGGGCAGCTCCTGGTTGCTACCACTCCGTATGGGAAAAAAAAAATCTCTGTGCCTTATAGCTGTAGTACACTCATAGGCTGCAGGTTTTAGTTTGCCGTATGTCCAGTGAACCTTCCTGCACCTCCTACAAACACCTATAGCTGTGTGGTTTTCATTGTGAAAACCTTCAAAGTGTTTTTAGCAGCGAAAACAGAGTTTCTCACAGCTGAGCTGCTTTGGCAAGTTGTGCTTGGCAGGGCATAAGCCTGGGTAAAACTCATGATTCATAGAATGCTTTGGGCTGGAAGGAGCCTTTAAAAGCCATCTAAGCCCACCCTGCTGAAGTCAGGGGTGACACCTACAACTAGACAATTGTTCAGAAACCAAATCAACCTGACCTGGAATGGGGTTCCAGGGATGGGGCATCTCCCACCTCTCTGGACAACCTGGGATTGTGTCAGCACCTTCATTGTACAAAATATCTGTCTTCTATCTAGTCTGAATTTCCCCTTTTTGTTTCAAACCATCACCCCTTGTCCTGTCACTACAAGCCTTGCTAAAAGAATGTCCTCATCTTTTTTACTGGTCCCTGTAAGTCCTCTGTGTCCCCATAAAATCACCTTCAGTCATATCAAACCTCTCCACTGGCCCAAACAGAGAGGTGGAGTCTCTGGCAGCTGCTGAGCTCCAGCAGACCCCCAGTAGCCCCTGTCCATGCCCACCACAGCATGTGCTGTGTTTCAGTGACTGCCTGAACTGCATACCAAGTAGGGTGGCAACAGAAAAACCTGTGAACAAAACACAGAAGCCTTGCAGAGCAGCTTCATCCACAACCAGGGGGAGTTTAGCTCTTTATTCTGCCACTACTTGATATTCAGCAGCTCCCTGCCCCAGCACGGTGACATGAGATACTTGTGGGTGGATGTGACTGCTGCTGGGGGGTTCCTGGAGAAGGTACCGTTGTGAAACTTGCCATCAACAGACAAATGGCACCTGCACAGCTACTGCTGAGCCTGAACAGGTTTTCTAGACTCTCACTTGCCAAATATGCTTTTGCTCCCCTGAAGGTTAGAAGGATACAAACCCCAAAATGATTCATTGCTATCCATGTGCAGATCACAACATTCTGTTCCTGAAAAGCAGGCAGAAGTAAGCATATGGATAAGCCCTATGACCTGCTGCAGCTGCATCAAGCCTCCTAGTGCAAGGGTCTGTGCACAAAAAACCCCAAACCAGCCTCCCCTCTCTGAGGCTAAATTTGAGCACTGGGTTTCAGCTTCCTTTCAGCTTTAATGTCTGTGCCCTGCATGAGCACAGCACAGATTGCTGCCCCGAGCTGAGGTTGCTTCTTCCCACTATGCATGGCTAGGCCGACGCAGGGTTGGGTGTTTAGATGCGGAAAATAGAGGCAGAGGACCAAGATCCAATGTGGCTGAAGGTGGAAAGCCTCTTTCTGTTACTGCTTAGGAATAAACACCCTCCCTTTCTGCCTAGCATCAATTTCCTACTAACCACAGACGGAATCACAGGATCATTTATGTTGAAGGGACATTTAAGATCATCAAGTCCAACCATAAACTCAACACTGCCAGGTCACAACTAAACCACATCCCTCAGCATCACATCTACACAGCTTTTAAATCCCTTCAGCATGTGGACTCCACTGCTGCCCAGTGCAGCCTGTTCCAGGGCTTGACAACCCTTTCAGGTAAGAAATTATTGCACACGTCCAACCTAAACCTCTTGTAGCACAACTTGACATTGAAGTAGAGAGAAGTTGTTCAACAGTGAACCAAGTGGAGGTGGGACACAGTAACACCATCAGCAGTGTTTGAACAGGAAGGGGAGAGTGGCAAGGACAGACCTCGTGGAAATGTTCATTGGCCTCATGTGAGCTGGGCATGAGAGAGAATAAAGCTGGCTACTCCTTGTGCTTAAACGGGAACCTGTGCTCATGACTAATTAAACCCTTTAAACCCTCCACTCCATTGCAGTGGAGACTTCTGCTTACACTGGGGGCAGCGAGGTGGTTTCAGAGAGTGAGCTGTGCAACCACTAGAAAACAGGATGGTAAAAAATAATTAGCATTTGAAGCATTCTCAGGGTTCATGATCTAATTAGATAATGATGGCACAAAGGAAGTTATTTGACTAATATGCTTAGCTTGTCAATGGCCACTAACCACCCTGTGTCTTTTACAAGGACCTCACTGTGCCTTAACTTCACATGTACACAGAAAATCCCTCCAAGTCTTGTTAGAAGAAAACCCCAAGAGTAGCTGAAGCTCTGAACCTCCAAGCCCAGTGAACTCATGTCCCAGGTTGGGGCATAAGGTTCATAAACTCATGTCAAGGTCAGCTTGTTCTCCTTTCCTCCCCCTCCAGCCTTGTGCCGGTCAGGAGCTGCATGATCAGGACAAACATATAAGGATAGGCCTGATTTGGGGCCTCCAGAGGCTGTGCTTAGGCCTCTTGGATGGCAGAGGCATGGAGGGGGAGAGGATTGGAGCACTGGGGATTGTAGATTTAGTTTTGGGTTGAGGGAGAAATTCAGGGGGTTCGCTTATGGATTCTGTATCTGCTTTGTAATTTCTATCTGTAACACTCTCTCCAAACACAATTCTGTTTTTCTCCAATTCATTTGAGAGCTTTACTCTGTCAGCTCTTTAAACCCACGATACCTCACCCGTGGTGAGTATCTGAGGTTTCTGGAAGGGTCTGATTTCCAGCAGAGGATGCTCCATGCTTCAGGAAAATCCAGACTTAACCTAAATGTAGGAAATAGAAACTCCAAGATATGTGAGTCGCATCTGAACCCCTGGTTGTGGTTCTGGGCTGGGACAACTGCAAAGAAGGTTACAGCAGTGCTTCAGACTTTTCAGAGAATCACAGAGTGGTTGGGATTTTCAGGGACCACTAAAGGTTATCTTGTCAAATCCCCTTGCAATAAGCAGGAATATATTTAATTAGATCAGGTTGCTCAGAGCCTCAACTTGACCTAGAATGTTTTCAGAGATGAGGCTTCTATCACCTCTCTAGGCAACTTGTGCTTGTGTCTGACCATCCTCAGAATGAAAAAAAGTCTTCCCTCTATCTAGCCCGAATCTCCCCTCTTAGTTTAAAACCATCATCCTCTGTCTTGTCACAATGGGCCCTGCTGAACAGACTATTCACACCTTTCTTAAAGGCCACTCAAATATTGAAAGGTCACAGTAAGGTCTCCAAAAGCATGCAAAAAAGACAACTTGTGTGAAACTGGAGGTGATTAATTGGAAGAAAGGGAAACATCTTTTTCTTTTCTCCCACCATTTGGTGGAAGGTTACCATGCTGAGAACTTCAGGGTGTTTTTCAGAGAGCATTTCAGGTATCCTTGCTGCATTTTCAAACTGCTTAGTGTCTCTCCCTTTAAATGGATCCTCAAGGTACTCTGGAATAATCAAAATTCATCTGTTTTCTGCCAGCTCCCTGCAAGCACAACATATGCTAGAGAGTACAAAACTATGCCTCATGCAAGAAAATCTATATGCTCAGCTGGAGATTTTCATAACTAGAAGCATGCAAGTTAGCCCACAGCTCTCTGCACAGAGCTCGTGATGGCTTTCAAATTGAACCTCGCCATCAGTCTTGGGAGGTAGCCTCATGAGCACCTCCAAGCAGAAAAGGCATCCTGAAATTTAAAATGATTATTACTCCCTCAGTTTTCTTTGCTCACACAAGGCATGTGAGGATATTTGTGCCTATGCAGCTCTCTCACAGCCTGTGCAATCTGTGCGAACATTTAAAACGTGACGCAGAAGCATGCGGAGAACTACCGTGGCATTGCACCTTCTGGAGGGCAAGTACTCCCCTCACAGATGTTCTCCAACAAGAATGACTGATGACAGTTCACTGAAACAGCATGTGGGGAACACAGCTCCAAAAGCACCCAGGAAAGGTATCTTCTGTAAAGCTGGGGGTGTTAAGTCAGGAGAAAGGGAATCATGCAGTCTTTGCTGCTGTTCAGGGGGATGTCACAGAATCCCAGCATGCTGAGGGTTGGAAAGCATCTCTGGGGATCATCTGGTCCAAGCCCACTAGAAAAGCAGGGCCGCTCACAGCAGGGTGCCCAGGATTGCAATGGGTGGGTGTGCAATCTCTTCAGAGATGGGGACTCCATAACCTCTCTGGGCAGCCAGGTCCAGTGCTCTAGCAAGCCCACAAGAAAAAATGTTCTTGTCATGGAGGAGAAGCTCTGCCCACACCATGCTGTAGCTTCCAGAAAACAAAGCAAAGGCAGAAGGAAGAGGTCACCCACGTGGGACTGATGGGTCTGTACTAAATTGCTTCTGCTCAAGCAGTTCCTGCTAAAGCTGAGTGTGAAGCTGAAAGTCCTTCCTGGTCATTACCCTAATTCTGCATGGGCTTGGATATCCTTTGTCTTCTAATTTTACTTAAGTCAATGCAATTCCCTTAAGTGAGAAACATGTTCTAGCTTGTTTGGGTTTTCAGGTTTTTTTTTGGTTGTTTTTTTTTGTTTGTTTGTTTGTGGTTTTGTTGTTGTGTTTTATTTTTTTTTTTCCCTTCCCTACAGCTTTGGACTACTCTTTCAACATCCCTTTGTTCTGCTTCAATGTTTGATTTTAACACCCTTCAATTTTAACTGCCTGGGGTCAGAATTCACTTCATGGCTTTAACCTGCTGGTTGTGAATGTGTAACTGATTAGTTTTGCAGTAAGCTCACTGTTATGAGAAAAATCTTTCACAACTGTACCAAACTGGTTAAAAATTGGTAAATGCATTCAAATCCATAGCAGGATTTAAAGATATTCTGCCTCAAAGATCCATCCTCTCATACTAGTTACAGCAGAAACACTGAGCAAGTCAGTTACAGGTTTAAATATACTTAAAACTGAAGTAAAGAGAGCATGCAGCCCATTGTCAAGACAAGTGGTAAAAAAACCACTTTTACACCAAGATGCAAAAATCCACTACCAAAGCTACAGGTGGATGTAACTTCAATCCACTCCCACCCAGATCCAGGGATCCCAGATGGAAATCTAGGCCCATGGAAGCACAAGGGGTAGCGTTGTCTGGAGTAGAACTGGTAAACTGTTACAGATCATCCTTCTGTTCCTCATTTGGATATTACTTTCAAAAATAAGTAAATAAAAAAAAAAAAAATGATCCCCGTTCAGATCAACATCACATTGCCAACATAACATCTCTCTGCTGGATGTTTAGATATAATTACCCTGTGAGGAATGATTCCTATTAAACATGTACTACATCTTCCTCTAATTAAAATTTAAGCCTTGGGTTGTGCTTGGGTGTCACTAAAGATGTGATTAAACATCAAATATGTATAAGGCTTAACTCCTTTTGGGGTGTTGGGATAGCTTCTACCAAGTAACAAACAAAAATACTTTTGTGCTGTGAAAAGTTTTTAGTGGCTCGATGCTAGTCTGGTGCAGGAGGATGTTCCTCCTGAGATGAAAGGGGTTGTTCCACCAGCCTTGCCTACAGTAGCCACAGGTTGAGTGGATCCCTAAATTCCTCTTCACCCTTTGGCTCCCTGTACTATGCTCCCACCCAGGGTTTTCTGCTGCCCAAACTCCCTCCCCTCTGCCACTTGCCTCTCCTCCTCTGTAGCTTCTCAGCCTGCCCTTAAATGACTTGTCATGCAGAACTGTTTGTCATGAAGGCAAAGTGGAGTAAAATGCAGATTTTTCTCTAACACAGGGAATCTGAAGCTGGGAGCTGAACATGCTGAGCACCAGCAGGGATGAGCCTTACAGCAAACACTTGCACACATACATTATTTTTGTATCTGTTATTAATAATTTTGTTCATAGCCTAAAACCCAGAGTTTATTGTGTGAACCTTTATGGAATCCCACACCTGGCGTTCCTCACCGCCATCTCTGCCCATCCCTTGGGATATCTGTGCACAGATCCTGCCCATCCCGCAGTAAAAACAAGCCCTGTGGATGTCAGCAGTTGGAACAGGAATCTGTTCCTGTCCTTGTCTCCCTCCCTGAGCTGTTCTTCTCTGAATGTTTTACCTGCCTTAAGCTGTTATTTGTGCATGAAAGAAAGCAGGCAGCTCAAGCTTGCTGTGTGCTTATTTTAAAATTATCCTAATATTTGAAATCAAGTAAATTACAGAATCACAGCCTGGTGGGGGTTGGGAATGACCTCTAGAGATATCCAGTGTAACCCCTCTGCTAAAGCAGGTAGTAATAGTAAATGCAAAATAGGTTCAGCAAGACCAACAAAGTAAGGGACAAGAGGGCTTGATGCTCAGACTTACCTCCTCTGCACCGTGGATTCCTGTTGTCACCACTGATGACTAGTTGCTCCCAAATGAGCAGGTAACTCCATTTCCCTCTACCTACACAGTATACTGTCTGGGCCAGAAGTCATTCCTTCCAGTAGACTGTTTTGAATAGCAGTGTCAAAAGAGCAAACCTGGCTTCTCAGGGCAAGGATGAGGAAAGCTCTGTCTCCCCATCCAGCCAATGGGCTGCCCATCCCAGTAACTTCCCTCCTCCCACCACCAGCAAAGAACAACATGTGGGCTTCAACCCTTCGCAAAGGCAGCTTCTGACAAATCCCAGCGAGACCCAGCAGCAAGCACCAGCAGCACCATCAAGCAGGCAGAGACTGGTAGCTCTTGCAGCCTGCACATTGAGATTGGGTGAATTAAGAGACCACCTTTGGCTCTCACCTGCAGGGCTTGGGTTGAGACATTCACCAGCTGTAAGCGTGGGGTACACATATCAGGAAAGGAGGCAGTAGAGCAGAAAAAAGCCAGGCAAATTTCCTCCTGGTATCCCCACACTGAAAGACCTAGCACTGGCCTCTGTCCTCAACAAACAATCATGATTCAGGGGAATCATCAGGGGTTTGTTCAGAGTCTGCAAGCCAAAGCTTAGCAGAACTGTGGGCAAGAGAGGGATCCCAGCCCACAAGCATAGTGAGCAGGGAGCTCAAACATGAGGATTGTCTATGGGCAAAGCAATGAGCCTGCAGGAGGATGGGAGCGCTGGCAACTTCTCCTAACAGCTGGCAAAACCAGCTGACTTGGCACTACTGGGTTAATGGTTGGACCTGATGATCTTAAAGGGCTTCCACCCAAAACAACTCTGTAATTGTATGCTTCTAACCACTCCACCTCATCCCACATGCTGCAGAAGCCCAAAGAAACATCTCAGGAGAGGCACATGCTTTCCCAACAGGCCCTGGGCAAAAGCTGGCGCTACAAACTTCAAAGGAAGAGCAGAACACCCTTGTGCTCAAGCAGCAGGACTACACCAAACTCCTCTTTCCCAGCAGGTTTTCCCCGGAGTCCTGGAGGGAATCTGAAGTTCTGCAGACAGTGATAAGTGACCCCATTAGCAACCACAACCCAGTGAATGGTCAGCTGGGCTGCAGGAGGCATCCCTCACCTCTGCTGATCTGGAGTTGGCTGACATTGGAAGGAATTGAGACACAAGACCTTCAAAGAGGAAATTTTATGGATGTCTTTATACACATACACAAATATTTTAATAGAATGGTACCTGTGATGTTATCCATGTTCTTAGTATGGTCATAATTAACTAAAAAGAGGTTGGTTGGTTGGTTTGTTTTTTAAATCTTGTAAAAATGACATATTTTACACATCTTCTATTTACAGTTGCAATATACTTAAATGTTATAAAACGTCCACTCTGCCCTTTATAATATCTGTATACTAGGATTTAGGATTAGATATATTATAATTTATAGGGTTTGTTGTGTACCTATCTGTTCAACAGGAATTTCATCAGCAGCCTGGTTTAACAAAAGGCTGTTCAAAACTGAAAAAGACAACAGGAAATGAAAAAAAAAAAGTAAAAAGATTGGAGATGTGCAAATAATTGGGGCATGGGGGAAAAAAAAAGTCATCATCATAAAAAGAAAAAAGAAAAAATAATCAAGCTTGTAGGTTTAAAATATAACACTGTGAAGACTTCCAATAAATTAAAATCAACCCCCACAAATCCTTTCCCTGGCATTGTCCGTGATTAATTTTCAGTACTATTAATCTAAAATGGAAAAAAAAACCAAACCCCAAACCCAAAGAACTAAAAAAACATCCTCCCAGGTTATCCCTGGGCTTCCCAAAGCCACGGTCAAGCATCAAGGTTTGCCAGGGTGGTTGGTGCTGGCACAGCCAAGTTGGCTTTATTGATGACCCGTGAGTAGGTGCGCTCCATTCCTTGCTGTTTTGTTGAGTCCTCCTTGTAGGCAATCTTCTCATGAAAGAGAAAAGAAAAAATGTGAAACTGTGAGAGAGATCTGACCTGTCTGCTGTCTGAAATGCTCTTTGTCTAAACAAGAATTTCCCACTTTTTATTAGACAGCAATGCTAAGGATCTGACAGACAAAAGGGACCTTAGCTTGGGGATCCAGAGGTGATCAGAGGCTGCAGCTGGGGAATAAATGGGAACAAGCTAAGCTGGTGCTGATCTATGTTTTTCTAACAGCTCTCACACAAACACAGCTAAGAAGTGACCTTCGTGGAGAGTGTCTAAAGAAGGGAAGGAAGCTGGTGAATGGCCTAGAGTCATGCTTTTGCATTAGGAGGTTCTTGCTGAGTTGCCCCACTGGCCTCCCCAACTTCACCACTAGGATTACAGAATCCCTGCCTGTGCAGGTTGGAAGTGACCTGTGGAGGTTATCCAGTCCAACCTCCCTGCTAAAAGCAGGATCACCCACAGCGGGTTGTTGCCCAAAGTCACACTGCCCAGGTGTGGGGTTTGGAATTCCTCCAGAGATCTCCACAACCTCCTGTTGCAGGGCTAGTGCACCCTCACAGGAAAGAAGTTTGTCTTCATTTTCAGGTGGAACCTCCTGCAATCCTGAAGAACATGCACCTCAACAATGCTCATGGACAAGAAATCTATTTTTTAGCTTTAACTACCCAAGCAGGGGAGTCACTGGACATGAAACTAAACAAACATTCCAAGTAGGAAAACCAGCATGTGAGGAAAGTACATGACATTAAAAGAAAAAAAAACAGTAGATGTAAGAAAAATGAACATACCACTTTTGGCTATAGTATTGAGGGAAATGTTAGACAGGGAAGAAGAGAAGCTGTATAAGCAAGGACCAAGACAGAGCTGTCAGAAAAGAAAAACAAAACAAAACAAAACAAGAGAAAAACATGGTGATGAAAGAGTCACTGTCAGCGGGTGAGCAAACAAAACCCTCCTGAGTACGACAAAGGGAAAGGTGGCAAATCTTACTGGTGTAAAGCACAGTTCCAAGAGAGCCTCAAGCTTTCCATTTGTGAGATATTTCAGCCACAGTTTACAGCCTGTGAGTTCTCTGCAGCAATGCTTTGCTCAGAAACAGGGAACTCATGGATTCATTGCAGGAGAAGAAAAGTTTTCCACAAAAGCCCAAAAAGCCACCTGGAGAATTTTGCTGTTGCTTGTAGGGCTGCAAGTTACAGACTGGTCTTCAGTGTGGACTTTCAAATTCACATGGTGTAGCTATAATTCATTCAGATTATTTCATCATCACTCAGATGATGATTTTGACTTTTGCTGGATGAACTCTTCACTTGACATATGAAACATTGTTGTTTGCAAGTGATTCTGTATCATTTACTCTTTTCATTGACATCCAGAAAACTCAGAGTTTGCTGATAGAAACACAAGGGTGAGTATTTAATAAAAATCAGCAATTATCTTATGGATGCTGAAACTCATGGGCTCTCATGACTCATTTAAGTTGTACATGCATTTTCTGTTCTTCTGGGGAGCACAAGACATATGGTTCTGCCTAGGCACATTGACTAATGGTCAAAATAGCCTCCAGAGGAGAGGGATGAAGACTGAGTAACAAATGAGACCCTTCATACAACAAAGTGATAAATGTTAGTTATGAGAAACTTGTTGAAATGCTTGAGGTTCACAAGTCTTTGTACACTGAAAGCAGAAGCAGAACTAAAACCATTGCTGACATTAACCCTTTCCAGCATACACCAAACCTTCGAAGCCACACTACACAGCTCTACACTCTGTGAAAAAATAGCTTGATGCCATAGTAAGTGTACCAATGGGCCAAAAATTCTTGTAAACTCACATTATCCTTGCTTGTGAAGATGAGTAATACAGTGTGGTCTAGTGGGATGCCACTTAGACACCTTTTTGAGATGCCATCACCGATACTAATGGTTAAATAAAGTAACTAGCAATGGTTAAACACAAGCAGTACTGGAGTGTGCTACAGACACCTGGAAATGCAATAGGATGGCTATAGAGTATATCTCAGATACCATCTAAGGTGGCCTACGCAATCACGCAGAGAAATAATTAAACAGGAGTTAATTTGTACTGTAGTATGCAGAATCACTCAATATGTAAATTGAGCAAGAAAATCTCATAAAAAGCATCAGAATAACTGCAAGTGTATTTTGGGCTGTTTCAGTGTTGTGGGATGCATTTCACATCACGCGGCCAAGATCATCCTTCTGAAGCTGTCAACAGCTGAAACACGTGGTGTGTATTTTTGACAGTCTATTTAAACATAGAAAAATAGAAGAGAAATAACTCTGAAAGCTGAATATGAAGAGCAACTATAAAGGTATCCCCTCCAGTTACAAGCCAGTTCTTAAAAGCAATTTACTGTTTTAATTAAATAGATGACAGCTGCGGGATAAAGCAAGCGAAGCATAACATTGTAGTTTAACTGATTGTCTTTCTATGCCTCTTAGACCTCAGGCTGCATTTAGCCTCATGAACAGTCTACTTTTTGGCTGGTAAAAGGCAAATATTTTTTGATCGATCAGATTCATTAGACATAATGTAGTTGGATTTAAAAAAAAAATGAGAGGGGAAAAAAGAAAGGAGTAAATTGTATTTTCTCAGTAACTGTTGCACTGTGAGGTTTTACTTCTAGTATTTTGCTATACAGCTTCATCTGTCGCTGGAACACACAACTAACTGCCCTCATTCAGCCCAGTCATCATCAAAATGGATGATCTAACCTGTTCGTTCATGACTGCAGAGAGCTCACTGAGCATGTCCTTATAATGAGACTTCATCTCTCCCTGATATTCAAACTGGTCCTCCTTAATTAGGCGTTCGTTGACATCAAGAGCATGCCCACACGCTTCTGCGAATTGCCTGCAGGCACAAAACCACAAAGAATGAGACACAAATTTTGTAGTAATGAAAAAAAAAACACCTGCCTATCTATCTGCCTGCCTACCTACCTACCTACTTATCTATCTACACCATTATACCTCTTCTCCTTGCATGTCGCACCTTGTTAGAACTGGAGTTCAGAAGTCATCCTCAGATCAAGAGGAAAAGCCCAAAACTTCACTCAAAGTTTTCTTGTAAGATGGGGCAAATGAAAATGTAAACTCATCTGGCTCAGTTCAGCCTGATTTCATGTTCCTCCTGCTCATGCTACACAGAGAGTGGAAAGTCTAAACTTAATGTTTACCTGAAGATTTCCTTCAGAAGCTTAACTTGATTATCAGGATATCTCTTTGCATTTGTCTCCTCAAGAAAAGCTCGAGCGTAGGCCATCGGTCCAGCATTTACCTGGGGGAAAAAAAATATCAAACGATAACTGTCATTTTCTGTTGTGTTTCCAGGCTTGAGGACTAGCCTGAAGAACATCACCTCCCTCCTCCTGTCACCTGAATGGAACCTGAGGAGTTTTACCAAAGAATCACAGAATAAGAGAGTTGTTTTGGTTGGAAGAGACCAACTTCACACAAACTGTTGATATCTGCTGGTCTTTGAAAGTCTTCTGCTAGTTAAGCATCTCAAAAGGTATTAGTCTGAGAAATACACAAACCTCTTACCCATCTTAACTCTTCTAAAATAGGAAATGACCTAACCAGTCCTAACATAACTTCTTTTAAAGTATCTTCTTTTAAAGTAGACTTGTCTGGGCGATCAGTTGTGTGTTCAAGTGATAGTCTTGTTAGAAATGTCCTAACATCTTTTTGGAGAAGATGGTACTGAAATAGTTGTAGTTGCACTGAGATCAGTGGGAAGCTTTCCATTCCTTTACATTTTTAGAGTGAGCTCCAGCACCACTGGAACACAAGATGAGACCAAAAATATAAAATAGACAAAAAGTGTCTGGACTGGTGAAAATCAGAATAAAAAATTAAGTAGATGCATTGAAAACAAAACAGAAAACCCCAACCAACCAACACATTCAAAAGAACAACAAAAAAAAAACCCAACCCAACAACTAAAAAGAGGCAAACTGTCATTACCTTGACACTGACACTTCCTTGGAGTTTCAGCTGCAGTCGGATCATGTCCACTTCTTCCATCGTGCAAAGCTGATTGAGCTCTGAAACTTTTTTGGACATCTCATCGATTGCCACTTCGATGGGGTTCAGCTCGGTGCTGGTTTGGCTTATGACTTGAATACGCTTCTTCACGTAGGGGAACAAGTGACTAGCTACTCGAAAGCAAGAAAAGTACCACAGAAACTCATCCAGCAAGAGAACATTTATGCTATATGATCTGCCTGGACTTGATGGTCTTAAAGGTCTCATCCAAGCAAAATAATTCTAAAGCAAAAGCCATTATGTCAAAGTATTAACTTTGGACTTTGTCAATCTCGTTATAAATCCATACAAATTGTAACCACCAAATGAGACAATGTGACGTAGCAGGTCCAAACGGAATTTTGATGTACCAGGTGCTGGAGAAGCATTTCCCTTTGAACTCATCCCATTTGCTACTCAGCTCTGTCACATCCACATGGCAAAAAGCTCTCACTGCTCAGATTTTATAAACCACAAATTTCTTCTGAATGAATTAAAGCATCAAATGATGAGCTCAGAAAGAAGTTCAGTCAGCTCAAAACACTTCATCAAACATGTCTTAAGTCAGAAGCAGGAGCCTCTGGTTTAGCTGAACTGGGTATCACTCACCCAGAGATCACAGAACAGTTTTGGTTGGAAAAGACCTTTATGATGATCAAGTGCAACTGTTAACCCAGCACTGCCAGGTCACCACCAAACCACATCCCTCAACACCAATTTAGACAGCCTTTAAAACCCTCCGAGGATGTTTATTCTACCACTTCAAGTGGGGGAAGGGGAGGGGGGGAGGGGAGAATGCTATCTAATGTATCTTACTGCCATTTTGTACAAAAAATTCCAATCTGTTAATTTTTACCCTTTGTAGCAGAACAGGCAACCTACTTGGACTCATCCATTATTAAAAGAACGATCCTGAGTGCTAAGCTATCTCCAGCAGAACTGATCCCCAGTTAGATCACTGCCAGCACAGTCAGGCTGTCAGTGAGAAGTTACAATGAGACAGCTGATGACTCATTCCAGCGATGGAAACAACTTTCCCTAGGACAGTCGACAGGATGGGTAGAAAGTTCCTGCTTCACCAGCGGACACTCTGAGATTTACTTGTGGTTCTGTGCCCACTGAGTGCAAAAAGCCTGTGCTTAGCTGGGAGAGGTGTGATGGGAGCGGGAAGCAGCCCGAGCAGACGTACTGGTCAGGATGGTGCGCCTCTTGCACTGCTCCTCCACACCCCCGTGCTTCTTTCCTGAGAGTGTGAAAGGGGTTTCAAAGACAAAGCGGTTGATGTTGTGGTGCATTTCAAAGTCTGTCTTCCGATCCTCGGCTTCTTTCTCTTCAAAGAAAGGCGTGACATACGTCACCTGGATATAGGCGTATTTTGGGTCCAGGTCTTTGGGGTTGACCTGTGTGACAGGCAAAACAACAGAATTCTGTCAAGCGTGGTGAGCTCCCAAGGCAGCTCTTCTATTTCTGAGGCTTTTAGCGATGCCAAATAAAACTGAGACTGTCAATGTTAACATTCAGACCACGGAAGAATACAAAGATATTTAAATGACAGCCCCCAAAGAACACTAAGATTTTTTAATACAGCCACTGGCAAAAGTGGATGAGAGAGAAATGAGAGAGAAGACAACCTGCTTCTGCATTGCAGTAACCATCTGCCCACTCTCTGCAGGCACATGATGGAGCGTGCTCTTTTCCCACTGACAGGAACGCTTTGCTGTAACACTGTGGGTTCCATACAGCACCTGCCATGCTATAAGTTTATTTTCTGGTTGCAAAGCCAGGTCATGTTAGTTTACACACACTGAGTTCACATTTCTTCCTAAAACAAACCGCGCACACACAGTTTTCCTTCTCGTGCAAGAGCTGCACATCTTCTGTACCTTGTTGGAATCCTGGATGATCTTCACGTTATCTATTCCAAACTTGTCTGCATACAGTTTCATCAGCCTCTGGGAGATCTCAGACAAACCAGTTAATTTGGGTTCTTTGTAGATATACTCCTTACCTTCCTCTTCTTCAAAGAAACCCTGTTTGGGAAGAAACAAAAGGATGCAGTGAACACAACAGGCAGGGGAAAGTCTGAATGAGGTGGTTACATCAGGCATCAACATTGCCTGTAAAACACAGCATCCCATGTGGCACTCCCAGCACCAGCAAGAGTCCCTAGGCCCTCTTTCATGTTGAAGCCTATCTAAACTTTGGCCACCAAAATTATTGACTAGGCCAACCTTCTCGAAACACGAAACAGAATTAAAATCGTTTTTCTGTAAATTTCAATGTTTGTTTAGGAAAGCAACAACCCTACAATTTATTTCAACAGGAATTAACAAATAAACACATCTCCGGTTTCTCCTTCAGAGAGGATAAGGGGCACTAAAATTGTCTTTTAATTTGGGACATGCCCAAAGCACTGTGGCGGTTACTGGAAACCAGTGACTAACAGCAGCTACAGCAGCTTGGCTGACAGTGTCTTCTTCTCACTATGATCTTTTAACATCATACAGTTTTTAACAATATCATCAATTAAACCCCACAGGCATATGAAGAACTTCACAGGTAGTTAGATAACAAATCTAGAGCTCAGAAGCTGGCACCCAATAAACATTGAGTTGGGCAATTGAGTTTCTATCGGTTTCACTGAGGAAAGACCTGCAGGATCATATCCTGGTTTCTGATCCTGTTTCCACCAAAGCAAAACTGCTTTATTTTGGAAAGCCCCATTAGTTTCATGCAACCATACTTAGGATTGTGTCTCAAAAAAGCATCTGTTTTCTGTTACTACTCAGTGTTTTTAACAACAAAGTCATGTTTTCCAAATTAATCAGATAGCAAGTGTCCTGGAATACTCCACTTTATGTTTTTCAGTGCCAATTCTGTGTATGTTAAGTGTTTATATAAAAGTGCCAAATCTCCATGCTGATGCTGCATGGCACACTAAGATGGTATCTGTGTTAATGGCTTTCCTTAAAGGAAAAAAACCTACCTGAAAACAAACAGCTAACAGATTTAGTCTTGTCTCTAATGCAAGAGACATCTTTTAAGTACATATTCCCTACAGAATTTCAGCTGACAAGTGACAAGCAGAAGATAATTGCAAGCTATAAATAATCATGCCTGCCATATGCTATATGTCTGGCAAAGACTATTGACAGCAAGATTAAATACTTTTCAGAAGCCAAATATCCTCTGATTTTAGGATTTTGAAATACTAAGCAGCAAGGGTTCCATTACTAATGCATATCCCTGGATTATTTTCATACTGGCTGGACAACACAGCCTTAGAGATGGAAAGTATTATAGGGAACAGCTGGATGTAATGAAAGGGAGATGAACAGTTACTAGTTTCCACTGAGCTATGACGTGCTGGGAGTCAAGTTGTGACTTGGAATTGTCCTAGTGACAGCACTGAAAACGCACCTTTTCCTCCCTGTGCACCCTCAGATACCACCCTTGGAGCTCACAGTAAAGGTGCCCCTTCTCTGCCCTTTGCTGGAAGAACACAAACCATCTCCATAGCCAATGTACGAAGGCAAAGCCTTCTGCCTCACCTACCAAGAGTCGCTACCTCATGGCTCCTTTCCTGCCTGTACCAAGCAAGACTCTCCTGCTACAGTTAGTGAGCATCTTGTACTCTTTGGTAAGGAAGCTACAGTTGTTTTACCAAATTTGGAAAAGGGGAAACATCTGCTCTTCAGATAAAAACCTGCGCTGAGTTTACCAAATGCAAAAACCTGTCTTCCAACTTCTGCAGCTTCTTGCACAGGTAGGAGAACACAATCTCTGCTCTGCCTTTATCTAACTGCTTTGAAAATAAGGCTTGAACATTTTTGCTTAGCAGCAAAGTGTAAGTTTTTCAGTTATTCAAGGTATTTAATGGCTTTTTTTCCCTTGGATTTTAATTCGGAAAAGACAGTGACATCTCTATCCACTCCTGAGTGAAATCACAAGCACTGGCTTATGTCACCACTTGGTGGTGCAACGAGATGGTGTCACTAACGGCCTTCAGCGGAATTTGCAGTCTCGTCTCTCTAAGCTAGCAAATACAGCTCTCTGGTGAAAGCAACTGGCTGCGTCCTCCCTAAGGACCACTTTCGTTCCAATCATTCTTCCAGAGGGGCTCTTCAGCAATCCGGTAACCACATCCCACACCTGCACATGGAGCATCCCCTTCCTGCACACATTGCATCCCACATCTGCTTATGACTTCTCTGCTGTGGTATTCCTTTTGTATGCTCTCAGCAGAGCACTACATATTGTTTTACATGGCTTAAGCTGTGTAAACCTGGCAAAACCTGCAGCCATCAGCTTTTGGTAAGAAGTATGCACAGTCTGCCAGAAGCATGGAAAAAGGGGATTGGTTTTTAATATCCTAAATGAACTGGGCACTGTGACTGCTTTCGTCATGGAGGTCTGTGATACTCTTGGCAACAGAAGGACCAAAGCCCCCAAACCTTTCCACTTGCACAGCCAAAAAGGAAGCAAGTGGCACAAAGGAAAAAGTCACTGACAGAAACACAGAATGAAAACCTTCCAAAGGGAAAAAAAAAAAAAAAAGCAAGCACAACCAGGAACGGACTGTTCTCTCTGTTTCTTCTTCTAGGTCAAGCTCCATCTGCTGCTTCCGCACCCACCATGGTGCTTTGTGTACTGGCAAACCCTCCTTTCTTCCTTCTGCACACCCACTCCTATTTTCCTGGGTAAATGAGGCACAAATAACATCGATGGGAATGATCCACCTTTAAATATTTGCAGTGTGCCACACAATTTTGTTGTTAGGGCTCTGCAAGCAGCAACACAGAGCAGCTCCACCTTCCACCACATAACATCTCTCCTCCAGAAGGACAGGAGAGAGCAGTGTTGGGTTGCATTTAGAGTTCGGCTTCTGGGACACAAGAGAACAGACTGAGCAACACACAACTACGAAAAATTCAGATGCTTCAGAGCACTAAAGCTGTTTAAATGAAGTTGCCCGTGTGGCACTGGCAGCTGAAAAGTTGTGGCACTGTAACACAGATTTTCCAGTTCAACAAGACTGCTGCAGATAAATTACCCACTTAAGATTTGCTGCCTCTGGAAGAGCACTGGCAAGAAGCTGCAAGAAGAGTCCAATTTTTCCCCATTTTGATGAAGGTCAGGCATAAGGAAAAGTCTGCCCTTCCTCTGGTGCAGCTCGCCTTCTCAAATTCTTGCCAAGTTCAGCTTTGCTATGAAGGCCCGGGACTTCCCATTTCCCTCTGACTCTCAATTTGTTTGCTGCCACAAAGGACTACCAGGAAGGAGGCCATACCACAGACTGAGCCCACAGCCCTCCCTCTCTGGAGCTGCTGCCCAGGCCAGGAAAGCAGACTGACATTCAAACAGCATTAATGCTGCACCAGGTTCTTCAATAGAGGAAGAAGGGGTCCAATCCTGTTCCCAGTGAAGCTGAGAGAAGGACTTCAACTGAGATGAGGTGATGCAGCATTGGGCCCCACAGTGCACACACAACACAGCAACAGAGTAATTCAGGTGAGAGAACAAACCAAAGTTAGTTTGCGGGATGCAATGATGAATGAAACCACATTATTCATCTGCTAGGAACCAGAGAACTGGGAGTAGAGGAGAGTTAATGTTAAGTAATAGTAAAGGGAAGGATGGAGGACGTGTGAGGAGAATCAAAACAAAGCATGCAAAAGAACTAGACTTACCACAGCCTTGAATAAGATCAAAAGGAGAAAAGAGCAAATTTCTGCATTAAAATCTATTTAGCACACAGAATGATTCATATCAGTCTGTTGTTCACACACCTTATTACTTTAAAGGAATTTGTATGCTTGCCAAAACCAGGTCTCAAAGGAACATGCTGGATGGCTACACTGGTTTGTATTGGAAGAAAGCAGAAAATAATGCTTCGAAGACGCTGAAGCACAGCAGAGGGAATAAAACTATTCTACAGTATATTGCACAGCATCAGAGGTGGCTTGAAAGCAGAAGTCAGAGTCTGCGAGGAACACACCAGAACATCTACTGCCTGCTGCTCTGCTTTAAGCTCTAGTAAAGGAGAGAGTCATATAAGAGCAATGTTTTTCCTGGGATCATTTAAGTTTTATCCAGTAAAAACCTGCCCTACCTCAGTCTTAGTTTTGCTTGATGATGTGAAGAACTAAAGCTGATGTACAAGTCTGTTCTCCATCACACCACTAAGTCCATAGCACCAGTTTACACAGATGCAACCGAGCGTTCTCTCTTTTCTGCTTGATGCCTGATTTATGAGACACCTCCTGCCCTGGAACTCACTGACTGCCAAGTGTTTCACTGGCTTAGCTTCCTCAAAATACTTCAGGATTCAAAGAACATGGCTGAAATCCTTGGAGACAAAAGAGCAGAGGTCGACATACCTGCCCATAAAATGCCACACGGTAATACCGCCCAAAGAGACGTTTCTCAGAGTTCACCACTTCTGCAACCTTCAGATATGAGCGGTGGATGTCATAGTACAAGTCAGACAGCCTCTGTGTGAAGAAAAGAGGGAGCGGGAGGAGAAGGGAGAGGGTGTGAATCCTGTGGGAGATGCAACTACAGCTCTGCATGAGCATGACTTGCCTTCACTGAGTTCACAAGCCTTTGCAGAGATGGCAGTGCATGCTAAGAGAATAGCTCAGCTGCGCCACTAAGGGCTCCTTTCAAGGTTATTGTCATCTTCTGAGAAGTTTAGTGGTAGCTGTCACACAGGAAGACAAGCATTCCACCACCTGACAGCTGTAGGGATCTACTGAGAGGTCAGAGAATCCTTTGTGTGGGCAGGAGCAGGGTGTCAACATTTCCAACCAGCTCCCAGCTCCATGCAAAGATAAGCAATCCAAGCTGCCACCAAAAAAGCACTTTCTTGGGATAGTGAACCACACCTACAGTTAAGTTAAAACCTGAGGACCTGCTTCCTCAGCATTCATCTTAATGCTACCCACTAGAAACTAGCTAAAACAGTAAATGAGATTATAATTTGGATTTTATTTCTTTATTACTTAGAGCACAAAACATTAAAAGGAGAAATTATAGACAGGAAGAAAAAACCACTACTTTTAAAGAAAGCGCTTCCCCCCCTCCCTAAAAATTGTGATCTTTACAGTTGTCTTAAGATGATAATAAAAAACCTGTATCAACCAACTTACTTTGAAGTCCCTCTGCTTCTCAAAAACAGCAATGATAGGCTTGTTAACCTCAGCAATGAGCTCGTATCTCTCAGACTTCCACAGGTATTCAACACACAGCTCCAGCTGCTCCACAAGAATATTCTGCAATTCCACAGACACAAAGAGTTCAATGGCTTGACAGCTGGTGCCATTTACTCAATAGCAATGCAGCAAAAGTACACACCAGCTATTTTGTTTTAACCCTGGATCTCCCATGTGAAGGTTTATTTCAATGACATAAAATTTGATCAGATATTGGTGACCGAGCTCTTCTTTAGCTAAAAACCTGAAGTAACAGTAATATGAAAATAGCTGAATAACTGACATCTCATTTACCACAAAGAAGTTTGTTTTGTGGGCTTCATCTCTGCTCAATATTCTGGTTGACCAAACATCTATCCTGATATTTAGTACCACAGCGTTGACATTTCAGTCCAAATCTGTGTTCCTTCTAATGTACTACAATGTGCTGACAGGCACCTATTAGAAATAACATTAATATAGAACATAAATGTCAATGCTGCTGACCTCATTGTAGGGAGTATCTTGCATCCCAGAGTCCTCCTTCATAGCACCTTCTTCTTTAATGTTGGGGGTAATGCTCAGAAAAGCAGGCCATCCCATGGAGAACAAGCCTTGAAGTACAAGCCACAAACAATGTTGATTAATGTCTGGATAACCAAGGGATTCAAAGAGTTACTGGGTGTCATTAAAACTGTGCTGATTTTATTTGATTGGTTTAGTATTTTCACAGCCCAGTTGATGAGAATGGAACAAACAGAACCGTCTGAATTTATGAGACCGTTACATATTATCTCTACCCTATAAATCCAGGCAAAGCATAACTATGTCATCTACCTGATGCACTCTCATTCTTCTATGGCATTGCGGTTCCTTGCTTGTAGAGTGCTGGAGGTTCTTGTAAAATGGTACATGCAACACCTATCTATGACCTGTCTCTACACTCATCTACAACCCCTCTGCTGTAAGGCCAGGCTGAAAGAGTTGGGGTCATTCAACTGGTAGAAAAGAGAGACACCTTGTTGTGATCTTCCATTTCTTAAAGGAGGCTCTCAGAAAGATAGGGGCAGTCTTTTTAGCAGGGCCTGTTGTGACAGGACAAGGGGAGATGGTTTGAAACTAAAAGAAGGGAGATTCAGACTAGAGTGAATTTTCTACACTGAGGGTAGTGAAACACTATCCCAGGTTGCTCAGAGAGGTGCTAGATGCCCCATCCACGGAAACATTCCAGATCAGGTTGGACAGGGCTCTGAGCAACCTTCTGTAGTTGATGTTGTCTCTGCTGACTGCAGGGGTTTGGTCTATGTGACCTTTAAAGGGCCTCAGCATCCCAACACGTTCTATGGTTCTATAATCCACAAGGGAATTGCAGGCTGAGGTAAGTCCATGAAACCAGCTCTGTGACTCCCAGTCTGACCTACTGTCACATTCTCTCTCTGGAGAAAGAGACTTCACAACCTCTCTGAGCAGCCTGTCCCAGTGCTCCGGCACCCTCACAGGAAAGACTTTTCTTCTCACCTTCAGGTGGAACCTCCTGGGTTCAAGTTTGTGCCTGGTGCCCCTTGTCCTGTCACTGGGCACCACTGTCAAGAGTCAGGTCCCTTCCTCCTGCTCCTTGCCCTTTAGATGTTGACAAACATTGAGAAGATCCCCTTTCAGTCTCCTCTCTTAGACAAAGTTTTAAAATGATTCACAAGTTCTTCATCTCACCTACTGTGATCTGTAATTCATGCAAAACATCTTGCCACTAGTGAACCACCTCTGATACATTGCTCCAAAATCATCCTTCTAAAGGGATGTGTTTTTTCCATCTCACCCACAGATGCTCCTAACTGTATCACAGAACTACAGGCTTTCCAAAACTAAGTTTTCTTTTCCCCAGATACTTGCCCTTGCCCCAAGAAAGTCCTCTTTGAGCAAACTGCTAAAATATCTCATGCTGACAATTCATTTGACATACACAGTGCATAAACCAAATTACCACTGCCACAGAAGCGTTTACAAATATAAGCCTGCACTTTAATTCTCTAATAAGCATCATGGATTAAAAAACATCATGATTTATATCAAGTTACAGATGGAGAACCAGACATTAATTCCAGCCCACTGCCCTCCCAGCTTTGGTTAGCCAAGGAATTGGACATGGATTTGTGTGCTTGAACACCCTTTGACCCTGTGAAGAGCAGACTGCTGCTCCCCTGCTGAAAAAAGCCCTTAACCAGAGACATCAAATCACCAAACCAAAGCCAAAGAGTATCAGGAAAGGAATACAGGATGTTTCAACTTGCTAACACAGCCATCAACATGCAGTGTCAATGTTTTTGCTCTGGTATATATCTTCCCAGCTCAGTAGGAGAACAGGAATTTGATTCCCTAATGACATGTTATGTGACCCATGAACAGGCATGGTTAGAGCACTCACTTCCTCCACTGTGAGTTGTTAGTAACACATTACTATCAGAGACTTGACCATCTTCCAGGAGCATACGTGAGGGGCAAATCTTTTCCATTTTCCAGTAACCTATGATAGTGTAAGATGGTATTAGTACACTGCCACTGGTATGTGTTAATACATGCATATTGAATAATGACAAACAAGTGAAGCATTCTCTTTTAGCACTACCTTACCAAACATTTAATTAACTCTCTTTACACTAAACACACACTTTGACTCTTCCAGTGCTAAGACTGGTTTTTATCATATATTTTAATAATGCAATAGTTGGGAAGAATTTAAGCAGCTTTAAGAATATTGCATACATAAGGAAGGAAAACATGACAGCCAAAAATGACTTTCAACAGTAATGTTTAAAGACACATAATTGGTTCTGAATATGTTTGCCTTACCCTTTCTTTTCAGGTACTCAGCAATGAGAGCAGCAATGTGAATATAGCACATAGCAGCCTATAAGGAGAGACCAAGATACATGTAGAGGTTAAAGGACATTGCTTGACTTACAGCACATATCTGGTAAGGCACTTTAATTATACTGTCAAGTCAGACTGCAGAAAGCGGAAAAGAAAATTGATACAACAACTTAAAAAAAAGGATTAAATCTTTTGTGAGTCTTAATTTCACTCAGTGTCTTAAGGAAAAGGAGATATTTGCTCTGAAAACCTGTAAGATTACTTAGCAAATAAGATATTCCTGGGTTAAGTACTGAAATTTCGCATCTCTCATTTTTAGTTTCTGATGATAAGGACAGTACAGCATAAATGAAGCTCCTCTCCTAGGCTGTAATAGAGGAGAAGAAAATTGTTTACGTAAGTTATGCACTGCTCAGAAGCTTATCACACTACAGCTGCTGTGCCTGTTTAGGTTTGGCTACCCCAACATCTTCATGTCTTGCTCAAGCACACCATCAGGTAGTCAGCACTAGGTAAACAGGGATAATAAACACCTGGAGTTTGCCCTTCAAACCTGTCTTCCTCTAATTTCAAGCAAATGCAAGAAACTGCATGACTCTCTTAAACCACTCCTCTTGTCTTACAGAGCCTACTCCTTTACTGAAATTACCTCTGACAGATCTCCATTTCTTGCATGAATCTTGGCCATGCTTTCCAGCCACGTCCTGCGTAACTCAGGTGTACTGGCATAGGAATTTGCCAGGCTGTACTGCAGATCCACAAGCATCTCAGGGTCCTTCTCATGCTCCTTCATCTGTGCTGTGGCCATCAAAACTGTTCTGATGCGTTTGGTCAGGTCCTTCACCTCTGCTGGGAAATTAACGTTCTTTGGGAAAGATAAGCAATGCATCACTAAAACCATCCAAAAAGACACATGCAGCACCCCTGAACAAGCTGCAGTCCTGCTTGTGGAAGACCTTTTTCCCCTTCCCTAACTCAGCAAGTTCTGAGCAGAGTCATAGCTCCACAGCATGTACACTACACAAATCCTTGGCTTTTTCTTACTGATGTGCCATAGCAACTATTAGACATCCCAGTCAGCTGTACCACTATCTCAAACTGAAACATTTGCTCCTTGGTCACCTCCTGGACTTAAAACTGGATTCTTGCACACTTGAGACCCTTCTGGCAACATTTAAAGACCAGATTTGATGTGGCCCTGGGCAGGCTGCTCTAATGGAGGTCACCCTGCAGGGTGTTGGACAAGATGACCCTGCTCACTGCAGGGGTGCCAGACAAGATGACCTTTGAAGGTCCCTTCCAACTCAATGCAATCTGTGAATCTGTGTGCTGTAGACCTGCTGAACCACACACCCAGCACATCTCACTATAGTGGATAAAGCAGCCTGGTTCCTGCCCTTATCACAGCCCAAGACTGAAAGAGGGTCTTTGTCTTACTCATGCCAGCTATTCTCAATATGTTTAATACAGTTTTGTTGTTTCTGATATTTGGGTGGGCAATGAAATACAGTTCAAGTTTCAGACCTTTCTCCCCCTCCTTCTCTTTGTTTAAATGTAAAAACATTCAGAAAAATTAAATGGAATTAAATACTTCCATCCTTGGTGTCCCATAGAGAAGAGAATGTTACTGATTACAGTGCTGGGAAATCAAAGCTGGCCTTTGAAAGCACACAAAATTGTATCTGCATCTCATTAACTGAGACATCAAATTACTTGTGTTAATTAACCATCAATTTGTTTACACCAAGTTTATTATTAGCCTCAGGGATGATACCCTAAAGTCACCTCCAGAGAAGGAAAAACATCTCCAAAGTATAAAATTCATATTACCAAATGTTTGAATAGGAACTGCAAGAATTAAAACCTGGAATCTTTTCTTAACACCTTTAGTACAGAGAATGAATGTAACAGCACTGGTAATGAATCCAAGAGTTAAAAATCTTTTTCAGGGTTTTAGGAAGCTGCCACATAAGCAACTGAACAGACTGAAGGGGCAGTTTGCAGACTAAAAATTATGGATCAACTCCAATTTTGTTTCATTAGCCACAACACATGATCTCTGACTTTAGGCAATCGACTAAATAAGCACTGAATGACAAATAACACAACTCTCAAAAGAAAAAAAACCAACTTTCTCTTTTGGTTTAAAAAAATATTTTCAATCACTAAGCTTCTGAGTCACAAACAGTTCCAGGACTTTAAGGCTGCCTGAAAAAAAGCACCCTAAGAACACATAAATCCCTGCCACCAATTTGATTCACCGAAACACTTGCTCTTCTGAAATCATTGACCTTTTGTGAGAGGTAGTGATTGGCAAAAAAACATTTCTTACTTTCATCTGCTTGTCTCCATTAGCAAAATTATTTATGATTGCGAGCGAGTGTTGGAACCGCGACCCACCGATGCCGGCATCCGCTATCAGTTGGCTCACAGCTTTGATGAGCTGTACAGGGGAGCAAGCACAGGGCACAATCAGCACAGAGAAACCCTTTCTGAAGAGTTTTTCATTCCTGTTTTAGCATGATTTGATGTGGCAGTCTAGCTGAGATGTGCTTTTATACCTCGCCTAAGCTGGTAATACGCACAGATGTGAGGACTGTGAGTAATGTGTCCAGCAGTTGTAACCACACACATCTGGCAGTGGAGGTGCACTGTGAGGGTTACTGGACTTCACCTCTCTGTCCAGCAATGTGATTTGAATTCAGGAAGGCAAATGGTCTCCTAGGGTGCACCAGTACAGGCGAGGGGTTGACCTGCTGGAAACTAGCTCTGCAGAAAAGGACCTGGGAGTCAGTTTGGCCAACATAAGCCATCAGTGCATCCTCTTGCCCAAAAACACCAACGATCTCCTGTGACCACTGAGCATGACCAGCAGACTAAGAGGGGTTCTCCTCACCCTCTACTTTGCTCTGGTGAGGCCACATCTGCAGTATAGTGTTCAGTTCTCGGCTCCTGAATTTAAGAGACACAGGGAACTACTGGAAAGAGTCCAGAGAAGACTGCAAAGAAGAGGAGGGAACTGGATCATCTCTCTGGTGAAAACAGGCTGAGAGATTTGGGGCTGTTTAGCCTGGAGAAGAGCAGACTGAGTGGAGATCTT
Source organism: Eubucco bourcierii (assembly GCA_013396675.1). Taxonomy (NCBI): domain Eukaryota; kingdom Metazoa; phylum Chordata; class Aves; order Piciformes; family Ramphastidae; genus Eubucco; species Eubucco bourcierii. The sequence goes on from VWZE01014148.1 coordinate 511,652, forward strand.
TTCAACGCTTATCAATAGCTAAAGGGTGGGAGTCAAGAGGATAGGGCCAGACTCTTTCCAGTGGTGCCCAGCAACAGGACTAGGAGCAACAAAAGCAAAAACTGGAACCCAGGAAGTTCCATCTAAACATGAAGAAAAAATTCTTTCCTGTGAGGGTGCTGGAGCCCTGCAACAGGCTGCCCAGAGAGGTTGTGGAATCCCCTTCTCTGAAGAGATTTAAAACCTGCCTGGACACAGCAATTCTGGGCAATCTACACTATGTGGCACTACTTTAGCAGGGGTGTCAGACCATAGGATCTCCAGAGGTCCCTTCCAACCCTCCCAAGCTGGGATTCTGTCATCATACCATTAAATTCTGTTTAGTTCCTTCTTCAGCATTGCTTTCAAAGCTGTCACAACACACGTGAATCAAGAATAGCCATCTCCCTGGCTATTTATTGGCTGTCTGGCTGCATTCACAGCTGCTGCCTGTCCCTGGAACAGAGCCGAGCAGCCCAAGAACAGCAGAGAATCCAGCCCAGCATCTGCAGACTTGGCAGGAAAATTGAGCTGCTGCAGAGAATTACCACAGAGTGAGGACTCCACAAGGATTGCTTCCATATGATGCATAAAAATAACTACTATAAATGCCAACTCACATCAGCTAAATACTGATGAGCTCACACCTCACTTACCTGCAGATGGGATCTGACTATTGATTTCTGCTTGTTAAATTCAAAGTTCTTCCTCATGAAGAAATAGAGCAGAGCAGATGCCTCTGTCTGAGTTGAACGTGACCTATGGTTACAACACTTCAGGATTTCATAGCAGAGTGAGCCACAGAGATCTGCTTGTCCTTGGAAGAATGCTGATGGGAACTGTTGAGAAAAGGTGTATGTTCAGCTCTGCTCTCAAGCCTTGGCATGGTTATTCTGAGTCCAGAGGAGGGCCACAAAGATCATTAGAGGGTTGGAGCAGTTCTCTTATGAGATCAAGATTACAAGAGTTGGGGCTCTTCAGCCTGGAGAAGAGAAGGCTTTGAGGAGACCTTATAGTAGCCTTCCAGTATCTGAAGGGGGCCTACATGAAGGTTGAGGAGGGATTATTTACAAGGTCCTGTAATGACAGGATGAGGAGCACTGGGTTTAAACTCGAAGAGGGGAGACTTAGACTAGATGTTAGGAGGAAGTTCTTTACAGTGAGGGTGGTGAAGTATTGGCACAGGTTCCCCAAGGAGGTTGTGGATGTTCCTTCCCTGGAGATGTTCAAGGCCAGGTTGGATGAGGTCTTGAGTGATGTGTTCTAGTGGGAGGTGTCCCTGCCTATGGCAGGGGGTTGAAATCAGATGATCTTTGAGGTTCCTTCCAACCTTATCATTCTGTGATTCTATGATTTTGCTGTTAAGCTCTCAGTAAAAAAACTTCTCTTCCCCACATTAATTCACAGCAGGGGGGCAATGAAAAAAAAAAAGCCACCAGGTGAACATAATCCCATATGCAAATTACGATTTAGTAAAATCAGCACAGAGAGGATTTCATACAAACACTGTATGGGCTGCAAAGATCAGTCTGGCCTCCAGAAAGTCCAGAGATCAGCTGGCACACAGCAAGAGAAAGAGCAGACCAGCCAATCTTAGGAATGCAGAATAGCTCAGCAGCAAAATTGTAGGGGGTGGGGTGGTGGGGTGCTACTATAAAGGTGATCAAGAAATAGAAAATTAAGTAGCATAGTCTAACTGGGAAACTTCCAGTGGTCAAGGTTCTAAACAGTAGGAGACAATATGGAGTGAAGGATGGCTCTCCAAATCATATCTACTGTTTATCAGCAGGGTGGATACAATACAGGACAGCCCAAGGGGAGATGGAAGATCATAGAATCGAAGAATCAACCAGATTGGAAGAGACCTCCAAGATCATCCAGTCCAACCTATCACCCAGCCCTATCCAATCAACTAGATCATGGCACTAAGTGCCTTATCCAGTCTTTCCTTGAACACCTATTGGCTACAGATCTCAAGTATCACCCAAGAGGTTCTGCCCCAGAAATCATGATGGATCCCAGTTCCCACAGAACTATAATCCTGCGAGCTACAGCATGATTGAAAAGGGCAATCATGGATATTTACTCATCTTCCTCCCTTACTGTCTGGTATGCAGTTTAAAGGGGTCTGTGGATGGTTCACTTTATATTTCCCCTGTGTCCCCAGGTCATATTACTGGGAGAAACGCAACTTCCTCCTGCTCTCCCCTCAGATAATTAGAAGCAGGCCACATGGTTTGAGCTGATCTATGCTGCATCATTTCACAGGGCCCTCTGGGAGATCAGACCAACATGGCTTAATTCTCAACTGTTATCTGTGCGCTACACTCCGGTTGGTTTCAAGATGATCTCATCTGCATTGACGACTTGAAACTTGTGTAGCCTTTGCAGTTGGCACCAAGTGCCTCATTGCCCATGATCATTTACAGATGTGCAAGCAAAGAAACAGTTTGACACAGAAGCTTGTTTTAATCCAACAACTCTTTGATGTTGACAATGAAGTATTTGTAAAACTGCATCAGTCAGGATGAACTTTTGGTGAAGGGTAGGGAATACTCTCCTGCTAGCTCCTTTGGGGACAGCTGTAATCTGGATTCTATGATCCAGGTGTGTGCCATGAAGACCATGGAGCTCTGGGGTCTCAAGATTTCTTCCATGGGTGGTAGAAGCATGAAAGCCAGTGATATAACCAGATACCACAGACATAGACATTCCTTATCTAATAACTTTTCAAGCTTCACTGTCATAGTAAACTTTTCATTTCCCAAACAGAACTAATTTTTCAGGTGTTGCAAGCTTTTAATCAGCAATAAATTTGGAACCCTTCCAAAGTACCCATCTGTCCTCAAGAGGTAACATATTAATAGGTCAGACTAAGAGAATCAAGCCACAGTTACCTTGCCTACAAAGAGCCGCAGGGCAGCAAAGACGTGCTTGAGAGCTGCTGTTGACTGGTTGATTTGCAGAAAGAGCATGTGTGTGTCAAAGACTTTCTTCATCAAGGCATTCTGGCAATCAGACTGCTGGAGCTGCCTCTGGAAAAGTTCACAGACAAAACACGATGTTTTAATTATTAGTGTGAACACAAAGAAGAAGGATCTGCAGGACTTTATATCGGAGTGTCCCTAGGGAGATGATTTTTTTTCTCCCTAGTGTAAAATCCCTGTGGATGCAGCATTGCCAGCTTACTGTAGACTCCTTTCACTTGTGGTCTTTCAAGGACAGCATTTTCCTATGCCCATAATGCATTTTTAAGGGCTAGAGTGCCAGAAAGGAGACACCAATTAAAAAGGAGCTGCCTGCTGTGTCATAGCTGTGAGATCTTCAGCAAGACACCTGGCCCAGTGTTATAGAGGAATTAAGGAAGCAGAAATCTACCCTGCTGACTTGATGACATGGAGATGATAAGCAGTTTGGAACTCTTCTGCCTAAAACCCCTGCAATCTAGTGGCATAACTATAATTCAAATAAGGTGATATTTTAGTGTATGTGTGACACTATCATGTAGAGCAGGGCTGTATATAGCCCTGGATACATAGGATGATGTTCTTCCACATCCTTCTTGGGTGTTATGAGTCAATTCCTTCATACAATACCTTCACTGAAGACTGGTTTATCTATTTTCCTATCTTCCTGTCTCAGACAGGAAGGCCTGCTGCTGCGGGCCTTACAGCACACATTCTGTGTGGCACCATTTCAAACAGCAAATGAGACAGCAGAGCATACCTGGTGATTCACAGTGTAAAGACACAACAGGTCAAGGATTGTGAGGGAAACTTCTGTGGCAATATTTGCCTCGGTGTCTACATACTGTATGATGTCTGTTTCATTGGAGCTGCCTGCAACAGGTACAACACAACATTACCAACAGTCTTCTGAGTGTAAAGATGATGTAATTCTGCAGTCTGGTTACTGAGCCTCTGCTCAGCAGAGATGAAGTTTCTAGATGCACATGTAACTGAATGAGCATTTTGGAAGGAAACTGCTCACAGGAGCAGTCAGCTTTCACCAGCAGCACCAGCAATGTGAATATATTCTTTCATTGTTGCTGTTTGTCCTCAAAGGAGGAGATAAACCCAATGGGAAAGCGGATTGGATGACTTTGATCTCATCATTTAAAGAGGCTTCAGTATGACAAGGCCACTTTTGTTGATGGATCTAATAGATGTGCCAGTGCACATTTGCTTGTACATGAAGGTACATAGTCATAGATGTGAGAGATGTTAGGAAGGGGGAAATAACCTGTCATTAAGACTAATTAAATATGTTAGGGTATTGCAAATAATTTGTTTCTAAATAAACTTTCACCAAATTGAATCTCAGATTTCTCCTGAAAAAATGCAGTCAGCAGTTCTGTTTATGTTTAGGCTCTTTAGGCTGTTTTTCACTGGCACTCATGAAAACTGATTTATAGAGCCTGATCCACACCCCACAGAATTCCAGATGGAAGGAAGTAAATTTTTGTACTTACTTGCAGTGCTGCTGTCTATCATTTGCAAGAGTTTGGGGTTAGAAAGTGCATTTTTGCTGCGGATTATCGGTAACGTCTGAGATCTGTGATGCTTGTGGCCCTCGTGACTAGAAGTAGAATGCATCCTGAAATGGAAATGTATCATTAAAAGATAGAAACAAAGAATAAATTCTCATGCCTGTGTAGAACTTAGCCATGCCAGAAGTTTCTGTAGTACTTCTCAAAGGATAAGTCATACAAAGCAATGCAAAACCTTTGAGAGAAAATAGATGAAGAAGGAAGTCAGAGAGGTGCATAGAACAAACAGATGTGTTGTGATTTCCTGCAAGCACAGGAGACAAAACGCATTGAGCACTAAGAAAAAAAAAGCACCAGCTTCAAGAGCTGGCTGGTGGTCAAAAAACTGCCTCTGGGTGGAAAGAAACTGAGATGAGCAGTAAGAGTCCATGAAAGCTTAAAGTTGCAGACCTACAAATTCCTTCAAGCTGGGGAAAGCCAGCTCATCTTTCACAAAGGGCTGTGAGCTGAAAACAACAGTTACTGCTTCTGCAACACTTAAAGCAACTAAGGATTCATTTGAACATAACAACAACAGCCTCTAAGTCAGGCTGAATCATAGAATGGTAAGGTTGGAAGGGACCTCAAGGATCATCTAGTTCCAACCCCCTGCCATAGGCAGGGACACCTCCCACTAGTACAGGTTACTCAAGGTCTCATCCAATCTGGCCTTGAACCCCTCCAGGGAGGGAGCAGCCACAACCTCCCTGGGCAACCTGTTCCAGTGCCTCACTACCCTCACTGTAAAGAACTTCCTCCTAACATCCAGTCTAAATCTCCCCTCTGCCAGTTTAAGCCCATTGCCCCTTGTCCTGGCATTGCAAGACCTTGTCAATAGTCCCTCNCACTTCCATGTCCTTCCTGTGCTGAGGGTTCCAGAACTGCACACAGTACTCCAGGTGGGGTCTGACGAGAGCAGAGTAAAGTGCTGAAGGTTCAAGGGACTCAATTTTTTATAGCTGATGGCTTTGGAGGCTCTAAAATGTGTCATGAGTGGTGTCAACTTCTTTTCAGTCAACACTGTGACAGTGTACAAGGGCTGGTTAGTAACAATGATTGTGGTTGTACAGCAGTTAATAACACGTGTCCTTACCACTGGGAGAGCAGACCTGATGCCTGGCCAGAGGAGTTTGAACCTTTCAGTGTTCCATTATTCTGGGTGGCCTGAACAAACTTAAAAGCAGCAGCAATTTTCCTGTGAAGAGAAAATAACTGTTAATCTGTTATGGAATGTGACATTGATTTTTTGCCTTGGCTCTGAAGAACAGCGACAGCTCTGACAAAACCTGCCATGCAGCATGAAGCGCCTCATCTGCTGACCTTTCCTTTCTCCACAGTAAGACATACAGAGAAGTTCAGAGCACTAACACTAAATTAAAAATAAAATATCAGCTGAGACAAAGCCTGCATTTCCCATTTCACAGTTGGAACACCATCTTACACTTCTTCAGAGTGGGTAGAAACAGGAGATTACTTGTTGTTGCTGTGAAATATCTCTTTATGCCTATTAAATCTATTCTTATATGGATGGAAAACAGTGTTCAAGCACCTTTGTTTAGCACAGGCAAAGAAATACGGTTGGGAATAACCTAGTATTTTGGGTATTAACTCACAGAATGACTAGGGTTAGAAGGGACCTCTGATGATCATCTAGTCCAACACCCCTGCTAAAGTAGGGTCACACAGAGCAGACTGCCTCGAACTGCAATGTCCAGGAGGGTTTGGAATCTCTCCAGGGAAGGAGACTCCATAACCCCTCTGGGCAGCCTGCTCCAGGGCTCCAGCATCCTCACAGGAAGGAAGTTTTTCTTTATGTTCAGATGGAACACCCTGGGTTCCACTTTGTGACTGTTGCTACTTGTCCTGTTGTTGGGCACCACTGAAAAGGGTCTGCCCCACCCTCTTGACCCTCTGCCCTTTTAATACTGATAAGGTAAAGAGTCCCAGGTCTCTCAGCCTCTCCTTGTCAGAGATGCTCCAGTTCCCTCCGCATCTTTGTAGTCTCCACTGGACTCTCTCTCGTAGTTCCCCACCTTGAAATGGGGAGGCCCAGAACAGGCCCTAGTACTCCAAATTTGGTCTCACTAGGGCAGAGGAAAGGGAGAGGAGAACCTCCTTTGACCTGCTAGTCATGTTCTTCTTTAATGCACCCTAGGAGACCACTAAGCCTTCTTGGCCACAAGAGCATATTGCTGAACCATGGTGAACTCATCCACCAGCCCTCTCAGGTTCTTCTCTGCAGAGCTGCTTTCCAGCAGATCAGCCTCTAACCTGGAGTGGTGCGGGAGGTTATTCCTTAGTACAGGAACCTACACCTGCCCTTGTTGAACTTGATTAGGTTCCCCTTCACCCAATAAAGCATTCATTGTCTTCAGCATGTCAGGAGAAAGCTGACAATTACACTGCTAACCTCATTCAATCCCAACACAACACAGTAACATTCCCATGCTGCAAGGTGTATATATATGGCAGCCCGTAACAAGAGCATTACCTCACAATGTTCCGTTTTCCCAGGTATCTGAAATTTTGCAAGCAAACCCTGAAAGACAAACAGACACATTTTATGGCTATTGATGGTTTCCTAGTGATGGCAAAGTGCTGAACCACAGTGTCTTAGAGAGACCCGTGGAACGTGCACCTCCTAGTGAGCAAACTGAGAAGAATGCATCAGTTCCCAGATTAGGGATGCACAAGATGAGGCAGTACTTGTCACACCCTTCTTCCCTTTCTCCATAGCTGAAGACATTACATGGCCTTTCTCATGGACTGGATGCTTTGGTGAACTAAACACTTATCTCAAGGGAAGAATAGTATCTCAACCCCAAGTGGGTAAGTGAATCTCTTTTAGGAGGAGCACCCAAAGCATCATGCCCCCTGTCATAAAAATGATCGACATGTTGGAGGATACAGATTTTATTAGGATATAGATCTCATTAGAACTTTGGAAGATTCTGGGAAAATTCAATGATACAGGAGCTATCACAGCCTACTCCACTAGATGAGCAAATCCAAAGATAAAATATTTGCAGCAGACACTTTAGAATATCACTATTTGACACAAAATCAAACAACCACAAAGTGAACTTACTCTAAAATGCTGAAAAAGTCTGTGATTTCTGAGAAGGGTGCTCGCAACCAGTAGGAAATCAGTGCATCTACAGGTAGATACCAAAATATATCTGTTAGAGGGAATTAAACCTGACCTAAAGCCTGTAGAATACACTGACAGCTTTTCCAATCTGTTTGGATTCGGTATCCATAATAATAATGATAATAATGATAAATAATTCGGCATCCATAAATAATAATGATACTTTACAACAAGGCAAATGAGGTGGTGAGTGGGCATTTTCTTACCTTCTGAAATGGTTTTCATAATGTGAAGGAAACACATCAGAAGGCTTCTTGTTTCAGCTTGATCCAGCTTGTCAAAGCGAAGAGTTGATCCAATCAAAGACAAAGGTCTCGTGATCTGTTGAATCAACAGCAAAGGGCCTTGTTAAGCACAGTGACAGGTTTCCACCTCCAGTAACCATTCTCAACAGTTGCACATGTACCTTTTCACACGTGTCAGTTCTCTCACTGTTTTTTTCAGTGGTACTTGGGTTAGATTCAAGACTTGCTAAGGAAGCTCTGGAGTCAGCATGGTTTGCTGCAGAGATAGCTATTGATGAAAAGGCTGTAAATGAAAGTCATAGCAAACATGCTAAACGAAAACATTTATGGAGACAAAAACCAACAAGAAAAATGGAGAACTCAAAATGTGTCACGTGCTGGATTTGTGTCAAATGGATCACATCACTGGACCAGTGCTTTGAACTTCCAATGGCAAAGCTATTGATGGGTACGTTTAGTACTGCAAACATGCAACACAGTGTGGTAAAATGACTTGATTTGCCATTATCCATGGAATTAAAGTGGCCTGCTGCATTCTGTAAGGCCTGTCCTACAGCCAAAATCAGTGGAAAGATGTCCATGTGCTGTTCTAGCAGGAGGTGTCCCTGCCTACGGCAGGGGATTGGAACTAGATGATCTTTGAGGTCCCTTCCAACCTAAACCATTCTATGATTCTACTTCTCTGAGCTCTGAAATGGGGTTTGAAGAGAGTCAACAAGGTAACTTGTGTTTCTGCTTTTTTGTTAAGTCTGGGAAACTAAAAATGCTCATTTCAGAGCGACTGCAGGAGTTTTCAGGAGAAATCCTGGAACTATTCTTGAGTTAGGCAGACTACAAGAATGAACCCAGGCACAGGGATTTGTGAGAGCCTAATACTAGCACTGTTCCAAAGCAGGAGAGTAAGTGAAGCAGTGGAATAACAGCAGCTTCACAAAAGAAATAGAAATCAATCCAAAAACACCCAAAGGGAAAAGAAACATTGCACATTGCATATTTCCTTGAAGGTTGTACAGAACAGATTAATGGTGCCCTCCATGAATACTGAGCAGAAAGTACGATGGAGTGAGGTACACAAATCTGTCTGTGTGCGTGTTCAGTCTGTCATTTATACCTGCGATGGAGTTCAGAACATCTTTGGAAAAGGAGGTGTCCACGGAGTTGGCATGTTTCATTGCTGTTGGGTTCTGAAATCCTCCGGCTGTGCTCAAGTCATCCCTAGATCCCTGTGTTTTGAAAGCAACAGGAGAATTTCCAGTAAATGAGATCACTCATAACTTTCATAGGGACAGCTTTTCTTGGACACTGAACTCGAAAACCTGCTTTCAATTGTTTAGACGCAGGAGTTCTATACAAGCAGGATACAGGACAGTTTTATACATCCCGCGCTGGGACCACACAGCAGTTTGTCTCTCAGCCCACTGGTGCATCACAGGCTTTTAATCCTGCTGCTGCAGCTTATTCAGCTCCAACACAACAAATCTAAGCTCTCTCCCTCCAGCATAGGATTTAGACATGGGCCATGTGAAGAAGGAACCACATGACATGTTCAAAACCATATTAGGTGGGGTCTTGAGCAACCTGGTCTAGCAGGAGTTGTCCCTGCCCATGGCAGAGGGGTTGGAACTAGATGATCTTTAAGGTCTCTTCCAATTCAGACCACTCTATGATTCTGTGACAGCCTTTGAAGAACAAGGCTTACCATAACATACAAAATAGTTACCCTCTAATAAGTGAAGTTGTTAGCACAGATCTATGCTGTGTTTGCTCCTCAAACACTAGCAGAGCACTAACCATCGTTAGTTGTGACCAGATGGAACAGACTCTGTTGCTGGGAAGACTCAAAGACAACAGCCCTGCAGAAATCTGTTCCTAGCTTGTAAAGCATGGCTATAATCATCACACATCTAAATGTCTAAGAAATAAACAAACATGCTCCTCCACATGTGCATTTTATGCAGACAATTTCTGTGAAGGCAAAGCTGTTTTATTGTCTTTCATAGAATCATTTCAGTTGGCAGAGACCTTTACAATCAAGTCCAACTGCTAAGCCTCTTTCCTCTTTCAGCTACTTGCGAGCATTCCTCCTGGTATAGCTCACGGTCCATTTCTTCTACCAGTGCACCTGTGGGCAGTGGGAGTTTTTATCTACAACACTGTCTTCCAGCCACCTGTTAAGAGACCTGCCTGAGGACACAATCCTCAGCCTCCAGCCTGTGGTAAGAGGGTAGATGGGCTGGATGGATTAACTGAGGCTGCAAAGCTCCAACTCTGAGCTTCTGGACTGAGACATTTAGTGTCCTGGGACTGTTCCAGACCCACAGTCCACACTCTGCCAGTAAGAATTCTTAGAATCCCACAGAAGCTCAGCAGATAAAGACTTTCCAAATCAAATCATAGGATCATAGAATGGTAAGGTTGGAAGGGACCTCAAGGATCATCTAGTTCCAACCCCCTGCCATAGGCAGGGACACCTCCCTAAGATTGCAGATGGAAACAAAACAGAATTTTCAGAACTGCACTTCATTAGCTAATTGTGACCAGCAGAAACTTGGACCTCTTCCAACAAGACTAACTAGGTCAGACATCACCTTGATCTGAAAGACCACATGAATTACCTGATTGGAAGTATTGATGCTGAAAAGAAACATATCCTTCATGTATATCCTTGGCATGTTGTCCAAAAGCATGCCATAGAGTGGCATGTACAGGTTTGCTATTTGGGCCTGTTTTGCCTGAAAAAAAAAAAAGATACTACTGAAGAAATTACCAAATAACCTGTGGCTAAGGACATCCCACAGATGTTTAGCTACAGCACGGGGAAGCAAACGAACGAGAATAAACAGGTTCCTTACCGGCTCTGCATATCGATCGTCAAAGGAATGCTTTGCCATTAAGTTTTTAAGCACGGCCAAAGCTAAGTGCCTAATGTCCTGGTCCTCTTGCAAGGCAAAGCCAACCTCTCGCAGCAGGACTCCAATGAGAAAATGTTTACGACAAAATTCATTGGTCAGGGTGTACTCTGGAATATCTTGGAACAGAACGGGAGACAGTGCTTACCTTCATACATAGGTTACATGCCCCCTCTCATTTTCCATGTTGCAATAACATTGATTGATTTAATCCACTGTTAAAGCTTGATTGCCTGATCTGACTGCCCCATTCTCCTCCCTCGCTTGCTAGAATGAATTAATCAAGTATTACTTCCCAAAATCATGGGTTTTTTACAATTTGTATGCACACTGCCACAGAAGAACCTCAATTGCTTGCACATAGCAACACTACTCACTTCTTTGAGGCACTGAGTACCAACTGTTGTTCCCATACTCTAGCCAAAGGAGTTCCAAACCACAGAGACCCAAGCTAATTCTGCTTGAAGAGTAAATAATTTTGGCCAAAATGTGCCACAGTTTGTTGGCACCAAAGGAAATCTTAATGCTCTTGATGAGCAGTTCTGTTTACTTCTCAGGCAGCTGTTTTGTCCATACCTGATGTTCGATAGTCCTGTGTTGATTCTGAAGGTGTCATGGGGTCTTCATTTTCCATAAGCAGAAACCAAAAATAGGCAAAAAAGATGCACATTTTAAAATTCTTAACTGAAAAAAATATATATACTCTGCACATTTTTCTTTTTTAATTTTTTTTTATTTGACTCAGATTTGAATGAAGCAGCTTCTACTGTCAAATACAGTTCAGTGTCAAAGCGGAACTCATTTCTTGCTCTTGGAAAGCAACACAAAAAGGAGACAATGGTCCTTAGAGAGGTGCTACATGGAGAGATGATTCTGCCTTCCTCTGGAAGATACTTTCCACTTTCAGCATGTTAAGGAACCACATCCTAAGGGTAAACTGGCAGAGGTGGGGATTGTGCCCAGGCCTGAAATCCTAGCCTCTGTAAACTGACAGACTGGGGTCGGACTCTTTTCAGTAGTGCCCAGCAACAGGACAAGGGGCAACAATGGGCAAGGGCATGAGAAATTCTTTCATGTGTGGGTGCTGGAGCGCTGCACCAGAGGATGCCCAGAGAAGTTGTGGAGTCTTCTCTGGAGAGATTCCAAACTTGCCTGAATATTGCAAGCCTGAGCCATCTCCTCTGGGTGACCCTGCTTTTAGCATGGGGATTGGACTAGATAATCCCCAGAGGTCCTTTCCAACCTCTACCATGTTTGGATTCTATGAATAAAAGCGTCCAGTACTGGGCACTGGCTATGAAGTTGGGTTCAAAACGGCAGATATGAGTGCATGAGATAGACTGTGTGGTGGCTGCTGACTAGGGCTTGGGCAGGGTGAACTTAGTCCTGTGGTAGAGCACAAGTAAAACCCATTCATGGCTCTCTGCAAAATGTGGATTACGCAGAGTGTGCCCTTGCCTTGATTACTAACAGATTCTGGAACGGGCCTCTCTGGCTTCACTGTTCCAGGTAATGCTGCAGTATCTGAGGACCAGGATTGTCAGGGGCCAAGAAAGTAGCTGCACATGGGAGAAAAGGGCTATTGCATGGGACTTTCCTGCCTGCCCTAGAGGTACAGTGGAGGTGAAAGCACCAATGGTCTATTACCTGATGTTCCCAAATTTCTGCTACATCTCCAGTCAGATATTCCACACACAGAAGCAGTTGTCCCATGGACAAGTCATACTGCCAACAGCAGCAGTCTCTAGTTTCACGATGCCCCTTACCACTGCCTCAACTTTTTCCCTTTCTTGCTGTACCTGTCCAACCCCTTTTCCAGATCACCACCTCTCCAGATTACTGCAGCTTCAGCAGTTAGCCCTCACAAATAGCCCAGTTCAGTAACCTCAAAACCTCCAGTGGAACAGTCACCTCCCACTGCCCAACTGGGTTGCCAGGGGTTGCAGTTACTTTGAAATGATGCTGTTTTTAATCACACTGCTGAAGCACCACACCTGAAAAGCCACCTGGGGCTTCTGTGCTTGATGTACAGACACAGTAGTTCAGAAAGTTAACTGTGATATGCTCTTAGGATCTCCCAATACCTGTCCCTTGTACAGAAACCCCTTTGGGATGGTTCCTTACCGGGAATGTTTGAAGACCGTATGGGCAGGCACAGAGGGATAAAGTGCTCATGCTGACAGACCTCTTGTAGAAAGTCAAATTTGAACTGGTGTAAAGTCTGAAAATCACAAACCACAATGACTCAGATCACACTAAAGCAAGGGAAACAATAAGACAGGAGTTGCAGTACTGTTCACCTCTACCTTGAAATTCCTGATCGCACCCAACAACAAAACCTTGTGGCTGGTGATGCCAAGCTGCACGAAAAATAAACACTTGGGGTTTTTCTCTTATTGGAAAAACTTGTCACAGTCATACAAGCTTTTTGGATTCCTCAGCTGTGGTTTTTCATTGAAATTGTACTGATAAATACAAGCTTGATCCAAGTTAAATGTTTAAGGCATATTCAAAACCATACTGGGTCTTTAGATGGTATATACTACTATCTAATCATATATCATCCTCTAGCTAATTATCATCTATATTACTACATAATCACAGTAAAGTATCTTCCCCAGTTCACATAGATTTGGGACATCATTGTCTCAAATATATTAGATGTAATTAATTATTTTGTCCTTCTTACTTTCCCGTCTCCCCCTTATTTTTTTTGTCACCCAAATAAACTTTCAGACATGTAGGTCAGATCCAAACTTTATTCATAGTGGTGAAAACTTCCTCTCCTGATGCCAGTGAGTTCCAGTTCTGAGAGATGCAGGTATAATTTAGGTGTTATTTCCTTCAGCCGTCCCTCCCAAGAAGCTCTCCCTGATCTTTCATAGAGCCTTGGAACTACCTCAAGAATTTATTTTTCCCACTTCAGTGATGTGCTCCTGAGACATAACAAAACAACACATGATACCCAGTAATAAATTATTTTCATCTTCTCAGCTCACTGTTCTCAGTCAAACATGTGCCCCAGCATTAGAAAGTATTTGTAAAAGTCTTTCAGTTCTCCTGTGGTTAAGTCTGTCAGTCCCTACAATCAAACTGCAGCATTTTTGCTGCCACCATTAAACTGGGATACCTGGAACAGGCATTTGTCAGAGTCTGCCAGGCGGTGGGAAATGATTTCCTGAAATGTTTTGTTTTGCTATAGAAGCACACCAGAATCACAGTTGGACATGCAATTCAGGGTCTGATGGCAAATAAAGACACGAAGCACCTGAAACGTCTTTCCCAAGAGGAGGTGTGACATTTGGAGGGAACATTTAACTAAACTCTAATTAGGTATTTCAACTTTTGAATAAATATTTCTCCAAGCAATGTTTAAATGTCAAAATATGGAATACTGTGAGGGGTGTTTCTGTGGAACAGAAATGATGGTGTTTCATTCACAACTACAATACATTCCAACTGCAATGCTATAACCTCATACAGCCACAAACTAGACATTCAGGTAGATTTTCTGAGAAAAGAGGTCAGACTGCAGTATCAATGGCCTCTAGCAGAAATAGTGTGGCCAGCAGGACCAGGGAAGTCCTTCTGCCCCTGTGCTCAGTGCTGGCCAGGCCACACCTTGAGTACTGTGTCAAATTATGGGCCCCTCCATTTAAGAGAGATGTTGAAGTGCTTGAAGGTGTCCAGAGAAGAGCACTAAGGTTGGTGAGGGGGCTGGAGCAGAAGCCCTATAAGGAGAGGTTGAGGGAGCTGGGGGTGTTCAGCTTGGAGAAAAGGAGGCTCAGGGGAGACCTTACTGCTCTCTACAACTACCTGAACAGAGGTTGTAGCCAGGTGGGGGTTGGTCTCTTCTCCCAAGCAACCAGTGGCAGAACAAGAGGACACAATCTCAAACTGCACCAGGGCAGGTTTAGGATGGACGTTAGGAAGAAGTTCTTCACAGAAAGAGTAATTGGCATTGGAATGGGCTGCCCACAGAGATGGTGGGGTCACCATCCCTAGAGGTGTTTAAGAGGAGGCTGAACAAGGCACTTGGTGCCATGGTTTAGTTAATTAGAAGGGTTAGGTGATAGGTTGGACTCAATGATCTTAGACTTCTTTTCTAATGTGGTTAATTCTACGCTCATCTCTTTGAAACACAAACAATGCAGTTAAAGAAGCAGAACACACTCAGAAAATAATCCTGTAGTATATTTAAACTACTGACTCTTGCTTAGATGTTTGAAAATAAAGCCTTTCTGCCTGAGGGCAGAAACCTTCTGATTTTATTTTGTTGTTCTTGTTTTCCAGCACCACAAAAAACATTTCCAGTGGTACATCTGTCTCAGCTCTGCAATGATTCTGCTTTCACGCATCCTGGTAGCTGGCTGGGGAAGGATGCTGGGTAGAGGGGTACTGATTGGTTGGAAAGGTGCTAGGTGGCTGATGGGGTTGGAGGGTTGATGAGTGGCTAGTGGTGCTGGGGGGATGATGGGTGGAGGGGTACTGGCTGTCTGGTAATGCTGGAGAGATGCTGGGTGGCACAAGAAGGTGCCAAGTTCTGCTCTGACTAATCTCAAGGTTTTGCACTGGCCATTAAGTGGTTTTTCTAACTAAGCATCTGTTTCTCTGGTTGAATATATTTAAGGAAGTTTGCAATCTGGCAACAGTTTTCAGATTGCATAATATTATTTACAGTGTTATAGACTTTAAACTATAATATTCACAGTGAGAGGCTCCATTCTACACCTGTTACAGAGATGAGGTAAAAGACCCAAGTGCAGGATGAAGCTGGTATTAGTAAAAAGCAAAGCATACCTGGAATAATCTCACTCATTGCATCTAAATGCCCAGATCACCAGTGAAGAATGATAAAAATTTGGCAGACAAAAACTTTTTTGGGGAAGATGTGTCATTGCAAATGTATATCTTGAATATTTTCTGATACCTATCATACATGCTAGTGTGACAGCTTGGAAACCCAGTCATGAAAATGAAAAATCCCATGATTCATCCTGATGGATGAGGAGTGAAGGAGTCAAGCTGAATAATTTGGGACCTCCTGTAGTTTGAAATCCATTGTTCAAACTGTATCACTGACTATTAGAGGCACCACAGAAAGATTTCAGCCTGCAAGAAACTTCCTCAAGGGAAGCACAAACTAATTTGGAATAGATTGGCCCCCTGCCACCATCAAGGAGGTAAGAGCAGAGTGTTTATTCAGAGCAACTGAGATGTCACAGGCTCACCTGAATTTACACAATGGTGACTTCTTCATAAGCTCTTAGTTTAAGCTTCTCAAAAAAAAAGTACTGTCAATTGCTCCTGATATTTATAGGCTCCTTATAGCAGCCTTCCAGTATTTAAAGGTGATCTCCAAGAAAACTGGCAGAGGATTTTTTACCAGGCCATAGAGTGATAAAGACAAGGGGTAATGGCTTTAAAATGAAAGACAGGAGAAGAGATGTAAGGAAGAAATTCTTCACTGAGGGTGGTGAGACACTGGAACAGGTTGCCCAGAGAAGTTAGGGATGCCCCATCTTTCAAAATATTCAAGGTCACACTGGATGAGGCTTTGAGCAATCTGGTTGCTAAGTTTATGGTTGGCCTTGATGACCTTAAAGGTCTATTCCAATCTAAGTGATTCTGTCCAGGAAGGCAGTGGAGTCACTTTTCCTGGAGGTGTTAAAGGACCATGTAGACGCGGCACTTTGGGACGTGGCTTAATGACCACGGTGGTGTTAGGTCAGTGGTTGGACTCAATGATCTTACAGGTCTTTTCCAACAGAATTGATTCTGTGATTTCAAGGTCTAGTGGAAGGAGTCCCTCCCCATGGCAGAGGGGTTGGGTTAGGTGACTTTTGCGGTCACTTCCAACACAAACAGTTCTGTGATTCTATGACCAAACCATCAAAGTTTAAATTCAGCCTTTTGCATGGATTAGTCTGAGCAGTCTTTGGAGTCTGCTCTCATGAGGCTCAGTGAGTAGCTGCCTGGACACAGCTGGTTACTCTTGAAAAAGGGGAGAGACAGCTCAAAGCTAAGAGTTTTTAGCATGTATTAGGGCAAATGTTTTCACTGATTTGAGTTCCAAGCATGCTGAAGCCACAGAATAGATCATGTATAGTTTCAATAGGAGAATATTCTGCCAAAATGTCACTTTGGAAAAAGCCAAAAACAAACACAAAAAAAGTCAAACACATACCTTGCTATCTCCTGTTCCAAACATGCTTATGTAATTGTTGACCATCTTGAACACAAATCCACGATCCATAAATGTAAAACAGCGCTAAGAAAGGGAGGGAAAAAAGAATTATTATTTTATAGCCAAAAATGGGGGTCCTTCAGCCTGGAGAAGAGAAGGCTTCAAGGAGACCTTAGAGTAGCCTTCCAGTATCTGAAGGGGGCCTACAGGAAGGCTGAGGAGGGACTATTTACAAGGTCTTGCAATGACAGGACAAGGGACAATGGGTTTAAACTGGCAGAGAGGAGATTTAGACTGGATGTTAGGAGGAAGTTCTTTACAGTGAGGGTGGTGAGACACTGGAACAGGTTGCCCAGGAAGGTTGTGGTTGTTCCCTCTCTGGAGATGTTCAAGGTCAGGTTGGGGGAGGCCTTGAGTAACCTGTGCTAGTGGAAGGTGTCCCTGCCTATGGCAGGGGGTTGGAACTAGATGATCCTTGAGGTCCCTTCCAACCTTACCATTCTATGATGAAGAAAGCAGCACTTCCCTGGCTGTTTCCCTCCTATTACACATAAACTTGAATGATTTGTGAAGTTAGTCTGATAGCAGCACAAGGAGAACAAGGAAAGTTGAGAAACTGGCTTGAGTTTTTAATTTTCAGGAAAATTAATCCAACTTTTCATTTTCACTGTGTTTGAAGTAACTCTCCCAGTGTACAGTGCACAGGGAGAAAGCTTATCTAATGGAACTCCTTCATGTGCTGCAACACTCCATCACTAGAAGTGGTATGTGATGAAAGCTGACCCGAATGTCGTCTTTGGTGACAGCAATGGCTGAAGGGATCATTCCAGTCACAGCACTTTCTGCCTTGAGCTGTGTTATCTCTATGGCAGCAGATATGCCACTACATTACTTTAGGATGAGAACACTGCTCTTGGTGACATATGGGGTTGAACAGAAAAGGCATTGAGATTTCGGAGAGCCTTGTTGTTGCAGTTTATCAACGTTTTTTTTTCCTGCAGAGTCAGACAGGGAACCCAATCCAGAATTACCTCTTCTCCTGTGTTCCTGAACTCTGCAGAACTACCGAAGCCCCAAGCTTTCTGCTACACAGCATTCAAACAAGGTTGCTGCAACCCCAGCCTAGAGAAAGTCCCATCACCTCTAACCTGTGTAATTCCTTCTAGCAGATCAGATTCAGATATCGATTATAATACCATCATATGCTATAGCACCTAACACAACACCACTGTCTTCACAATTTAGCTCAGTAACACACAGAAACAGCATGAAAATCTGCATCACCACACAACTACCGACTAAGTCCCTCCTGCCTCAAACCAGCGTCGTAAAAGATCTGAGACTGGGTTTCAGTGAGTTTTACATACAATGTTCTGTAGAAAGACAGAACAACAGCATGAAGTTGGAAAACACCTTTCAGATCACCAAGTCCAAACGTTAACCCAGCACTGCCAGATCTGCACTAAGCCATGTCCCTCAGCATCTTAACAACATAGCTTTGAAATCCACCGCTTTGTTGTGCAGCCTGTTCCAGGCCTTGACCAACCTTCATGGTTGAAGTTGTTCCTGATATTCAAACTAAACTGCCCCTGGCATAACTTGAGGCAACTTCCTCTTGTCCTGTCACTTGTTACTTGGGAGAACAGACCAACCCTCACCTCGTTTCATACTCCTTTAAGTGAGCTGCAGAAAGCAAGAAGGTCTCCTCTCAACTTCCTTTTCCTCCAGGCTGAACAGCTTCAGTTCCTGCAGCTGCTCCTCACAAGAGCTGTGCTCTAGACCCTTCAGCAGCTTTTTCTCTCTTCTCTGGAAGTGCTCCAGCATTTCAATGTCTTTCTTGCAGTGAGGGCCCTAAAACTGAACCTAGTATTCAAGGTGCAGCCTTACCAGCTCTGAGTACAGGGGGAGGATCACTGGCCTGCTGTACACCATTTCTGTACACCAATAGGATGTATTCAGTTGGAAATTAAATATCTGAATAACAATACTCCTATGCTCAACAGCTAATCAGAACTGTTTTAAAGCAGACTCAGACAAAGCTTTTGTATTCTCAAACACCCAAGGGCATAGGAAAAGTGAACTATAAGTCAACAGTAAACAGGGAAATCGAGTCATCATTCACTCATAATTGGTTTTAGTCTCTTTGACTGGAGGAGAAGAATCTCAAGTTTGCACTGTGCGAGGAAATAAATGCACAGAACATCTCACCTTAAGAAATTTAGCAGTGCTGTAGTTTGCATTCCTGGTTTCCTCAAGAGCATCTTTGTACTTCCAAACCACATGGTCTGCTAAGATCATCACAAGTGTATCCACCTCTGTTTGAAATGTTTCTGGAAACCTCTGAGTTCGATGAACCTAAACAGGGAACAGATCATCACTTGAGACTCTGTGATCTTGCACATCAAACCCAAAAATACATTCAGGCCAAGAATAAAGAAAAAAAACCCCACCACATTCCATGGATCTGTTCTAAATACAAACTCTGAAAGGAAGAATCTAGTCCATAGGGAAGTGGAAGTGAAAAATACTATTTCCCATGAAATAGTTATTTATTTACCAAGAGTATCTTTGACAATCAGGCAGAAGGGGAGTCAAAGCACTACTCTCCATCAATAGAGATTTGCTCAAAGCAGAGTAGAGTTTCTAGATCATTTATTTTGCTCTCTGGCACAATCACCAGTTGGGTAACCAGCAGAAATTCTTGATTCCATTCTAACCCCCTCATGCAACTGTATGGATGCAACTGATGCAACTGTATTTTTGGGTCACCAATGCTGTTCAAGTAAGAACAAGTTTGAGCCTAGCAGGTAATAAAAATGGTTTTGTGCCTAAACCCAGTACAGCATTTGGTTTTTTGCTGAGTCAAGAAGCAATTCTGTGTATCTCCCAGATTCCATGGTTTATCTATTCCTTAAGAGACTAATTGCTTGCTTAACTGAGATTGCTTACTTACCTTTGTTTTGTTTGTGTCAACCAAGTGCTGTGCCATTGATTTTAAGATAACTGCCAAGAAGAACCAGGAATGCTGTTCAGAAAAAGGAAAAAAAGAGATTAGCAAAATGATCATCTGATAAATACTTTTTTAGGCATTCTGACTCTTTGTCGATGGGCTCCACCTTTCAGTAATGCATAGTAAGAAACTCTGTGTATTCCCAAGTGGAAGACACTGTACTTGTCCTCACCTTGAACTTCACAACTTTCTTGCTAGCCCATTTCTGCAGCCTGTCCAGGTCTTCCTGTAGGATAGGCTCTCCCTTCTGGAGAGTCGACCTCCCCACTCAATTCTAAGTTGATTTTACTATTGACCCACTGCCTAATCTGCAGTGTTAAAAAACCACAAACCCAAAGACCAAAACAAAAACATAAACCAAAACCAACCAAAGGTAAATTTAACCTTAGAAATTAAGCACTGTAGGTGCAGGTTGTTTAATCAAACAACTAGAAAAGAACAGGTGTAAGAATAGGTGTAAGAAGTTGTCTCTCTGAGCAACCTGTTCAAATTGAAGA
The DNA here is from genome assembly GCA_013396675.1 of Eubucco bourcierii. Lineage (NCBI taxonomy): Eukaryota > Metazoa > Chordata > Aves > Piciformes > Ramphastidae > Eubucco > Eubucco bourcierii. The sequence continues at coordinate 532,197 of VWZE01014148.1, forward strand.
CGTCCCTGCTCCCTGCAGGGGGGCTGGACTAGATGACCTTTAAAAGTGCCTCCCAACCCAGTCTATTCCACCATTCCTGAGAGATGTGTTATGCTGAGGAACTGTGGCAGGGCTTGTAAGTCTGCCTGTTGAATCACTGCAGGATGTGATCTGTGCAAAGTTCACGCAGGGCAAAAGCAAAGGAGAAAGAAATTCAACAAATAAGTTTCAGGCAGACAATCAGTAGTAAAACTACAAATGTGCTAATTTAAGATATTATTCACCTTTAAAACCTGTTTCACTGTTATTTGGTCATTTAACTTCAGCAGACCAGCCATATTCTTTGCCAGCTCCTCATGAACTGTCCTTTCTTCAAATGATTTGGTCCTGAACACATACTGCAGAAGAAAGAAAAAAAAATCAAAATGTGTATTAAAACAAATATAAAAAGCCCCAGTATGAGAAGATAAATTATTTACTTACCTCTAGGAGCTGACAACCTTTGCTACCAAAACATCTCAGCTGAGCAATAGATTCACATAAAGTTCAATTCCCTCAGCAGTATGGACATCACTTCCCTACAAAATCTCCAGTTTTAAATACCCCTTCCTGTCGATTTCGGCTTCACCGTGAGGAATTTCTGCTTAAAATCAGTGTCAGGATTGTTTTTTTTTCAATAAGGCACAGGATCCTGAGACCTCTGAACTGCCTTTTCACCAGGGCAAAAAAGAAAATGAGCAAACAGAGGATATATGAAGGATTTTCCACCCACCTAGTCAAGCCACCTTTCATGCAGCAGCCAGAGCTAATCTGAGCTGGTAAGAACTCTTTATCCTGGAAGGTGTAGCGCACCCACTGGAGCTGACACAGAGAGAAAACTACAGCCCTTGTAGAAATCAAGTCCTCAAGAGAGGAATTTACCTACCAAGTTGCTCAGAACTCATAAACCTAGGGTGAGTTTTAGTCAACATTTTAAGATGACATGTTGGTACCAGAAGGCATTGTTCCATCCCTAAAGCCAGAGCTCTGCCAGTGCATCAGCTGGGATAGAATACATTTTCAATTCAGCCAGGTAAGTAAAAGAAAGGAATAGCAGTAGAAAATATCTTATTAATATTCCAGAGCAGATGCCATAAGCTTCACCTTTTGCAGCTTGACACATCTGGGTCCAGTTATTTCAGTCAAGATAATTTTGCATTATTATTGCATCTGAGTGAATCACAATTCTCAACTTACTTATTCCCAAGCTAGCATTTCTGAAGTAAGTATTAATTTCCTTTCAGTTGGATAAAAGAGATTAACAGTTATTGGCTTTTGACTGCTACTGGAAATGTGAAAACAGGCTGAATGGACTTTTGGTGTGGTCTAATAATCACCTGTTGTTTTAAAGATACTTAGTTGCAATAGGTGTCTACTGCAATAGGGAAAAGTTATTAAATAGAAGAAATCTTAACATCCATTTAATGATTCACATTAAAATGTTACGTGGGCTATTTAATTTGGAGCCTGGACAGTTCTGCTGCACCTCAGCCAAATTCCTGTTAAAATCAGAGTATTTGAGGTTAGAATCTGACTACTAAGAGGCTGAGTTGCGTGAAAGCAAATCCATACCATGGAAAAAAAAAGACCAACAGCTGTCAACACTGAAATCAAAACAGATTTCCCATTTAATAACCTCACTCCTACTGTATTTTCAATATTCTACCCATGAACATGCTGAAGTTTTCAGAGGAATGTGTTTGCCATCACCTTCTTAGGAAAGTTAATCTAACCCTCCCCCCGCCCCAACCTATGTGGCTATATCACTCATAATTCAGAAATGAAATACACTTTTTGAAAACTATGTGTTGCACACTGAATCAGACTACCACCACAGCCAGCAGCCCATGCAGGTATTTGTCATTCACAGCTTCTTTCCATGACTGTGGGGAATCTCCCATTGCTATCATCGCTTGCGCTTTAACTTCCTCCTGTGGTTGCTTAGCTTGCTGTCCTTCAGGAGGAAAGCTGCACCAGCAGAGACAACATGAGCAGCCCTCTGTTCTTAGTAGAGTGAGGTTGTGGGCCAGGTTGTATTTGAGTTTGGTGAAGGACACTACAGAACGTCCCTGCTCTGTAGGATGCCCTTAGAGCACAGGCAGGTAGTGTAATGGCATAAGATGGGAAAGACATGGAAGTGTTGGAGCGGGTCCAGAGGAGGGCCACGAGGATGCTCAGAGGGCTGGAGTAGCTCTCCTATGAGGACAGGCTACAAGAGTTGGGGCTCTGCAGCCTGGAGAAGAGAAGGCTTCAAGGAGACCTTAGAGTAGCCTTCCAGTATCTGAAGGGGGCCTACAGGAAGGCTGGGGAGGGACTATTGACAAGGTCATGCAATGACAGGACAAGGGGCAATGGGTTTAAACTGGCAGAGAGGAGATTTAGACTGGATGTTAGGAGGAAGTTCTTTACAGTGAGGGTGGTGAGACTCTGCCCAGGAAGGTTGTGGCTGCTCCCTCTCTGGAGGTGTTCAAGGCCAGGTTGGAGGAGGCCTTGAGTGAGCTGTGCTAGTGGGAGGTGTCCCTGCCTATGGCAGGGGGTTGGAACTAGATGATCCTTGAGGTCCCTTCCAACCTTACCATTCTATGATTCTATCATACTATAAGACGTTTATTGCAGAGGAGGAGAAATGACTCAGCCTCTTCCAAATCTTATGTTAATTTCCTACCCAGAGTCACCCATTCTATTAATAGCAGAAAGCTATGATGCACATGTTGCAAACAAGTACAATTAAGAGCAAAAGGGAAAAAACACCACAAAAATCCAAATGGACCTCCCCAATGTAGAATAGTTACCAGTACAACAGCAATCATACCATCACGTAAGAGTTGATGCAGTTGTCTAGTTGTTCTTCATGGCACTTTGCAACAATGTTAGTAAGGACCCTAAAAGGAAAAGAAAAAATAAAAAGAAAGTAAAAAATACCCCTTAACAACATAAAATTTAGCTGTTTTGTGCAATATGGCAGAGTGTCAATTTGAGGCATCACATTGTTCTCACTTATGACAGTTCATGAGGGATGGATAGTTTGTGAAGAAAATGGTCCACTGGGAAGAATCTTGGGCCTTCTGCTTGCATGGTTTTTGCTGTTATATGTGTGTTTTTCTGAAAAAAATGCAGCCAGTCTTGATGATTATAACTATACTGACATTACAGCAGAAGAAAACTATTAACTAAGACTTATACAGACTTTGAAAGCTTTGTTTGAGATCATCTTGCTTCAGAAAACGCAAGTCTTGGCAAGAACAAGTCATCTTTATTGTACTCTGGAGAGTCCCTGGACTATTGGTATCTCATTTTTTTTCAGGATATTTAATACATCTTGCAATTTTACAACCTTATTTTTACGTTAAAAGAAGGAGGAGGAAACAGTTTATGATTTTCAAATGTCAAAAATGAGTGAATCATAGCCCGAATTCAGGGGCGTGCATCACAACAGTACGACTGAAACGGATTATTAACACCCCTGACAAATTTACATGGAAGTAGCCATTAGGGGTGATTTGAGTGCTTTATGCCAGTCCTTGCTGGATTAAAAAATCTTTGTCATTCTTTTCAAGTCAGTATTTATCATCAATCTAATCCCTTGCTGTTAGGAGAAATTAAAAAAAACTCATAACAAAACACAAAAGCTATGACAAGAGTAGTTGTGCCCATTCCAGCTCTCCTGATTTGAATTAGAAACAAGTTCTGGCAAAGATGAGAAAGAGAAATGATGACATGCCTGGGCCCCTAGACAAGTAAATAACCATGACAGAGTATAAAAGGGATAATGTTTGCTCCCTGACACGTAAGCCAATCCATGCTCTCATTCTGTTGTTGTTGCTTTTGATATGTTCAACACAAGCTGCTCGAAGCTATTGAGAAGAGAACAGGTTTTGTGTCTATGTAGGACACATGGATGGCTGGCACACACAGCAGACCTGCCTGTTCCCATCGATGTCAGCTCCACCAGCACAAAAGCCACCTCACATACATGAACAGCACAGAAAAGCCTTCTTTTATGTGTATGGGTTTTTTTTTTTTGTTTGTTTGTTTTGGTATGGTGAGTGTATAGTAAAAGCCTGTAGCACAAAAAAATTAACATCCTTCCAGTTTTCCATCTAATCATTAAAACCATTTTTTAAACACCTGCTGCTTTCTATAGCATTTGTTTTCCAGTCTATATACCAATACTGAAATTCCAGCCTGGGACACAGAATCATAAAATAGTTGGGGTTGGAAGGGACCTCTGGAGATCATCTAGTCCAATCCTCAGCCTAAAGCAGGGTCACTCAGAGCAGGTTGCCCAGGATCTCAATGTACAGGTGGGTTTGGAATCTCTCCAAACAAGATGACTCTACACTCTCTCTGGGCAGCCTGCTCCAGGGCTCCAGCACCCTCACAGGAAAGAAATTTTTCTTCATGCTTGGATGGAACCTCCTGGGTTCCAGCTTGTGGCTGTTGCCCCTTGTCCTGTTGCTGGGTACGACTGAAAAGAGTCTGGTCCCATCCTTTTGACTTTCATGGTTTAGCTATCTATAAGCACTGAGAAGATCCCCTCTCAGTCTCCTCCAGGCTAAACAGCCTGAGGTCTCCCAGTCTTTCCCCACCAGAGAGATGCTCCAATTTCCTCATGCTCTTTGTAGCCTCCTCTGGAATCTCTCCAGTAGTTCCACGTCTATCTTAACCTCTATCTGGGGACCTCAGAAACGAACCCAGTACTGCAGATGTGGCCTCACTAGGCAGAGTAGAGGGTGAGGGGGGAACCTCCCTTGACCTGCTGGTCACACTCGATGCGCTCTGGGAGACCGTTGGCCTTTTCAGCCAAGAGGATACACTGCTGGCTCATGGTGAACTTGCTGCCCAAAATGAATCCCAGGTTCTTTTCTGCAGAGTTGCTTTCCAGAAGGTCAGCCTCTGATCTGTACTGGTGCAGGGGTTGTTTCTCCACAGATGCAGGACTCTTCTGCACTTGCTCTTGTTGATCTTCATGAGGTTCCTCTCTGCCCAGTTCTCCAGCCTGTCTCAGTCTGCTGAATGGCAGCAGAGTCTGAAAGTGTGCCAGCTACTCCTCATTGTTTTGTATCACTAGCAGAGCAAGAAAGGGGGCACCCATTCTTCGTTCTGTCTAGCTAGCCTTCACACCCCTCGACTGGTTGGCCATAAAGTGGTCCTGGGTGATAGTTTGACTGCCTCTGTCTCTTTGAAAATATGCAGTTTACAAGAAAAGGTCCTTCTAATTCTTGTGCCCTGCCAGAAGCCACAATCATTTGATAAAGGATATCGACTCTAGTTTTCCAAGGCCAAGATGAAGAACACTGCTTCCTTGCTACTCAAAGCTTTCCTAAGTTTTTCTGCAGGAACTAATTCTGAAGAACAACTTGCGGAAGGAAAGAAAATGTACTGACAGCAGATCAGCCTAACAGAGTTGCTAAGGACAGCTGCCATCTTTTTGTATTGTGGTCCCTCCATGTTTAGCTACTGGTAGAAGAGCAACAAAAACACCACTGTGGCCAGAATGAAATACAGCACAACTCTCTGCCCTGCTGCAGAGGCTACCATAATCTCTCCAGTAAATTTTTTTCCCCCTGCTGCCCTAATTAACAGCATCAATAAAGACAATTTCATTATGGGAGGGGTGAGAGACTCAGCAAATTATTCCAGTGCTTGCTTGCTTACTGGAAAATGCTTCCACTGCTTTTCAGTTATTGCTGATAAACTCTAATTAAAATGTGCCCCAAACAGCGTGACCTGGTTATTTGACTCTGTATTAAATGCTGCAAGCTGTTAAACTCTTCCTATACTCATCTCCACATGTTCAGACCCAACCATAAACTGAAGCTCATATTCAGTTTTGTTAGGAAGCACACAGATCCCTGAGAACAAGACCTTCACCTATCTTGTTCACTGTATCACTCAGCACCACATCTACATATCTTTGAAATCCCTCTAGGGACTGATTCCACCACTGGCCTGGGCACCCTGACAACCATTTCAGGGGAGAAATTGTTTCTGCTGTACAACCTAAACCTCCCCTGGCACAACTTGAGGGCATTTCCTCTCGTCCTATCACTTGTTATTTGGGAGAAAAGACCAATCCCCACCTTGCTGCAACCTACTTTCAGATCCTTGCAGAAAATGAGCAGGCCTCCCTGCTCAGTTTCCTTTCCTCCAAGTTAAACAACCCCAGCTCCCCCAAGCTGCTCCTCACATGACTTGTGCTCTAGATGCTTCAGCAGTTTCATTGCCTTCCTTTGTGCATGCTTCAGCTCCTCAATTTCATTCTTGTACTGAGGTGCCCGAAACTGAATGTGCACCATGGTCAATGATTCCCTGGTTGGTATCATTCAAGCCATGATACCACACTATTCCACATGTTAATTGCAGAGCCTTGAGTTAAGGGAGATGCAAGTTTCATAACTACTAAAGCCTAAGTGTCTTGGTCAGTCTTTGTAAGAGTAGCTGTAACTGGACCAACATCTTCATTTGCACTCTAGAGTGAATTCTTTTCCTCACACAGAAAATATTCAGATACCTGGTCACAGCTGTTGTAACTTCATCATCACTGTTTTGCACCAAAACCCAGAAGAGTTGATTCAGGACTATGGGAAGAAAATTCATAATTACAGGGATCTTCTCAATCCTCAGCAAATTCTGTAATGAATAAGAAAGAAAATAAGAGATTTCCAACCCCCATTCTCATTTTTCACTAAGGGTACACGTGGAACAGCAATAAAAGGACTTCCTAGTTTCAAGACATGCATTCCCTAATAGTTTAAGGAAAGCTCCTTATTTTTATGTAGAGATCTGATAAACTGAACTTGTGGCTAAAATACTCCCATTAAAAACACATTGGTAAAAAGCAGTATTATTGCTTTAATCTCAGCGGATTGAGATTATATTATCTTCTTTGACTTTGGTTGGAAGAGACCTTTATGATCATCAAGTCCAACCATTAACCCAGCAAGGATGATATGGAGGTTTTAAATGCAAAAAACCCTCAAACCTCTCCTTGGAGTTCTTCCAAGAGTTTTTCATTTCAGTCTTTTCCAATTCACTCCAGATTTATAAACAAAGGCAAAATTACTTATTCTTTGGTTATACTGCAGAGTTCATCCCTTGTTGCATACAACATTCTATTTTCTAATACAATGCCTTTTTAAAAGGTAAAATGCAAACAGCAAAGAAAGGACAGCACAGTTCTGGTCATTTAGGTAACTGACACTGCTTAGAAAGTTGTGAAGCTTTTATGGAATTCTAATTATTTATTAAATGAAAAATCTCTTCCCAAGTAGCTTTAAAACACTGATTAAGGAACAGAAAAACTCTAGCAATGAAGAAAAGAGGGAAAGCACTTACAGGATGGCAAAATTTACATCCCAGAACACCTATTAGATTTTACAGACTGATAAAACAGAAAGCACTAAACAAAAACTGTACACAGAAGGTTGTAGAGCTAGAGTTGTGGAGCACTGTCACAGCTAGTCTTGATTTAAACGTGCAAAATACCTTGCACAGCCCCTTGGACAACATCTAGGTTTTTAAGGTGAAAGCATGAAGAGCCAAGCAGGAGGCAGGCATGCAACATCTTTAAGGTGAGAGATGGAGAGCAGGAATCCTGTCTCTGCAGCTACAGCTCCCTTCCCTGAGCATTCCTGGAGCAACATCAGATTGACAAGGTTTGAGGCTTGGCATCTGCTGGATTACTAATGTTGATGGGGAAGATGCAGCCATGCTCCAAATGAGAAGGGATGAATAAAGCCCTGTGACCAGTGCTGCATCTGTCACTTCTTGCAAGTCTGACTGGAGCTGTTGTGGACTCATTGCCACATTTAGAGTTGGGCAGCGATGGATCGATGGAGAGAAAACCCTAAATACTATTTGATAGCACAGCTGGCACTGCAGGTTACTTTACCTTACAAGAACTGATGAAGTTTGAGGTAGGAGGTTGAGATAGATCCTTTTCCCTTTCTTGGCACTGATGGAAAAAGCTGTTCAGGTATGGATCCTAAAAAGACCATATTCACATTATTTGTGCATTAAATACAGGATTAGAACGCAGCTTTATGAACTGCTTACAGCAATGGCCTGTGACAAAGAACACACTTGGTTCCTTACCATCTCAGGCATAAGACTCTACAAGGCAGATCAACCTATTTAACCCAACTCACCAGCCAGCACAAGTTGCTATATTCAACTTATTTCTAGATGTCTTGACTGCTCCTTTTTTTCAGTATTGTGAGAAATTATTTACTCCTTCATAATCTGTGGAATTTTAATGGCCAGGTTTTTTGGCTCAATTTTTTTTTTAATAGAACTATTTTTTTTGTTGGAGTAATTTAAAGTTATTTATGTGTTTCATTAGTGTGCACTCCACTATTGTCAGCTTTCTGTTCTACATTCAAATAACCTTTAAATGTCAGAGAAACAAATTCATATAAGGTTTTAAAACAGCTTTCTCTGATACTTTTTGTTTGCAAGTCAGAAGCAGAGCTAAGAAGAAATTCATCTTACCTGAGTATTTACTGTTGACACAACCAAAGTAGAGACCCTGAAGAGTGGTTTTCCACCATCCACCCATTTTACATCACAGTCGATTTGCTATTCAAACAACAAACACAAGAAATACATTTCCCCATTTATTTCCTACTTACTGAAGTTTGCCTCACATTCTCACTGCCCTATCTTGTCCTCACAATAACAGTAAAATAAATACAAGGAGGCAGACATAATCCAAACTGGTCAGGATCAGTGGGAAACTGCAATATGACACCACAAAACTGGAGAATGAATCATGGTTGTGGACTGTATCAGCTGAAGAACGAGTGTCAAAGGGCCTAAGCATGTGACAAGAGTTCTCCCTGAGCACTCTCACTCATATTTTGGAGAGGTATGATGCAATGCAGTAGAACAGTTATTTATAAAATACACATTTTCCATTTGAATCAGCAAGATAAGGCTCCCAGTTCGTGGGTATCTGGTTGGAATAACCCCTGCACCAGTATAGGTTAGGGGTTGACCTACTGGAAAGAGATTCCATGGAGAAGGACTTGGAAGTGTCAGCAGAGAACAAGTTCACCATGAGCCAGCAACATGCCCTCGTGGCCAAAAAGGTCAAAGGGGGTTCTCTTCAATCCCTCTCTCTGCCCTAGTCAGATCACATCTGGAATACAGTGCCCAGTTCTGGGCTCCCCAGTTCAAGAGAGGCAGGGAGTTACTGGGGCGAGTCCAGAAGAGGCTACAAATTTGAAGAGGGGACTGGAACATCTTGGTGTCAAGAGGATGGGGCCAGATTCTTTTCAGTGGTGCCCAGTAATAGGACAAGAGGCAACAGGCACAAACCAGAAACCCAGGATGTTCCACCTGAACATGAGGAAGAACTGCCCTGTGAGGAAATCCTCTTGTGAGGGTGCTGGAGCCCTGTACCAGGCTGCCTAGAGACACTGTGGAGCCTCCTTCTCCAGAGTGATTCCAATCTCACCTGGAACATGATTCTGGGCAGCCTGCTCTGGGTGACCCTGCTTTAGCAGGGGGACTAGATTAGACAATCTCCGAGTTCCATTCCAACCCCCACCCTGCTGGGATTCTGTGATATTATCTACTCAGTGATGGGCACATGAATATTCTAAACCAGACACTGCTTACTGTGTACTCTTCCAGGTAAATGCAAATGTAATTTTGATCTCATGTAAAACATCCTGAAATAAATGCTCTGCATCATCAGAGTAATAAGGAAGTATGAAGTGATACCTTTCCAATAGTTGGCTCTTGAAGACTCAAGTAACTGGGAGGCAGACTGCTTGCCACTGGCACACTGTGCTCTTGGGAAGCTAACTGGTCATCCTTCAGCAGAGGAAGCCATGCATATCCCACTGTGCACAAGAACAAGCCAACATCACTCTCTTGCAGAACAAGCTTCTCGAGTTCACAGGAAGACAAAAATACCCAGCCAGAAATTCTGCAATCCTTATTTGAACGAACAGCATTTACACTTAGAATTGAAAGTAATTCTACTACAGGTACCTGGTGTTTCCAGAGCCTCTTTCTTTTTGGCATTAGCTTTTGCATTTATGTCACAGGTGACATGATAAAATGAAAACAGAATGTGGTGTTTCTTATGGAGTTGAGTGGGAAGTTCAATTTTCACCTGAAATGTAAAATGTTACACCTCACTTTAGTTTGGAAAAAAAAAAATTTAAAAAAATTCGATTAAACCAGGTATCAGAGATGGTCTAAATGAGTGACATTGCTCACTACAAAGACCTTAAGCACAGCCTGCCTAATGTTTGTCTGCATGGTTAATTAGATGTTCTCTTAAGGAAACAGTTTAGGATGATCACCCATCACTTTTACTTAAACCAGCTTTTTTCCTCTCCCTCTTGCAGATGAATATTTGCATTTATGATGAAAAAGTGTAAGATGAAAGAGGACAGAACTAGAGTGATAGACTCTGCTTAGAAGTGCCCCCCCTACACTCCAGCAGCTGTAAATAGCCACCATCGGTCACTTATTTTCAGAATGACCAAACAAGAAACTAAAATGACATTTCTGCTACTGTTTCACCACCATTTCATGGCAAAGACCAAGTAATAAAGGCTGACATGAAAATAAACTTCTATTGACAATTTCTGTTCGGTCTTAAATCCCATATCATGTCAGCCACGAATCCCTACAGATTGGCTTTGAGGTATAATTAACCTATCTGAATAAAAATACAACGTAATCAAAACAGGTTGCCATGGGAACTAATAAAATAGACCCTTTGCCCTTGTGAGCTATGATGAAGTTTATCCAAGCTAATCCTATGTTGGAGGTAAGGTTGAGAAATTGTTACTAAATGCCTCCAGCACAAAACAAGCGTAGGGCTAAGAGTCTAATATTATAAACGCAGATGTAATGGGTATTCAGATGTGGGGATTAAGACAACTTTCTTGATAACATACTTCATTTACAGACTGTCTTTGTTGTATGAGGATCACTGAGGGCAGGGGTACACCTCTTCCAGCCAAACCAGCTGTTAAGATCTGAATCCAGTTCTTTGTTAGATCTGCCCAAATCAGCTGCCTCACCAGCATCGCATGACCTAGTTGATGTCATTGATCACTGCAGGGGGTTTGCACTTTTTCAAGACCTCCTCCAGCCCAAACCATTCTGTGGTTCTATGATTTTCAGATATCATAAAACCCAAAACTTGGCTCACAAAGGACTAAGTGGAGGATTCTGACTATGCCTACACCTGTTCCTAAACATTAATCTTAAATTAATATGTTGCATGCAGCTGTACATTACCTGCTGGTCTTGCCTCTGACATTTTATGACAGTTAACTAACTGAAAAAGGAAGTTTTGCCAAGGCCAAGGCTGCAGTTTGGAAAATCCTGGCTAAATATTAACAGTATTTATCACTACACAGAAAGCAGCAGTGGAAAAATCCAGCACAGACACGTGCCATTCACAGCCTATCAAATACACTGGACACTGAAATGGCTCCATGAAGTTTACCTGCAGAAGGCCTAGGGGATCAATGTATGATGTGGGAGGAACAGACATGCATGTGCAATGAATGCTTAGCAAAGGCCAACATATAAACTGTGTTCTAAAGCTGAATTCTCAAAAAGCAGCAGCAAAATTACTTGCTGCAGTCACCACACATCACTGGACATTCTGTCCAGACCACTGGATCAACAGAAAAGCCCCAATGCAGAGTTTGTGTTTATGAGAGGAATTTGTTCTGACAGCCCTTTGCCATCAAGTTTACTGTTTGCATTAAATCCAGAGATGCAGCTGGACCCTTAATGTGATTCAGACATGCATTTTAGAGAATGAAACTGTTCCTAATTAATTCTACAGCATCTTAACTGTACTCAAAACATCTTCTAGAAAGAAGGCTTCACTGAGTTAAAGGGAAAAAAAAAACAAATCATAAACATGAGGCTGTGTGAAAACCTACACAAGATAGACCCATCCAGATCCACAAGAGTGACACGAGTATTCTTTACCCATGTGTTTCTGCCTCGTTGCAAACATGTGGGACTGGCAGACATTGAATGAAAGAAAAAAAAAAAATAAAGCAGACTGACCTCATCATAGAAATCAGGATTCTGGGAATGATGCAGTACAGCAGTATAGGCTGACGATGTAAATAGCGGTCCACCTGGCTTCCCATAAATACACTGATAAAAGTAACAGGCTTTAATTACACAGGGAAATTCTGCTGATCCCAAGCAGAATGCATGTACATTGATAGAGAGATCATGAAAGATTAATAATTTCTTTGATCAAATATTAAAAGAAATATTTTAAGTGCTCAGACTTGCAGTTTTCAATAGGCATTTCCAGTAAAAGTCCATTGATCTACAAAAAATGACCTTACACTTGACTGAGCAGTGCAGACTCCTCAGACAACTTCTTTGCTGTTATCAGAGGTTTCAGAACAATGCTTCACAGAAACTATTTCCCTTTCACACAGACCCATACACAACACGATATCTTTACTGACTTTTCAGTGTACAAAAGCTACACCAGTTAACCATCTCCTTGCTAGCAGCATTCATACCAGAGGCTCTTGATTATTGAGTGATAGTAACTCTACTGGTGGGGAACCAAAGCAAGATTTCAATAAATAGCTCTTGGTCAATAGGAAAGCTCAAGATTAAGGTTATTTTCATTTTGTGCCTCACTTTCTTTAAGCAAATGTCCTGAGCTCAGTGAGAAAGGGGGTAAATAGCTAAACTGTAAATTTCACTACTTTTTCTAACACTGTCTCCCCTCCACAAGTCAGAGAGGCAGCAGTGCAAACTGGAACCATTATGACTGAGTTCAAACAGTCATGCACTCAAACACTGCACGGTGCAAATGTAGAAGGATGTGTGACAACATTCACCCATTAATTGTTAGCACAGCCTTGATTCCTGTGTTTTATAAATGATGTCCTCAGAAACTCTGCTTTCTGAATGTACTCTTGTGGCTCACCTTCAGTGGCTTTGCTCCTTCTTCATCAGAGCCTTTAAATTCAATACACACTGTTATATTCCGCGCCTGAAAATGAAGTGTTAAAACTTAGATCAGAGATGAGGTACTCACACAGAAAAACTGTAAGGGTTGAAAAAAGTTGTTTGAAACTCCAGGAAAAACACACACAGGTTGTATCAGCATTCAAAACACCTTGAAGTCACAGTGATATTAGTAGAAATACTGTTGTAAATAACTAGCAAAATGTGAGCCAGGTCTCAGAGTGTGTTAGGAACATATTATTAAGTGACCTGCAGATATATGTGTCTTGCTCTTAATTAATTTTTGGTCACCATGAAGATGCAAATTTCATTTAAGAACTACAAGTATTATCCAGATCAATTTTATCAGCCCACATTTCATTAGCATGCAGCCTTTCTGAAAAACTGTGAAAAGCTATTCCCACATTATCTCTCTGAATCATTGACACAACTCAAAATTAATCCATAGATTCACCTCATTAAAACTCTGCCAACATTTTATGACTGCAGAAAGGTCAAAAGCCAAGTCAGTGGCTCGCATCCCCTTTTCCCCCTCCTCAAGAACTCCTTCATATCAGGGAGAGCTCTGTGTTGGCCTGGCCTGGCCCCATACTGTACCTTGTTGAAGTATTTTTGGCTATCGTATTTGAGGTGTTTAGGATAAATGTATAACTGGTTCTTGTAAACTCTGTAAGGTCGAGAGTATTTTGTTGATTCCTGCACAAACTCCTCAACTTCCACTGTGGGCTGATGATCCCTTACGTCATTAAATGGCTTGATTGGAATAAATGATGAAGTCACGCAGTCTTGAAAAGAACAGAGCAAAAAACCATCACATATTATGTTTGTTTTTACAGCCTTAGTACTATGTTTGTTCTTACAGCCTTAGTGCTAAGAATAAGCAATACTGAGATGGAACAAGTGAAATCTTGCCTTAACTTGCCAAGAACAAGTAATGATGAGAGTCACAGGCCAAGTCCTGTCTTAAAATGCACCCATGCTTCCTCAGAACAATTACAAATCATCATCTTGGAATGGTCTCTCTCACTCAAGTTAAAGAGTACAGGATGAAAACCTCTTTTGACACACAGTGTTTGGTGACATTTGATGGCATAACAGCACCAGTGGTGTAGGGACAGTTTCTACACAAGTGACACTGTTTCTAATTAATTTTACAGCTCAATATCTCATGAAAGTTTTTCTATTAGCTCAGAATATACTAAACAAAATGGAGAAACAAGTAGTGCAGAGCTAGATTAAATATACGATGCAACTGGGAGATGAAAACGAGAACTCTGTCAGTTAGACAGGAGAGATTAAACCCAGACAAAGAATATGTTTCCCATGCCATGGAACTGGTGAGACACTACAGCATAGAATTTCTCTGGTACAGTGTTTAAATTATATTATAGCCTTATTCAGACAAACTTTCCTTACATTAAATAAATGCTTAAGTCATTACTCTTTAGAGTGAGGGAATTTTCACTGACTTTCCAGAGGAACTGGGCACTGCTGGCACATACTCCTTAAATGACACTCTCATTTGGTCACAATGCACACCGAGCCAGGGTAGCAGTACAAGACTTAAGCTGCTTTGGATCATTTTGCCTGCTCCAAGTTATAAGCTCCTTTTAAAAGTAAAAAATGTTTTTGAAATCTTAGTGGAATTATTTTGTTATCTAACACCCTGTGAAAATACATGATGACAGACTTCAGAGTAATTCAGTGGGTCTGAGTTTCTTCGAAAGTGAGTAACAGTTGCCAGTACTGCAGATCCTAGTCTAATGGAAGGTGATCCTGCCCATGTCAGGGAGGTTGGAACTAGCTGGTCTTCCATGTCTTCTCCATCTCAAACCATTCTATGATGAAATGTGGTTCTTGAACCACAAAACTGAAACAGAGATAGAATGATCCACTCAAAAGCATCTATTTTAAGTTGTTGCACTGATACCATAGCGGTCTCTAAATTAAGTCCCCATCTAGTCAGTGATCTTGAAATCTGCTGTATGTGCTAATTCACAGAGGAGAGGAACATCACAGTCCATCAGTAGTGCAAAGTGCTCAAGCTACAGATGTCCACTCAGATCTTTAGTTTGATCCCTTAGAGACCAAAAAGTGGTCCTCGGTCTCTAATTGTGTGTGGATTCAGTATCCTGTGTTTTATATTGCTGGGGTATCTCTGGCCAGGTACAGAAAGAAACAAAGAATGGTGCAATTAAATGAAAACAAATCAAGAACACTCCTTGGCAAAGCAATTTCTATACAACAATGGACACTTCTACCAGAAAAATCTCCATGCAGCAGTTATGGTTGGAAAGCCTATTTTGATATCTTTCTTAACTAGTAACTAATTATGAAGTGGAATCATACTTGGATGTTCCAAAGGAACACAGTCAACTGCAATCTCCAAACAGCCAGGTATAGTCTGGATTTTACTAATCTTCTCTGCTCTGCAATGACAGAAAGGAAAAACCTCTTAGATAATTAGGACAAGGGAGATGAGGCGCATCACAGGACTTAATGTAACATGAAAATCAGATCTTGATTGAAGATATAAATTATAGATGAAACACATTAAGCATACACCTCTTGGCTATTAAATCAGATGCAACAACAGGAAAGAAATGTAGATTGTTTGGTAGCATTTTTTGTTTGTTTTTTCCTTCTTGGTCTCCTCCCTGTTTTCTCTTTGCAAGAGACTGACAAACCCAACCTTGTGGAGATTAATTCACCCACTTTTTCTTTCTGAACTCTGAATTGAATGTTCTATAAAAAGGAAGACAAGAGGAGTTCAAAGCACCATGGATTCTGCAAGGGCCATGCTGAAAAGGGACCAAGATAGGTTCCTTGTGCCCAAGCAATGTAAGAAGTGATGTTAAATTAATTTTATGTAGGAGATGCTTCAGACAGACAAACCCAGCAGACATGACTCCTGTAACAGGAGGAGTAACAATTGCAGTGAAGCTTCCTGACCAGTAAGATGACACAAGAGATTAAGTGTCTGATCCAAATCTTATAGCTGGCATGCAAACTTTCTACAATTTGATTTTATATAAGCAGAACAGGAGAAGTTAATTAGATTAATTTATTTCTGGGCACATTTAAGAGTAGCATGGGTAGGAAGAAATCCACAGTTTCATTCTCATGTCACTTACCCAGCATAAACAAAGACTCAGCTCTAGAAATAACCTGATTTACACATATGTGGCATAGCATCCAGCCAAGCCACTACTCACTAATTTACACTCTGCCAAACTTTTGGAGAAGTTTTTCCTTCCCATATCCATTCTGCAGTTTGTCATGGAGACTCAAACAAACAAAACAGAGGAGTGAGGAAGTCATTAAAGGATGCTGTTCCATTTCTCTCTCTCTCTCTCTTTTTCTCTTTCCCTTCTATTTTGCCCTGACAATCTCTTGCTGGTTACTTCACCTGCACTTAGCCTGATGCAAACTAATTTAAGGACTCACTATGTATAGATTATAAAATTTACTAATGTGCCAAATAATATATCAATTTTCCTGCAAAGCCCAGCCTAAAGCACTCTGGCTAAAATGAGAAACATTAATTTAATATTGTTTCTTCAACACTGTGTTAAATGAAGGAAAAAAAAAACCCAAAACCACAACAAAATTGTGAAGATTATTCTGTACAGCATTATAAAGCCTTTATTAATTTGAAAAGCAAATTACAATCTCATCCTTACCTTCTGTATTCTGCTATTAGTTTAATCAAGTCTTCCATGGAAATTTTATTACTTTCTTGCCTGAATAAAGGTGAGAATCGTGAGTCTCTGTCAACATTTCCTTGATTATCTTTAAACACTGGTCTGTAAAGAAACAAAAATTACATTCAACCAGCTACATATGTATATACCCATTTGTACATTTCAAATTGTAGTGCAACCCTTTAACAAAGCTGTTGATAGGAATTCTAACACAAGTTCAAGGGTCCCCTGCAGAGTCTCACACCAGAAAGCTTTTCTGAGTTGTGCATCTGGAGGAGTACAGGCAAAATCAGTTTACTTGCATCTGCAGTCCTAGTCCTGCAAACACTTAAGACTTTGCTAGAGTATAATGCTAGAACAGATTCTCATCTCACTCAGTATACATCAGTTTCCTCCTCTTCTCTAGCTAAGTCTCACTTGAGGAATCTGTACGTGTATGGCACCTTACTGAGCCAGCTCTCCACCCCCACCCTCCCCTCCATCACCTGACTATACAGTCATCTTCTC
This sequence comes from Eubucco bourcierii, assembly GCA_013396675.1. Lineage (NCBI taxonomy): Eukaryota > Metazoa > Chordata > Aves > Piciformes > Ramphastidae > Eubucco > Eubucco bourcierii. Next base: position 549,416 of record VWZE01014148.1, read on the forward strand.
CAGCCTCTTGGGCAGCTCCAGAGAGGTCATTCCTGGCTGTCACTACCCCTGAGCCTGGTGTGGCTTTACCATCTGTCTCACACATCAAGGATGTGGCTCCTCATGTCAAAGAGACTGACTCCTTACTTCGAGGAAGTGTTTTGAGGAATTCATCACATCAATAGGTAGTTATACTCAAGAAGTTGCTATCCAGTGAAAATCATGAGTATGCAAAAAATGCAATAATAATGAGGAGCTAAATCCCAATCTCTCTATCTCACCATATAAAGAAACACATGTTTTTGCAGAACCACCTTAGAGATTTAGGATGGACCTAGATTAGGATGGACCACTCGCTGGATAAGGAATTGGTTGGATGGTCGAACCCAGAGAGTGGCGATCAACGGCACAATGTCCACCTGGAGACCAGTGCCAAGTAGTGTCCCTCAGGGGTCAGTGCTGGGACCAGTGCTGTTTAACATCTTTGTGAGTGACATGGACAGAGGAATGGAGTGCACCCTCAGCAAGTTTGCAGATGACACCAAGCTGTGTGGCACAGTCGACTTGCTAGAGGGCAGGGATGGCATCCAGAGGGACCTGGACAGGCTGGAGAGTTGGGCCCAGGCCAACCTGATGAAATTCAATAAGGCCAAGTGTAAGGTCCTGCACCTGGGTAGGCACAATCCCAAGCACAAATACAGGCTGGGTGGTGAATGGCTGGAGAGCAGCCCTGAGGAAAGGGACCTTGGAGTCTGGGTTGATGAAAAGCTCAACATGAGCCTGCAGTGTGCACATGCAGCCCAGACAGCCAACCGAGTCCTAGGCTGCATCAAGAGAAGCGTGGCCAGCAGGGCAAGGGAGGTGATTCTGCCCCTTTACTCTGCTCTCGTCAGACCCCACCTGGAGTACTGTGTGCAGTTCTGGAACCCTCAGCACAGGAAGGACATGGAAGTGTTGGAGCGGGTCCAGAGGAGGGCCACAAAGATGATCAGAGGGCTGGAGCAGCTCTCCTATGAGGACAGGCTGAGGGAGTTGGGGCTCTTCAGCCTGGAGAAGAGAAGGCTTCGAGGGGACCTGATAGTAGCCTTCCAGTATCTGAAGGGGGCCTACAGGAAGGCTGGGGAAGGATTATTTACAAGGTCCTGCAATGACAGGACAAGGGGCAATGGGCTTAAACTGGCAGAGGGGAGATTTAGACTAGATGTTAGGAGGAAGTTCTTTACAGTAAGGGTGGTGAGGCACTGGAACAGGTTGCCCAGGGAGGTTGTGGATGCTCCCTCCCTGGATGTGTTCAAGGCCAGATTGGATGAGGCCTTGAGTAACCTGTACTAGTGGGAGGTGTCCCTGCCTATGGCAGGGGGTTGGAACTAGATGATCCTTGAGGTCCCTTCCAACCTTACCATTCTATGATTCTATGATTCTATTTCCTAGACACTGAATCTGCTCTGTGTGAGCCAGCAGTGTGATGTCAGCTCACTGGGGTTTAGCTATCCTTCACTAAACAAGTTTGTGGTCCATTGACTCGATTTTTAGTGAACCAGTTACAAATAAAATGGGAAAAAAAAAAAAAAGTATTTGCCTGTAAGTGGGAATAGTGAATAGTGAGCATCAGCTCTTGTGAACACAGGAAAACATTCCCAGAAATTTACATTCCTGCTCACTGACACTTGCAGGATTTAATTAAGACATTTCAGTGCCCTTTGTGTATCCCCAAGGGTCACACATGCTGGATGGGCTGGATAATGTAACTGTTAGTCAAATTAACAAACCTTGGATTCAACTGTAGTATAAAAAAAAAACATTGCTTAACAAAAGTAAAATGTTCTTGACACTAAGTGCTGTTCTGTGAATCATTTGGCCAGTCTTGCTTCCTTCATTTACTCTTCTGTTCCACTGCCAGTGAGAAGAAGAATTGATGCCAGCACAAATTGTTGCCAGATGCAAAATAACCATGTAAACCTTTGGAAGAGGATCCCAAGGAGAAGTGTAAATGCACTCTGACTTCAGTTAATTACCATGGAGGAGCACCACTAGGTTTCTTTGTAACTAAAGAGAATAATCAGTTCTCTTCTATCGGGGTTTTGCCTCCAGCAGTTAGAGAGAGTAAGGTCCACACCAACATGCCATGTCAAAAATCGTCAGTTATTAGGGCTAAAACACTCAGTAAGTGATTTCCACCTCTGCAAGGTGACGCTGAGCAAACTCAGACTGTGCTGGAGCTCATTAGCTAATTCCAGAGCAGGGTCTGACACCAAGTAAATCACTGCCCAGCACAGCAGGGTGCAGAGGCACTTCCCAAGACGCAGTTGGGAGTCAGGTGGAAAAGGAAGCAGGTCTGTGCTGGCAACTTCCTCCAAGTCAGTGGTGCTGAGCACCAAGCACTGTCTCCTGGGAGGCTTAGGGAACCTCCTATATGCTTTCGTGGACGAGAAAGTAAATGGTCCCCTGGGGTTCAATTATCTCCTGAAGAAGAGTGTAATGAGCAGATCAAGGGAGGTTCTTCTCCCTGTCTGCCCTAGTGAGGGCAGATCTGGAGTACTGTGTCTAGTTGTGAGATTGTCAGTTCAAAAGAAACAGGAAAGCACTGGAGAGAGTCCAGCAGTGGCTACAAAGACAAAGAAAGGCTGATAGATCTAGAGCTGTTTAGCCTGGAGAAGAGCAGACTGAGAGGGTATCTCATCAATTCTCATCATGGGCGGGAGTCAAGAGAATGGGGCCTGGTTCTTTTCAGTGGTGCTCAGTGACAGGACAAGGGGCAGCGGGCACAGAACGGAACCCAGGAGGCGCCATTTGAACTGAGGGTTCTGTGCACTAGACTAAGTTGTGCACAGAGGTTGTGAAATCTTCTTTGGAGAGATTCCAAACCCACATGAACATTGTGATCCTGGGCAGCCTGCTCTGGGTGATCCTGCTTTAGCAGGGGGTGATTGGACTAGATGTGGAAAAACAGCTCACCTCCAGTGTTAGAGATTTAGCATCAGACCTGCAGCTACTGTAAATCAGCACAGCTTCACTACTAGCAGCTGCACCAAGCTATGCCAGCTGAGAACTGGACCAGCAGCTGCAGGAGCTAATGAAGGATTCAACAGTTAGGCTCTAAAACAAGAACTTTATGAAACTAGAGAAGGTTTGAAGGAGTGTAAAAACAGATCTCTGAGTGACATTTCCCTTCATCTACAATATGTAGCTGAGGCACATATTTGCAAACTTGGGCAGTCTGGCAGGAAGATGAGGCCGGGGGAGGTATCTGACACACTGTAATTCTAACACATCCCGTAATTATACCTGCGAGAGAAGACACCAGATCCCACCAGCGCCAGCAAGGAACCAGGGAGGAACCCTGAGTCATGCTTTTGAATGATGCTAACAAACTGGATGCCATGCAAGCTCATTACGAGTTCCAGTCACATGCGCAATACTCTGCTGTCAAGATTCTGGCTTGCTGAACGCATACGTAAAAGTCGCATCTGTAACTGCTTTAAGGAGGGAAAATTTCCACACAAACCCAGGAGTGTGATTAATGCCAGAATGAAATAACTGGAAACCACATTTCCAAACCAAGAGTTTTGCTTTGGTCAGAGTCAAACCAGTTTTTCCCCCTGTAGTGTGATAATCATAGAATGGTAAGGTTGGAAGGGACCTCAAGGATCATCTAGTTTCAACCCCCTGCCATAGGCAGGGACACCTCCCACTAGCACAGGTCACTCAATGCCTCCTCCAACCTGGCCTTGAACACTTCCAGAGAGGAAGCAGCCACAACCTCCCTGGGCAACCTGTGCCAGAGTCTCACCACCCTCACTGCAAAGAACTTCCTCCAGGATCTTCAAGAAGACTAAGGCCACCACCAGGTAAGGTCTCCTGGGCCACCACCGACAAGGCCTCCGGGGCCACCACCTGGTAAGACATCCAAAGCCACCACCAGGAAGGCCTCCAAGGTGACCACCAAGAAGGCCTCCAGGGCCACCTCCAAGAAGACCTCCAGGGCCACCACCTGGTAAGGCCTCTATTTTCAAGCTGCAAAACCAGAAATAGATTTTAAAGAGTCAAATTAAACTTTGATTTTGCCAAAGAGAGTCCTGAGTAATGTTAACACATAGAGAGATGTAAATGAGTGCAGAATTTGACCCAATGAACTAAATAAATTCCTTGTGCAACGCCACTGACACCAACATGCTCGCACACTAGGTCAATGATGCTATTTCATAGAACCATTCAGCCTCTCCTCAGAAGACTCATGCTCTAGTTCTTTCACCTGCTTTGTTGCTCTTCTGTGGACCCACTCCAGTACCTCAATGTCCTTCTTGAAGTGAGTGGATTAAAACTGGGCCAAAATATTTGAGGTGTAGAAGAACACAAAAAATTTCTTTACATGCTTGAGTGACTAACCGGACCCTGAACTGGTTAAAATAGATTATGTCACCTAAAGATTACTACAGTACTGATACATTTGCAGTATATATCACTGATGGTATCAACACAGACCAAATGTAGTCAGGACAGAGTTAATAAAAGGCCTCAAATTAGCCTGACGCCAAGCCCCCATCACTTGCCATTGTACAGTCCATTGCACACTTGAAAGCAGCTCTATCAGCCCAAGAGACATCCATCAATGATTTTGATGAATGCTCCTTTGGCTATGCAGCAGCAGTAAATATTAATGAGCATCCCTGAGATGGCAATGACAGAGCAGACACATTACCTGCCTTTCTCCTAAACGTGCACATGCTTCTCCCATTCCTACTAGATATTGACAGAAACCCACAGCAATAAGAAATAAATGGACTCTTCAAAAGGCTGTACATCACTCTGTGTTTTCTTCTTTGCCACCTAAACACCACGCTCCAACATCACAAGTTTTTACCTATTCTTGGTGAGGGAAACTATGCACTTCTGGAGCTCTGTATGTCCACACCAGGAGCACACAGCCATGGGCAAGGCCACAATATGATTTGCTCTTCCTTCTTCCCTGCACCTTCTGGCAGCTCTCCAAGATCAGAACAGAAGCCATGGAGAAGGGCGAATGCTTTCACTCAGTGATTGACCCCCTTCCTTTCTATAGGGAATATGAAATTGTGCATTCTCTGCTCAACGCATGGCGGACAGAAAGGCACACAGGAAGGTCTCGGTCAGGTTGCTCTCTCATGTCAGGGCAACAGCACACTGAGGGAGGACAAAGGGTGATGGTTTTAAAATAGAAGTGGGGAGAATTAAATTAGACAGAAGGAAGACATTTTTTACACTGTGGATAATGTCTCAGGTTGCCCTGACAGGTGGTAGGTATCCCCTTCTCTGGAAACATTCCAGGGCAGGTTGGACTGGGCTCTAATCAGCCTGACCAGGTTTAAGATGGCCCTGCTCACTGCAGGGGGTTTGGACTAGATGACCTTTAAGGTCCCTTCCAATCTGTGAGTCTATGTAATTGCAGAAGATTAAAGGAGAATACCAAGAAGGATAGAGAGAAGAATTACACAGAAACTTAAAGGGAGAACAAAAAGAAGAAAGCCATTATCTGGTTTTGTGGGTTGATGTGGTAGGAGATCAAGAGGCACAGATAAGTCTCAATACTGATGATGTGACCAGCAAGATGTTATGCAGGAGGAGAGAAAGGAATAACAGAAATCCATTACTGCCCCTGGACTGATTCATAGTAAAACCCAACTGACCTGCTCAATGAGGAAATAACAGATCCTGGTCACCTACTAACCACTGAAAATACAAGCATACCTGAAGTATACTACGTGGACATCACCCCAAGGCACTGTTTAGGGGGCACCATAATCCCCAAGTCCCTGGTTAGATTATTCTTAAAACTTGACAGACATGAACACAAGAACAGAGTTTCAAACCTGTGCACCTAAATTTTAGGTCTCTTTTGGACTGCAATTATCTTTGTAGGAAATTCTTGTGAGAACTGTGACTTTGAAGTCCCTTTAGCAATTTTTTTAGCACCAAATCACTGATGCAGCTCATGATAAAATGACATTCTATCAGCCACCTTTGCTACTCACTAGCAACTTCACTACAGACCTGCAGAATGGATTCCATCACAGCAACATTTAATGAGAAAGTCACCAACATACAGTTGTGTGAAAAAATAGGACAATGATACAATAAAGCTCTGAGATCTTCTGGGGTCCCAGACCATGCAAAAAAAGCTTCGGGCAGAAAACAGAATAAAAGTACACAATTCCCAGAGCAGAATAAGCTGTAAGATGCTTATAAAGTTATAAAATGAATGAATACACACCTCACTGACCAAGCAAATGGCATACGATATTTCCCCAGTTTGCTGCAGAACTGCTTGTTGGATTTTAGCACTTTCTGTGCACACTGAAAAAAATGAAACCAAGTGTTATTTTAGTTAGCATCGTCATAATACCTGACATACAGCACAGAGCACATTCAAATACTCCTTTGCTGCTATTGTGTCACTAAAATAATTTAGCTTGATAACTGTCCTTAAAAAAAATTTAAAAAAAAAAAAAAAAAAAAGAAGAAGAAGAAGAAGTTTTGATTAGAGAGAAATGGTATTACAGATTGTGATGGTTTGGGAGTTCCCAGACTAGAACTCAGTCGGTTGGAAGTTAAGGACTGAAGCTCTATTTACAGCTCAGCACAATGTACAAGCAGAGATATACACTATAGATAGAAACAGTNTTTTCTTAAACATTTCAGCAAGCCTATGAGTGAAGCAGACATCACCATTGTTTTCCTTTTTACAGCCTATAATATAATTTTCTCTATTAAAATATTCCAATTAGCCTCAAACCAGCACACAGATGAATCCCAGAATTCTAGTAGAGTGGGGTTTGGAAGGGGCCTCTGGAGATCATCCAGTCCAACCCCCTTGCCAAAGCAGGGTGACCTCTTGCAGGTTGCCCAGGGTCATGATGTCCAGGCAGGTTCAGAATCTCTCCAGAGAAGGCAACCACACAATATCTCTGGGCATGTTGGTCCAGTGCTTCAGCAGCCTCACAGGAGAGAAGTTTTCTTCGTGTTTAGGTGGAGCTTCCTGGGTTCTAGTTTTCATCTGTTATCCTTTGTCCTATCACTGGGGACCACTGAATATGATGCTGCTGAAATCCTTTCACTACCCCTTTCAGCCAGAACTGTGTTAGTTACAGCTATTTCACTTTACTGTGACATACACAACTGCCTGCTCTCAAAGAGAAACAGGTGCCCATCCCAGCTTGGCTTGTATCTGAAGTGTAGTAACTCATAATTATTAAAAGATGTCTGAAAAGGGATTTCACTCTGCTAAGGTGTAACTAGCACATGGATGCACCACAAATGTATTCATATACTGCAAACAAAATAATGCTTCAGTGAGTCACTGGAGCTTGGACATTTGCTTTCTTCAGCTGAGCCTCCAGGGAGCTTGTTGTGTTCAGCAGCCATTGACTTATGAGGTTTGTGAACATAGTTTGTAATGTCTCCAGCTTCTAAAAGGCTGAAGCTGACAACAAAGGAACTGATGTTCTTGTTAGATTACCTTATAAGAATCAGGATTCTTAATGTAAGGTTCAGCACTGCTAGCAATGTTTCCTGTAAGCACCTTTTCTATTTTTGCCACCAACACGATCTCAGAATGAGGATTACTTATGGAGAAAACAGCCTGTGGAAAAAAGAGAACAGTTAAAAAGTGCATTGTGATCTTAGAGCAATGAAATCCTGAGTGCTCTCTGCTGATGGGAACAGTCACAAAACAAATGGTAGAAAGGATCAGTATTGCTAGTTGCTAGGGCTGAAGTGAGCTTGTGCACACTCAGCACCTTGCAAATAGGCAGTTCAAGAAGCACATCAGCATCACCTAACCCAATAACTGTTCCTCTTAGAACTTAAATGGCCTAGATCAGTTATGACTGGGGGGGTCCTTGGGGGAACGATCAGGAGAGGAAAAGGGTAAAGGTTTTGGGGGTAAGGTTTCCAGCAGCAGCAAGAATGTGAAAGTATTCTGTGATTAACACAGGATCTGGGAGTTGCTTTACATTGTGGTTTTGTTTGGCTGGTGTGGGAGATGTCAGCAAATGAACCAAAGGACACAGGACAAACGTGGCCAGTTTCTCTAAATAGCAGACATTAACTTTTTCCCTATGTTTTGATTGTAAAGGTTTTTAAAGCCTATACAGGGAGCTCAAAAATCAAGCACTAGGATACACATACCACTGATACACACACCGAAAAAAAAAAAAATATATATTCTTGAACACAAGAACCACTGGCAGCACAGATAAATTCCCTGACAGAAATGAATACTGCTAGTGAACTAAAATAAGTTACACAAGCCAGATGTGGAATACCTGTTTTGGGTATTTCAGCCATTCCTCTGGGAACCCCTTGACCTGTGGTTCTTCCGTTTCATTTGAGTCTGTGTTTTCAACAGTGCCATTTTCCAATGATGAAGAAGGACCTGAAATCATCTGTCTTACAAGGGTGTGGTTCAAATCCACGTGAAAATCAGCAGAGATCTTCCTGCCATCCCTGACATCATACAGTGCCACACTCACGAAGAAAGGCTCTATCTGCAGAAAACACCAGAAACACAATATGGTGATAACTGAGAGCCAGGGAGTAAATTCCATCCCTTAATAGCCTCCTGCAACTAGGAAGAAGAAGAAGAAAAAANCAAGCAAACAATATGATCTACAGATGATGAAAGTCATTAAAGACACAGGCTCACACTTTGCCAAAGTTAGTTTCCAACCACAGGGATTTTAAGTGCTTTTAAAGGCAGTTTGTTAAAGCACCAGAACAGTAACCGACAGCTACCTCTGAAGCTGGCAGAATAAAATGTATGTGTCACAGATGATATTTAGAGTAAACGAACAGAGCCCCAGAGAAACAAGTTGGTGGTATTGAGTCAACGGTTGGACTTCAAGATCTTGGAAGTCTTTTCCAACCACAACAATTGTATGACAGCAGGATTAAGTGACAGGAGGTTTGAAATGTAGACCCAGAGTCATTCTGGAGCACAAAAGAGTGAAGGTGAGTTTTCCAGAGACCTTCCAAAACACAGAACAAAGACGACAAACTTAAGTAGATGACAACATTTTTACCAGAACGACATGAGGATATATTGGTGGACAACAAGCTCACCACGAGCCAGCAACGTGCTCTTGTGGTCAAGAAGGCAAATGGCCAAGAAGAACATGGCCAACGGATTGAGGGAGGGTTCTCTTGCCTCTCTACTCTGCCTTCATGAGGCCACATCTGAAGCACTGTGATCAGTTCTGGGCTCCCTAGTTCAAGAGAAACAGAGAACTACTGGAGAGAGTCCAGGCTAAAAAGATAATGAGGGGACTGGAGGATCTCTCTGGTGAGGAACACCTGAGAGACCTGGGGGTGATTAGCCTGAAGAAGAGAAGATTGAGAGGATCTTATCAATAGCTAAAGGGCAGGTGTCAAGAGTGGTGCCCAGTGACAGGACAAGGGGCAATGGGCACAAGTTGGAACCCAGGAGGTACCATCTGACCATGAAGAAAAACTTTCTGTGAGGGTGCTGGAGCACTGGATCAGGCTGGCCCAGAGAGGTTGTGGAGTCTCCTTCTCTAAAAAGATTCCAGACTGCCCTGTTTTAGCAAGGAGGTTGGATTACTTAATCTCCAGAGGTTCCTTACAATCCACACCATGTGTTGATTCTGGGATTACTCTGTAGGAAATGGATGTTTCATGTAGCTGGTAAATCAAGAGCATTCAAACTGGTCTATTGCACACTACCAAGAAATTAAGTCCTATGACTGTGAGTAACCTCCAACGAGCCTCCACAGTTCTGATGAAATAGAGCAGGCTCAGAGTAACAACTTTGAGTTGAGAGCAATCAGAATCTTAAGACTTTGGAGGTAAACAATGCACAGCAGGTACAATATTCTGTGCTTTTTCTGACTCTTGCATTTTCAGACTCAGACATAGTGAATTACTGCATGCCCTTGGTACAGTTACTATGACTTAATTTTAACAGTTATTCCAGCCTGCCAAAAAAAGCCCCAAAACATATTGATTATATCATGCTGAATGTGCACTCACTGTAGAGGTCATCTTCAGAAGAAAAAAAAAAAATATAAAAAAAATCAATGCCTCATATGTAATGCATGAGAGTTGAGTTGCCACAACACAAATTTTTCAAAACTTTACTGTTTCTGAGGAGAACTAACTAAAAGCTGTGGAATGACAGCTACAGTTTGCTCTTCTCTGCATCTTCTTCTAATTAAGGAAAATTTGCTGCTTTGTCCTGCTTTCATCTGGGTTTTTTTGCACTAGATGACACATCCAGTTCTATCTATTTTGCTTTATCTTCTTTAACTTAATCTGTTTAAACTGGCAGAGGGGAGATTTAGACTGGATGTTAGGAGGAAGTTCTTTACAGTGAGGGTGGTGAGGCACTGGAATGGGTTGCTGAGGGAGGTTGTGGCTGCTCCCTCTCTGGAGGTGTTCAAGGCCAGGTAGGATGAGGCCTTGAGTGAGCTGTGCTAGTGGGAGGTGTCCCTGCCTATGGCAGGGGGTTGGAACTAAATGATCCTTGATGTCCCTTCCAACCTTACCATTCTATAATTCTATGCTTCATTCCTGGTTTCTCTCTTTGAAAAACAAAACAGCTCACTAGCAACTGGTATTTGTTGTCTTATATAGGCTGTGGCTGTTTGTACTTGTTCTTCCTATACAAATTGTAAAGGGTCAAGGATTGCAAAATTTTTAAATTCCCCATTGAACTGCAGCTAAAAGTCTGCAATTTACATAAAATTGCCTATTACTCAGAAGTTTCGTTATTCAATCCAAAGGGATGGGCAGATGAGGAGGAGTGAATGCAGTGTGTGTTATGTGGCACAGTTTTCCTCTTTGCAAAGTAAAAAGTGCACAGAAAGAGGAAAAAGGAAAGGGAAAAAAGGAAAATACAGGAAAAAAAAAGAAAAGAAATAAGGGGGGAAAGAAGAGAGGGGGAAAAGATAAGAGAAAAAGAAGAGAAAGATAGAAAAGGGAGAAAAAATGGCAGTGCAATAAATAAGCACAGCTTACATTGGTTGCAGGCTCATTTTCATTTTCAGTCACACAGGCTTGGAGATTCAAAGTAAGGGATTTGCATGTTATCAAGATCCTCTTTGCAGGCTTTTCTTCAAATGGCTTGATCACCAAGTTTGTCCCTGGAAACTCCTTTTTCTGAGGATTCAGTGACTGAAATAAATTGGGCAATTAGTTACTCATGAGAAAAGCATGGCATTCCAAAGCTAACTAAACTGTTTAAAGGTCTTGACAATCACTGAAGCACCTGAAACCCTCAAAAAGTCACTGCTGTCTTCACATTATCACAGCCCTGATTCACAGATTGGGAAGCAAAGCCAAAAAGATTGCCCGAGGACATGTGTAATGTCAGAGGCATAATTATGGATCCAAGGTAGCTTTGTTATAATTCTAGAACATTTTTGTTTGTTGCTTACTTACTGCTTCTGAAACTGTCGCTTTACATTTTCTCATGTCAATTACACAGCCGTGTATTTTCAGACTGAAACACCACTTTTAGGATTAGACTTCAGACTCTCCCTTCCTTTCTCTTCTCTTACACACCACACCACTATTTCAATCAGCTTAATACCTTGCACTACAGTTGATTGACAAGTTGAAATTTGAATATAAGCAGATCCCGATTCTGCTTGAGCCTTCTTCTCAACTTAAGTTTCCACTTAAATCACCAACATTCAGTGCAATGAATAATGTTCTCTGAATCATGAACTCTGACACTAAATTATAACCAAGCTTAAGACAAAAAGCTGGAGTCCCCACATTTCCAGCTGCACATTTTTTTTCCACATCACAGCTTTTTGTACCTTCCCACTTCTTTTTATATCTGTTTTTGTTTTTACAGTCAGATTCAGAGCAAATAATAACAAGAAAACACTGATCTTTTAACATTCCCAGTCAAAGAGAAAGCTCTGCTCCTGTAATCTTTTGTTTGCTTTAATGATTCCAAGTTTAGCTAGACTAGATGACCTTCACAGTCACTTCCACCCTCAACCTTTCTGTGAATATGGATAAAATCTCAACAGAAATCTCTATGGACTAGAGACAGCTCCCCTCACCCCTCAGAGCCAACATCTCAGGTATACCCAGTTGCTTGCTGAACTCCAGACCACTTTGGTGGCTTAGCTAACTCAGCTAGCTCAGACCATTTGTGTTTTAAAACTGTTAGGAATTCAAGGTGGAAAAAAAAAAAAAAAATCGAATTCACTTACTGCTATGTCAGGATCCAAAGAGAAAAGATTTAGCCGCTCGGTGTTGCGAGAGGCTTTCACTGTTTCCTCTGTTTCTGTGATGTACTGTGATGACAGACAATAAATTAGGGAAAAAAATAAACAACAAAACCCAACAGAAACCCATAGAGTTGTTAGACTTCCAACACTGTTTCCCTTGTAACAACACTTCTCATTTCTGCAGCAGTTATCCCCAAGCACCTTCAAGTTCTCTTTGAAGGCTGTAAACCTGTCAGGCAGGGATTTTCAGGCCCTGATATATTTCTAAGGAACCACAAAATAGATGAATTGAAGTAATTCATATGTGTTACTAAAGAATCCATTATGGGAAGACATCAGTGGTGGATCACTGCAATAACACCACTTTAGGGATTCTGAAGCTGAGGGAAAAAAACCCTCAGTCCTACAGAAACATCCTTGTATTGGAGGAAACAGGGAAGCACAGAGCAGCTTCACAGGTAGACACACACAGACTGTGATGCCACCCTAAGTCAAGGTGAGGAGTCTCTTCACCATCCATCCATCCATCTGCCACAAGGCAGGATCAGTCACACCCATTCTATCTCTGATGGACACACGTTCAACTTAATAATGAGCTCTTTGATAAAGCCTGTTCATCAAATACCTCCTGACGTTACTCGGTCCTTTTCTACTCTGCCTTTTAGAAGTTTATCCTTACATCTAACTGTGATAATTTCTTCCCCACTTTTCAAGACCACCAATCCAACATGTGAAGTATACCCTGCATGTTCCCTTCCTCTTACAGATCCCTCACAGTATCTTTGACACCACCTTTCTCAGTCTGAGCAGGCTCAGTTCCTTCAGTCTGTCTCCACACTTTGGTTTTCCTGGGTTTCCTTTATTTTTCAATCGTTGAACTATTAGATGGGTCCACAACTTTCCTGATTTCCCAAGAACGGGTAGTAACCAGGCATAGCACAGGATATGCTCTGGGTCATGTCCCATTCAATGTTTTGTATTCTTCACAGTATTACGACATTGCTAACACCCATTAAATAACAAGCAGAAGCACCACAGCAAGATTAAGAGCGCTGTGTTCACTTTCCAACATGTCCCACCCACAGGTTGGCTTTCAGGGGCAGATCCCACTGTGCCCCTGATCCACTGGTCCAGGTAGAGATGGATGAGGAAATGTAGCTGTTGTGGACTAGGGACAGGCCACAGATCCCTGCTGCAGACAGGTCTAAAGAGTAAGGTGGGGAAAGAGAAATGAACCACCTAAAGAGCCACACAAGCATTGCACAGCATGCAAACCATTTATTTTAGCCTTGCAAGCCACCAGCAGTCTATGAAATATCTCCATTCATTAAACCATTAGACACGGAGGAGATGATCAGATACTGCTGCTGTCCTTAAAACAAACTTGGATGCATTTTAGCTGGTTGGTTGTTTTGCTTTCATTTTGGGTTTTACAGGTTGGTTGGTTTGTTCGTATTTAATTCCAGGAGACTACTACATATCTATGAACACAACCTGCAGGAAAATGTGGACCAAAATCTGTTTTCACTTCCATCTACAGCTTTTGGTACAAATCTGTGAGAGCAGATCACCCTCAGACATCATTTGAACATCATCCTAAGCAGCATTTGGTTGTGTAGGTAGACGGTGTCTACAGCAGGTCATTGACAGAAGATTGCAAACAGATCATACATTCATTAAAAAAAAAAACAACAAACAAACAGCGAAATATTTCCAGTCTAGCTTTTCACCTAAAAGCCTCTCAGCACAGTCTACAATTCTTTTATCTACATAGAGGAGTTTATGAGCTCGAGAGGACAAAAGGCCTCCCCTGACAGCACATGTATTTTCAATGAAATTACAGAAGGTGACGAGCAGTTCATGGTTCATTTTCCTCCAAGTCACACAGGAAATCTTGGCTTTCCAAGGGCCAAGATCTTCTGAAACGCAGTTAAGAGAGAGGAAAGATTTTACAGATAACTGCAGGGACCAGACCTTTACAGACTTCACAGCTCTAAGTAAAACCACTCTAGAGAGCACCTCCTTTCTTTACATTCAGCAGAGCTTTCCTCTCTTAAACAAAGCAGCTCAGAAAGAAAATCATCCCTGTCATGACTCTTAACAATCACAAGGGGTTGTGCTGTATTTTCAAACCTTTCCCAGTACTAATGAGCAGACAGTTTTCTCCTAGCAGACTTTTTGCTGAGCCTGTAAAGATAAATAAAACACCCATTACCTTTGCAAAGTCTGGGTGCAAGGTGTTCTCTGAACAATCAGTCTCTTCTTGAGAGCAGTCACAATTCACTGAAACTTCTGCAGGGTCTGGAAAAGAAGAAAAAAATATGCAATTTTTAAAAAATCATACTCACAATCACCATTGGGTTTAAGAAAATCTTTCCCCATGATACATCTTTTTACCCCCTTCAGTATTGTCACAGTAACGAGTGGAAGAGATACTAATGAAAACCTCTGTCCTTGTCTCCCATTGGTGCTCACTGTAACTTGGTCCCTCTTTAAGCTTTCAAACTTGAAGAGGGTTGTCTCTATTCAGTGAGATGTCTGACAGACATCATGCCCACAACAGACACACCTTTCTTTGCTCTTTCAATCCTTTCCAAGAGATTTATGTGTATAAGACCCTGGACTTTCAGTAAACATAGTCTTCAGGGAGGCAGGCAGGACCTTACTTGTCCAGGACGCAGTCTGGACTCCATGAGCTCTCCAGAGTACAGCCTATTCTTTGCTTTATGAGTTCACCAGAGACCATGCTGCTTTCACTAGGTCTCTCAGCCTATTACAGCCACTTAGGGCTCTTCTGCATCACACCCTTTGACAAGTTAACTCCACAGC
The DNA here is from genome assembly GCA_013396675.1 of Eubucco bourcierii. Lineage (NCBI taxonomy): Eukaryota > Metazoa > Chordata > Aves > Piciformes > Ramphastidae > Eubucco > Eubucco bourcierii. The sequence goes on from VWZE01014148.1 coordinate 564,463, forward strand.
ACATTCCTGCTGCTTGTTATTAGGGTTTTTATCAGTAAAGTCTTCTGTGTTCCCTTAGCCTTATGTCATTGACCTCTTATGAGCATATTTCTCCCTGTTTCAGTAATGTTCCCCATGGGTGGGATTTTCAAAAGCACTTCTCTGATTCTGAAGTGTAATTCTCTTCTATCTCCCAACTTTAGCAGTATGATGATTATGCTGTCTCTCCAAAACCAGACTATACTATCAACACCAGGCTAAAGCCTTCAAATAGCTTTGAACTTCCCCAAGATTCAGACCCATGTGGACTCAACTCTTTGATTCAGCTGAGAGCACAAGCAGTGCAAGTCTGTATTAAGGTTTCAAGTGCTTTCAGCCTCAGAACTTCAGCTGGGGTTCATCCAAACCAAATGGAGATTTATGATGTGAAGGAATGAGTTACTGCCATGAGAAGAGCACAGTTCAACAGAGCATCCAAGACTTTCTTCCACCGTGAAAGCATATTAATACACAAACTCACAAAAGCAAGAAACCAAAAGCCAGTAAAGCTTCCAAGGAAAAGATTTCTAAAGAAAACAAAACGTTGGAAAAAGAACTGATCTAAACTCTCTGCAGCACAAAATGCTTTAAAACCTTCAGACTCCCTAGGCACTGTAACACAATGTACTACAATATCATTTGACAGAGAGGGCTGTATTTGACAAAGAGCTGTGTAAGCAGAGCCAAGCTGTGTTGCTCCATCTGACTTTGTGGGGAGTAGTCTTTTGAAAATGATCTGTGAGGAATCATCTGACGTCCTCCAGGGATTGCCAAAAGACGGATGCTGCTTCGACAGGAATCGATTGGTACCGAACGCACCACAGACTAAGGCAGTTAAAATAATTCAATAGTGAGAGCTGAAAGTTCAAATTTTTGCATTTGTTTGAAAATAAATTCCAATGCAAGAAACTGTTCATTCTTACCGAGTTTCAGATCAGTGAGATCTGCGCTTTTCCTCTCCTGAATGGTTCCCTCTGGATTTATTTGCAGGATTTTGTTGAGAGTGGAAATCCAGTCATCCATATCCTGCTCGTTTTCAGCTGCCAGGACAAAGTATGTGAGGTCATTCATTTTCAACTCGAAGGCGTGTTTCCTAAGCCTGTTATTCTGTTGGGATGAAAGGAGGGGAAAAAAAAATTAAATGATAGAAATTGAACAAGGTGCAGAAAAAAGGCATCTGTAAGATGGACTTGTGTAAGACCACTGCTTTAAAATGGCATTTGAGCAAAACTGAGTGGTTTTGAAGAAATTCTGAATGGTGCGATATTAACACAAATTTATTGTTGGGTGTTTGTGCATCTAAAAATCTTCTATGAAAAATGTACTACTTCTGTTTAGCCACAGAAATCTGCAAGTATGGAGAATAACTCTTCAAACAGTAGGAAATACCTCCCAAGTGGAATAATAAAAGATGGCAAAGTACACCATTGCTAGGAGTCATAACAGTTTGGGGAGTATATCTCCAAAGCCTGAGCATCCTACATCTTACCAGCATGCCAGACACTCTCAAAGGTATTAGGCAGTGCTAAGTCACAGATACTTGCTCAGTGGAAACACAACTGAGTACACCAAATTCAAAATCTCAAGTAAGAGAAGTCAGCATGTGGTCAAAGACTCCTCCATCCCTGAACAATGAGGTTGTACCTCAACCAGACAAAGCTAACCCTGAACCATTTAAAAAAATCTTCTTGTTTGAGGTATTGATAGGTGCTGCTAACATGAAGGTAACTTTCTGAGCACATCATGGAGTTAAGAACACTGTGGTTAGGATGAGAACATTTCAATATAATTTTATTAATGCTATGCTTCTCTGGAAGAATTTCAGGATGAGTCTAAACTTAGACTTAATAAGTAAACTGCAGCACAGGAGGTTTCACCTCAACACAAAGGGGAACTTTACTGTGAGGGTCACAGAGCACCGGAACAGGCTCCCCAGAGAGGTTGCAGAGTGTCCTCTGCAGACTTTCAAGGTTTGTCTGGATGCATTCTTTTCTGACCTTAGCTAGATTGTATGGTCCTGCTCTGGCAGGGGGGTTTGACTCAATGATGTATTTAGGTCCCTTCTAACCCCTGACATCCTGTGATCCTGTAAATCTTGACAGAAAACTCTTAACAGGACAAATTCCTTCACATGAAGAGATGACAGTTGGCACTTCCCACTGCTGCTGTTGTGTCAGAAGGGTTTTAATGGCCATTTCAGCAACTCTTTGCAGGAGGCAAAGTAGCTAAGGTGTGGTGCTGTTCAGTTTCTGCAATGCTATCCTTTAAAAGCACAGAATAAGAGCCAATGCCCAGTATAAGAGCAATGGGCTCAGTTCCAAAATCCGTTCCGTATCACCAGGCTTTACCTGCAGTGGATGGCTAATCCATCAGCTTCTGCCATTAGAATTAACAGCTGCTCAGCTACTGAAACAGCTCGATAAAATTAAACAAAGTGATCTGATCTAATATAAGGTGCTTCTTTCCTCAGGTTTATCAATTAGTGAGGCTTTTATGTCTTAATCTCATGAAAGCAGCTGTATCAATTCACTCTTTTTGCTTAAATCTAACAGGACACTGACACGTCCTACTCCTACTGCCTCATCAAGCCTTTACAATGGGGTATGGACACCAGCGCCACTGTTTTGGTTTCAATATTCCAGGAAACATCATCATTTTGTTGACGCATGTGACCTTGGAGTGATGCTGACAAATGAAAAGAAATCCATCCACCCTATAATTGGCCATTTCACTGGTTTTTTTATTCTTCTTCAATCTCAGATACCATTACAATGGCATACCATAACTCAGTACCATTCTATGTCTGAAGACGGCCTACAAAAAAGTTGGAGAGGGAATTTTTAGGATATCAGGTAGTGACAGGACTAGGGGGAATGGAGCAAAGTTGGAGGTGGGGAGATTCAGACTGGACATGAGGAGGAAGTTCTTCACCATGAGAGTGGTCAGACTCTGGAACGGGTTGCCCAGGGGGGTTATTGAGGCCCCATCCCTGGAGGTGTCCAAGGCCAGGCTGGATGAGGCTCTGGTCAGCCTGATCTAAGGTAGGGTATCTCTGCCCATAGCAGGGGGTTGGAACTAGGTGACCCTCATGGTCCCTTCCAACCACGACTGATTCTATGATTCTGTGATCAACGAGTAGCTAAGAATAGCTTCTAAGACAAATGGTGAGATGAAAATGGTATTTTTATTTTAAAAAACAGGGGCAAAATCTGATATTGATTAGCAGAGACCATGAGCCTAAGACACTGAGGATAAGGTTCCATGAACACTTCTTTCCAGCAGTAGAGATGATTCAGAAGTTTCCTATTCAATCTGTTGTTAATCACCTGCTGCAATCCTTATATTCCACGTTGTGACCCAGATCAGGAATCTGTTAAGACTGAACAGCTTCTTCTGAAGCTACTTGAGTCAGAGTCAGTCAAATTTTGGCTTTTCAAACTGACTTGGCATTGTCTGTACGTGTGTTATTTTATTAGTTCTGCTACTGGAAATTCTCTTGTTAGAAAACTGTGTTCTCCTCAAACACTTCATTGAGGTGAATTTTCTTTCAGGGATAAAGCTTTTAGCTCACCTAACATAAGGTAAGAACAGGGTCGAATTTTACAGCAATTGATTCTTGTGTGTCCACTGTTCCTCCTGATCTTGAATTCACTCCAATCCTCCAATCACTGCATACATTCAAACTGATGTAGAACAAGGACTAAAATTCCATTGAAACCTGTTTTTACTGATGCAGCATGAGGGTTTGACTATGAGCTACAAGCTGAGCAAAACTATTGCAAGAATCTTAAGTAGTGGTCATTCAACACCTTAGATTATTTGTAGAAGTGTACCATGTATACCATAACATGTATACCAATTCATGAGACTAACTCCGGCGCTTAACGCCTTTGCTTTCAGC
>VWZE01014149.1:0-12594 GCA_013396675.1 Eubucco bourcierii
AGTTGCTGTCTGGGCTGCACTCACACTGCAGGCTGATCATTCCAGTTTAATCTATAAAAAGGAAATACCTGAAAGAAACTACAGAATGATTTTAGTTGGAGTTCAGGTATTTATTGAAGTTGTGGGCCTAATGGGGGCTGGGTGAGTCCAGCTTCTCCCACAGCACTTCACTTCTCCTGTACCACCTGCAATTATTGCCTTGATGCAGCCCAGGGATGTTGATTCTTGTGATCACGTTTCCAGTTCTTTGATACTCGATGTTCTTCCTGCAATCCAAATCCTTTAGGGCAGGTGAATCTGCGAAGAGCTCTCTTTGTGCTAATGTGGGAGGAGGGAGTTAAAAAATGGGACTGAGTACAGCCATAAAGGTCGAGCCAAGAGAACAATGAGGATGAGAAACAGTGAACACACGAGGATGAGAAACGGTCTTCCCATTTTAAAATACGAAATCCAGTATAAATTTTTTCACTTACAGACTGCATTTTTTTCTAGGCTGTTTTTTTCCTGTTTGTTTGGTTTGCTGTTTTGGTTTTTTTTTGGGGGGTGGGGTGGGACTTATTTGTTTGTTTTGTTTAATTTTGGTTGGTTGATTGGGTTTTTTTGTTGGGTTTTTTGTTTTGTTTTTGTTGATTGGTTTCGTTTTTGTTGGGGGTTTTTTGTTTTGTTTTGCTTGGTTGGTTTGTTTTTTTGTTGGGGGATTTTGTTTTATTTTGGTTGTTTGGGTTGCATTTTTATTGTTTTTTTTTTTTTATTTTGGTTGGTTGGGTTGGGTTTTTATTGGTTTTTTTTTTGTTTTATTTTGGTTGATTGGTTTGTTTTTTTATTGGTTTTTTTTTGTTTTATTTTGGTTGGTTGGTTTGGATTTTTATTGGGATTTTTGTTTTATTTTTGTTGATTGGTTTGGGTTTTTATAGGGTTTTTTTTGTTTTATTTTGGTTGGTTGGGTTGGTTTTTTATTGTTTATTTAAATTTAATTTTGGTTGGTTGGTTTGGATTTTTATTGGGTTTTTTGTTTTATTTTGGTTGGTTGGTTTGGGTTTTTATTGGGTTTTTTTTGTTTTATTTTTATTGGTTGGTTTGGATTTTTATTGGGTTTTTTGTATTATTTTGGTTGGTTGGTTTGGGTTTTTATTGGGGTTTTTTTGTTTTATTTTGCTTAGTTGGTTGGGGTTTTGTTGGTATTTTTTGTTATATTTTGGTTGATTTGTTTTGGGTTTGGTTTTTTTTTTAATCTGTTTTATTTTGGTTGGTTGGTTTGGGTTGGGTTTTTTTTTTTTATTTTATTTTGCTTGGTTGGTTGGGGTTTTTTTGGTTTTTTGTTTTATTTTGGTTGATTTGTTTTGGGTTTGGGGTTTTTTGATCTGTTTTATTTTGGTTGGTTGGTTGGTTTGGTTCGGCGGTTTTTTTGTTCTATTTTGGTTGGTTGGTTTGGTTTATGTTGGGGGTTTTTTGTTTTATTTTGGTTAATTGGTTTGGTTTTGGTTTGGGTTTTTTTTCTATTTTATTTTATTATTTGGTTGGTTTGGTTTAGGTTTTTTTTGTTTTATTTTGCTTGCTTGGTTAGGTTTTTGTTGGTGTTTTTTGTTTTATTTTGGTTGATTTGTTTTGGGGGGGTTTTTTATCTGTTTTATTTTGGTTGGTTGGTTTGGTTTGGGGTTTTGTTTTTGCTTGGTTGGTTGGGGTTTTGTTGGGTTTTTTGGGTTTGGGTTCTTTTATTTTGTCTGTTTTATTTTGGTTGGTTGGTTTGGTTTGGGGTTTTGTTTTTGCTTGGTTGGTTGGGGTTTTGTTGGGTTTTTTGGGTTTGGGTTCTTTTATTTTGTCTGTTTTATTTTGGTTGGTTGGTTTGGTTTGGAGTTTTTTTGTTCTATTTTAGTTGGTTGGTTTGGTTTGGAGTTTTTTTGTTCTATTTTGATTGGTTGGTTTGGTTTGGAGTTTTTTTGTTCTATTTTGGTTGGTTGGTTTGGTTTATGTTGGGGTTTTTTTGTTTTATTTTGCTTGGTTGGTTGGGTTTTTGTTGGGGTATTTTGTTTTATTTTGGTTGATTGTTTTGGGTTTTTTTAAATTTTGTCTGTTTTATTTTGGTTGGTTGGCTGGTTTGGTTTGGGTTTTCTTTCTTTTTTTGTTTTACTTGTTTGGTTGGGTTTTTGTTGGTATTTTTTGTTTTATTTTGGTTGATTGGTTTGATTTTGTTTTGTTTTTTTTATTTTGTCTGTTTTATTTCAGTTGGTTGGTTTGGTTTGGGGATTTTTTTTGTTGTATTTTGCTTGGTTGGGTTGGTTTTGGGGGGCTTTTTTGTCTGTTTTATTTTGTTTGGTTGGTTTGGTTTGGTTTTTTTTTTTGTTTTATTTTGCTTGTTTGGTTGAGGATTTGTTGTTGTTTTGTATATTTTGGTTGGTTGGTTGGGGTTTTGTTGGGATTTTTTTGGTTTATTTTGGTCAGTTAGTTGGGTTTTTGTTGGGTTTTTTTGTTTTATTTCGGTTGGTTGGTTTGGTTTTTGGGGTTTTATATTTGTTTTATTTTGGTTGGTTGTCTTGGTTTGGGGTTTTTTGTTTGTTTTATTTTGGATGGTTGTCTTGGTTTGGGGTTTTTTGTTTTATTTTGGTTGATTGTCTTGGTTTGGGGTTTTTTGTTTATTTTGGTCGGTTGTCTTGGTTTGGGGTTTTTTGTTTTATTTTAGTTGGTTGGTTGGGTTTTTGTTGGTTTTTTTTGTTTTATTTTGGTTGGTTGTCTTGGTTTGGGGTTTTTTGTTTGTTTTATTTTGGATGGTTGTCTTGGTTTGGGGTTTTTTGTTTTATTTTGGTTGGTTGGTTTGGTTTGGGGTTTTGGGGTTTTTTTTTTGTTTTGTTTTTTGTTTTTTTCTTTCTTCAAATGAGTTTATTTCCTGAACTGTTAGCTTGGGTCCAAGTTTTGGCAACCATTTCCCCTCATTTTCATTAGACTATACCTGATTTTTTTTGGTTACATTTTCTATTAGAAGAATATTAAAAACCTACAAGTTCTGCAAGGCCTACTTTTCTGGTCAGTACAGACTCCCTTCACATTACGTTGCTCCTAATGGAAATTAATTATATCCTGTCCATAGACCTTGGAGCAATTTTGTAGACATTAGATTCTTAGACATCTGTGGTGTTTTATTATTGATTAAAGAAGGAGAGGAAATCTCTTGGCTTAAGATCTTGTGCTGAGATTTATGAATTACTCTTTTTTTTATTATTTTTTTTTTCCTATGTGACCCTTGGCAGGTCATTGAATCTGTCTTTTGGTTTCCCATCCATGAAGCAGGGAATAAGGATGGTTTTCTGCTGCTGCTCTGTGTCCATCACACCTGCTTAAATAGTTCACTCTTTGGAACAGATCTCATTACTTGCTCAAGCAAAGAATTCTCATTCTGAGTTAGGATCTGGAGCTGTAATACAAATAATTTAATATCAGCATTAAGCAGTCAAAGGTATCACATCCAAGATGCATTTGGCCTGAGGCCCACATAGTTCTTAAAATGATGGATTTTTAATTGATTATTTGGAATGAGACCTTTTCTCAGAGTAGCTAAATCATTTAAGACCTACGCACTGTCGCTATATTTAGAGGCAAGGAGGTGGCAGAGTCATTCTTAAAGTGCTCAGTGCCTCATAACCCAGGGAAGTGACAGTTGATGAGTGCTGCCTCTCTTTCAAACATAACTCACAGCCCTCAGGTGGTAAGCATGGGATTGAACTGTCCACATCCAAGAAACAATGAAATACAGCCATAATCCTAAAGGTTGAATGTAATGATTTCAGGTGAGTACAAGCAGGTAGGCAGGTACTGATGGTATCTCTGACAGCAAAATGGGAAATAAGGCTGTGTAAAACGGGGTGGGGAAGGAAGAGGGTAGGTTAAGGTGAATCTGGAGCGAACAAGGTGGCATTTCCACAGCACAGCCTTGTGATGGTTTGGGAGTTCCCCACCCCCACACACACTGTGAAAATCCTCCAGACTAGACTCAGCCAGCTGGAAGTGAAGGACTGAAGCTCTATTTACAGCTCAGCACAATGGACAAGCAGAGATAGACACAACAGACAGGAATAGTTACAGACATAGACAAGTTAAAGGGAATACAGAAACACAACGCCCCTCCCAGAAATCAGAGACCCCAGAAGGGGCTCCCAACCACCCTTCCACCTTCTCCCCACTCCTCTGCCTTACCCCAGGGCCTGCCTTACATGCAAGGTGAGTTTGGAGGATGGGTAAGGGGGGTTAGAAGCAGGGTTACACAGCAGTCTACAAGCTCCCAGGGAGACAGAGACAAGACTCTCTGAGTGTGTCTTATCTGTGTTCATGTCCTTGTTCTTATACATCTCAGCAAGCCTATGAGTGCAGCAGACATCAGCACTGTTTGCTTTTTCACAGCTTGTAATCTAATTTTTTTCATTAAAATATTCCAATTAGCCTCAAACCAGCACAATACCATTAGGCTATTCAGTACCTTTTTGTAAGTAACTAGTTCTTGTGTGAGAAGAAGTAAGTGGTTAGTCAGGTTACACAGCAGAAGCCCAGCAGACCCAGCAGCTCCCAGAGAGAGACTCTCTCTCTTACCTATATTTGTGTCCTTGTTTTTATACATCTGAGCAAGCCTATGAGTGAAGCAGCCAGCACCACTCTTTGCTTTTCACAGCCTACTATCTAATTCTTTTTATTAAATTATTCCAATTAGCCTCAAAGCAACATAACCCTGAACTCTCTCAGAAAGCTCTGAAGTATCAGACTATGAATTCTGCAGAAACATCTTTACAAGGATAAGGTTATCTTCAGTGTGCAAATCTAAGCAGATTATAAATGGTCTTCTAGATGTCATCCAAATGGCCCTATACATAGATGATCAGAGGGCTGCAGCAGCTCTCCAACAAGGACAGGCTGAGAGAGTTGGGACTCTGCAGCCTGGAGAAGAGAAAGTTTCCAGGAGACCTTAGAGTAGCCTTCCAATATCTGAAAGGGGCCTACAGGAAGGCTGGGGAGGGACTATTGACAAGGTCTTGCAACACCAGGACAAGGGGCAATGGGTTTGAAGTGGCAGAGGGGAGATTGAAAGTGGATGTTAGGAGGAAATTGTTTGCAGTGAGGGTGGTGAGAGACTGGCACAGGTTGCCCAGGGAGGTTGTGGAGCACAGAGTCACCCAATGTGATCTTTGATCACATTGGGTGATTCTGTGCTCCACAACCACCCTGGAGGTGTTCAAGGCCAGGTTGGGGGAGGCCTTGAGTGACCTGTGCTAGTGGGAGGTGTCCCTGCCTATGGCAGGGAGTTGGAACTGGATGATCATTGAGGTCCATTCCAGCCTTACCATTCTATGATTCTATGATTCTATTTGGCTGCTTCACAGACATTTTTTTGTGTCAACAAATTACTAGTACTCATGAATGATCTTTCTCCTTCAGTGTACATGATGAAACAAAGTCATCCTCTTAGAAACTTACAGGGAGGTGCAAGAGAGGAGTGAGTACCACCCTAACAATTCTACAGCTCTGACCAAAGCTAAGAATAAGAATCAAAACAGCAAGAAGATGAACTAAAACAGAAATGAGCTGAATTAAACAGCAAGAAGATGAATTAAAACAGAAATGAGCTGAAGTAAAACAGAAATGAGCTGAATTAAACAGAAATGAGCTGAATTAAAACAGAAAGAAGTTGGATTAAAACAGAAATGAGCTGGATTAAAACAGAAATGAGCTGGATTAAACAGAAATGAGCTGAATTAAAACAGAAAGGAGCTGGATTAAAACAGAAAGGAGCTGGATTAAACAGAAAGGAGCTGGATTAAAACAGAAATGAGCTGAAGCTAAACAGAAATGAGCTGGATTAAAACAGAAAGGAGCTGGATTGAAACAGAAAGGAGCTGGATTAAAACAGAAAGGAGCTGGATTAAAGGAGCTGCATTAAAACAGCTGGTTTCCCAGTGGGAGAAGAATACTTAAAGATGGTTTATGTCACTTGTGCTCCTGGAGACAACAGATAGAACCATTTTTAAGTTTGTGTCCTAAAGTTCTCACTGACCTCAACATCCAGCCACATTGTGCTGTTTTCTGTAAGATTGCCCAAGCTAAACTCTTCTTGGAAGCTTAGACACCATTACCACTGATGCAACAACTTTCTTTCATCACATGCTGTAAAGTTTAAAGCATCCTTTGGTCTTAACTGCAATAACAACTCTTGTCCAAGCTCTGAAATAGCTCCATCTTTGTTCCAGCAGATTCTCATTTTAAAAGTTAATAGCTACACAAAAAATGAAGCCAGTTCTAACTATTTACCTTAAGGCAGATTCACTAGGAATTAGCTATAGTCTTCTTCCCCTAGATCACTTCATGTTTTGCTAATAGTTCTCATGCTTTCTTTCCATGCAGTTGTCGTGGGTTTAAAGAGCAGACAGAGTGAAGCTCTCAAATGTATTGGAGAAAAACCAGAATTATATCTGGAGAGAGTTACAGACTGAAATCACAAAGCAGATACAGAATCCATAAGAGAACCCCTTGAATTTTCCCCCAACCCAAAACTAAATCTATCATACCCAGTGCTCCAATCCTCCCCACCATGCCTCTGCCATCCAAGAGGCCTAAGCACAGCCTCTGGAGGCCCCAAACCAGGCCTATCCTTACATGTTTGTCCTGATAACGCAGCTCCTACCTGACACAAGGCTGGAGGGGGAGGAAAGGAGAACGACCTGGCCTTGCTGTGAGCTTATGAAGAGATACCAGAATTATGGGATTGAATAACAATCTTTTAGCCCCTAGAGGACTTTTTAACTCTAAACCTGGGACATCAGTGAATGCAGTTTGTGTGTAGTTTGCCAGTTAGTGTGATAAATTTAGCAACACTGAAAACAAGTTAGGTCAAAGACACAGTGCAGCAACTCTGGTTCAGAATTTCTTTGCCTCCTTGCTTCCTTAAACACAATACTGGTTTTACATTTGCCTCCCAGATCTGATTCTCAGCACTGAACCCAGTGACAGGTGAGAGCTTGGCATAATGCCTGCTTAAGAGCAAGTACACACCCAGCTCTGCTACTGCTGATCAAAAAGCAAGGCAAAAAGTCAAGCAAACATTACTCAGGGGTTTTGCACCAGATTAAGAATCTGCATTTTAAAACTTTTCTTTCTTTTTTTTTTTTTTTTATGTGGACTTATGGGAGCCTGATAGTCCTGGAAAATAAAGACCCAGCACCACGTAGCAAGGAGTTGATGGTGAAAGCTGTTGTGTCCTTTGGCCTATCTGGAAATGAGCCTTCAATTCTGACCTACTTTACTGGGTGACAGCAGGTGTAGTTCTTTGTCTTTTGAAGATTTATGTGTGTAAATGACTGTGTAATACTTGTATCTATAATATAGATATATTTAGAATCATAGAATGGTGAGGTTGGAAGGGACCTCAAGGATCATCCAGTTCCAACCCCCTGCCATAGGCAGGGACACCTCCCGCAGAGCCTATTCATAATACTTATCTTTATAATACTTATATTTATAATAGAATCATAGAATCATAGAATGGTAAGGTTGGGAGGGACCTCAAGGATCATCTAGTTCCAACCCCCTGCCATAGGCAGGGACACCTCCCACTAGTACAGGTCACTCAAGGCCTCCTCCATCCTGGTCCTGAACACCTCCAGGGAGGTTGTGGAGCACAGAATCACCCAATGTAATGCCAAAGATCACATTGGGTGATTCTGTGCTCCACAACCTCCCTGGGCAACCTGTGCCAGTGTCTCACCACCCTCACTGCAAACAACTTCCTCCTAGCATCCAGTTTCAATCTTCTCTCTGCCACTTCAAACCCATTGCCTCTTGTCCTGGCATTACAAGACCTTGTCAATAGTCCCTCCCCAGCCTTCTTGTAGGTACTCTTCAGATACTTATATTTATAATACTTTTATTTATAATACTTACATTTATAATACTTATATTTATGATACTTAGATTTGTAGTACTTATAATCTTTTCTCTCAATGTCAATAGGCTGCCAGGTCCTGAAACTACCCTGTACTATCTGTACTAGATATAAAGTTCATCTGGTTCTTGAGGATGTTGTATAAGCTAAGATCAGGTGAATAAAAGCACAGGAAGGCTGAGAACTGGCTACACCTGTGCTTAATATAATATCTTTTTAACTGGCAGTTGTCCAAGTTATTGCCTAAGATTTAGATTCTGTTCTCCTTTCAGAAGTTCCTTTATTTCCACATCACTGGAGTTAACTATTTATTGGCACCTAATCAAATTGAGCTACTCATTGTGTTTGTCACTTTGGCCTGGTTAGTTAACAGTTGTTAAGTGCCTTAAGTATCAAATTCAACATTTCCAAGCATCTGTTTCTTGAAATTGATAATTGTCTGTATAAGTTTCTTTGTCTCTGTAAATATCTAGTCCATTTTTTTTTTTATCTTGTCAAGTTTTTTTTGGATTCCAAGGGAAATTAATTTCAAAGTTCAGTTATGTACTGGATAAAAATATTGCTAACTACCTGAAGTATCAAATTCAACATTTCCAAGTATCTGTTCCTCAAAATTGATAATTGTCTGTTTAAGCCTCTTTGTCTCTGTAAATATCTAGTCCAATTTTGTTGTATCTTGTCAAGTTTTTTTTGATTCCAAGAGCAATTAATTTCAAAGTTCAGTTATATGCTTGATAAAAATATTGCTACCTGAAGTATCAAATTCAACATTTCCAAGCCTCTGTTCCTTGAAATTGATAATTGTCTGTATAAGTTTCTTTGTCTCTGTAAATATCTTGTCCAATTTTGTTGTATCTTGTCAAGTTTTTTTGGATTCCAAGAGAAATTAATTTCTAAGTTATATGCTTGATAAAAATGTTGCTACCTGAAGTATCAAATTCAACATTTCCAAGCCTCTGTTCCTTGAAATTGATAATTTTCTGTATAAGTCTTGTTGTCTCTCTAAATATCTAGTCCAACTTTTTGTATCTTGTCCAGTTTGTTTGTTTGGTTTTTTTTTATTCCAAGAGAAATTAATTTCAAAGTTCATTTTTGTGATTTATTATTTTTTCCAGGTTTGGATTTTATTCTTCCCAATGGCATTGAATTGGCTTTGTCTTCTGATTCTGTATTATGAGACAGTGAGAAAACAAACTCCTCGTTTGATACACACTCTCAGAATTACCCATTTTATAAAGGAGAGTCTTACTATATTTTTTTTTAATTTTTTTTTTTTTTTAAACAAGAAACAGCAGTTTCAGGGGTAGATGCAGTCATTAGTGGATGAGGCATATTTACATTTCCAGTTAACATTCTCAGGGTTTTGATTTTGATTTCTTCCTTTATATTTACTACTCTCATATCCAGCTTGCAAGAAAGACTCTTGATTTGCTATCTGTGACTCCCCCACTTTACCTTCTCTTCCAACCACATTGATTCCAAAGTCCAACAGAAACAGTGGAAGATTCCTGCTGATTGCAAAAAGCCTGTAATCAGGCCATGGTGGAGTGCAGTGTTAAAGGGACAGGCCTCTTTTGTGCCCTCTTTCTAAACTCAGCCTGGGAAGAGTTGACACTGTTTCCACACTGCTTCAGTCTCTCTGTCCAGGATTTAATGTTCTCAATGCATCCAGAAAAAAAGTAAAATACAGGAGGTGACGTTTTCTTCTAAATCTGGGATTCTTTTGGTGCCTGTTTATTCCTTTTAGCACAGGAAGGACATGGAACTGTTGGAGCCAGTCCAGAGGCGGCCACAAAGATGCTGAGAGGGTTGTAGCAGCTCTGCTGTGAGGACAGGCTGAGAGAGTTGGGGCTCTGCAGCCTGGAGAAGGCTTCCAGGAGACCTTGGAGTAGCCTTCCAGGATCTGAAGGGGGCTCCAGGAAGGCTGGGGAGGGACTATTGACAAGGTCTTGGAATGACAGGACAAGGGGCAATGGGTTTGAACTGGCAGAGGGGAGATTGAAAGTGGATGTTAGGAAGAAGTTGTTTGCAGTGAGGATGGTGAGACACTGGCACAGGTTACCCAAGGAGGTGTTCAGGTTAGATGAGGCTTTGAGTGACCTGTACTAGTGGGAGGTGTCCCTGCCTATAGCAGGGGATTGGAACTGGATGAGTTTTGAGGTCCCCTCCAACCTTACCATTTTATGCTTCTATGATTCTATGATTCTATGATTCCATGATTCTATGATTCTATGATTCTATGATTCTATGATTCTATGATTCTATGATTCCATGATTCTGTGATTCTATGATTCCATGATTCTATGATTCTATGATCTTGACAGGCTGTTGCTCTGAGTTCTATCTATTTCCTACAAGAACTACCTTACTTCCTTTTTCCACCCCTATGACACTGGATTTTTCTCCTGAAATCATATCCTGTATGAGCCATTAGTCTAATCAATCCAGCTCTTGAGGAAGCTGATAAATCAACAGTAACCTAAACCCCAGCCTCCCTTCAAGTGCCAGCCTATGTCAAAGGACTTTGGAGTTCATTTGTGTAATGAGCTCTACCCCAGGTGGATGCAGAGAATTCAGCTTGATAGATGGTGTATGTTTGAGACTCTTTCTCCTTCTAAGCAGGCCTGTGATTTTCCTGCATTTCAGTAAAATACTTAAAAGCCAATTTAGTCAGGGTGTTGGTAGTGGTTAAACGTGGATTCCTGACCACTGAAAACTGAACTGGCAAGCTACAAGCTCCTTTCTCCTTAAAGTCACTTAAGAAAAGGGGAAATGATTATCTAGAGTGAGCTGTCAACCTTTATGCCAGCTTTCTTCCTGATAGGATTTAGAGAACAGCTAAGATAACCCTCTTAGGGAGGGGGGAGCTTTGCAATGGAAATAGCAAAGTGGTTGTTACTCTAATGAACGTAACACTGTCACGAGTTTAAAGTTCAAATCTGAGCTACCAAAGTTTGGGGTGGGGGGGAAAAGGAGTTGCAAAATATGAATGTGACAGCATGTGTGCTTGTTGCCTGCACAGTGCATGGAACAGCAGGAACAGGCAAACTTTATTTTTCTAATGAGGCTTCGTATTTCCAGTGTTTATCAGGCAGCAGTTCCTCAATGCTGCTTGGATTCTTGTGTTGGGTCATTTTGTTTCGGTTTTTGATGCACAGAGTTGCTTTTTTTTCTTGCTTCACGCTCTGCCAGACTGAGACAAGGCACAGAACAAGTTCTGCACCCCTTGGCCCTTCAGCATTGCAAAATGCACTGACACTATTGGCACTCAGTAAAGCAACCTTCGTGGGTAGCTGAGGCCAAGAGGCATGGAGGCTGAATGGACTGCAGGAATTTAAACTCCTGGAGATGATTAAAGGAGAAGTACTGTAAGATACCTGCAAAAAAATGAGTGTACAGCTAGTAGGAATCTCCCTCCTATTGTATTCTGTTAAACACATCTTCAGGGCTCAGAGTCTGCAGTTCTAAGGCATTTAGTCCCACTGCTTTCTACTGACACAGTTATTTTGGTGTTAGATTCTAACAACTGAGGTTGTTAGAGATCTTGGACACGTCAAATAATTCCTGAGCTGCAGCAAGAGCAGTGTGGGCAGCAGGGCAAGGGAGGGGATTCTACCACTTTGCTCTGCTCTTGTCTGACCCCACCTGCAGTCCTGTGTGCAGTTCTGGAGTCTCCAGCACAGGAAGGACATGGAAGTGTTGGAGAGGGTCCAGAGGAGGCCACGAGGATGATCAGAGGGCTGCAGCAGCTGTGCTGTGAGGACAGGCTGAGAGAGTTGGGGCTCTGTAGCCTGGAGAATAGAAGGCTTCCAGGAGACCTTAGAGTAGCCTTCCAGGATCTGATGGAGGCTCCAGAAAGGCTGGGGAAGGACTATTGACAAGGTCTTGGAATGCCAGGACAAGGGGAATGGGTTTGAAGTGGCAGAGGGGAGGTTGAAAGTGGATGTTAGGAGGAAGTTGTTTGCAGTGAGGGTGGTGAGACACTGGCACAGGTTGCCCAGGGAGGTTGTGGATGCTCCCTCCCTGGAGGTGTTCAAGGCCAGGTTGGAGGAGGCCTTGAGTGACCTGTGCTAGTGGGAGGTGTCCCTGCCAGGGAGTTGGAACTGGATGATCCTTGAGGTCCCTTCCAACCTTACCATTCTATGATTCTATGTTTCTATAAACAATATAAGTAAAAGGAGGGAAAGTAATACATCACAGTGACTCACTACATAAACTCCTAAACGCAGGGACTTGTTCTGCTGTTCATCATAGTTTCTTGACATTTTTCTGCTGCTGCTATAAGTACTTCTCATGTTATGATGTGCCATAGACTGGAACAGGTTGCCCAGGAGGGTTGTGGCTGCTCCCTCCCTGGAGGTGTTCAAGGCCAGGTTGGAGGAGGCCTTGAGTAACCTGTACTAGTGGGAGGTGTCCCTGCCTATGGCAGGGGGTTGGAACTGGATGATCCTTGAGGTCCCTTCCCACCTCACCATTCTGTGACAGATAGAGCATATGATGTACTATAGATAGAGCAGTCTGTTCAAGTTACTTAAATTCATTAATGGAGTAACTTTTTGAGGCATGGTCTACACATCTTAGGATTGGGCAATACAGAAACTCAGCATCACAGTTTGCTGAAAACGCAGGAGACCACTGAAAAAATCTTTTTTCTTTGCTTTTTTTTTTTTTTTTTTTTT
>VWZE01014149.1:71449-85275 GCA_013396675.1 Eubucco bourcierii
CAGCACTGGTGCCAGCACTGACCCCTGAGGGAGCCACTTGGCACTGGTCTGCAGGTGAACATTGTGCCCTTGATCACCACTCTCTGTGTGCCACTATCCAGCCAATTCCTTATCCAGCAGTGCTCCACCCATCCAGTCCATGTTTTTCCAGTTTGGTGCCCAGGATGCCATGTGGCACAGAGTCAAATGCCTTACTCAGGTTCAGGTAGATGCCATCAGTTGCCCTTCCTTTGTCCACTATCACTGTGACTTCTTCACAAAAGAATTTGACTGCTCTTGTGAGATTTAGTTAGTGTGAGTTTCTTGTCATAAAGTGAGATGAAGCTTTGTAAGACAGATGTGAAAACAAAGCCCAGGTGTTTGAACCAAAGCTGCCAGAAGAAACTGAACTGTCACACCTGCACTGCAGTTACAGCTTAGAAATGGTGAGGAAGCACAAACTTGCTCAAAATCAGTAAGAGCTGAAAACATTAGAAATATAAAGACTTCAACTTCAGGAGACTTGCTTGACAAGTTTACTTGCTTTGTTTCCTGAGAAGCTACAACCACTTCAGAGTGTCAGCATCGAGAAATACTGCATGTAAATAGTGTGCTCTACACAACCTGTGGTGAAGTGTGCACTATTTAAAATACACCTGAGTTTCTTAGCACCTTTCATCTCACATTAGAAAGCTAAACATAGGGAGGTTTCCTTTCCAACCCTATGTGGTTGTTCAGGAAGGGTTGAACCTGGGTTATAAATGAATTGTAACAAGGCTGATATCAAGGCCAGGTTGGATGAGGCCTTGAGTGACCTGTGCTAGGGGGAGGTGTTCCTGCCCATGGCAGGGGGTTGGAACTAGATGATCCTTGAGGTCCCTTCCAACCTTACCATTCTATGATTTTTATTAAATAAAGAAAATTCCCCAACTTATTTACAATTCCCACACAGATTCTAATACGTGGTCAGTAAAACTCTCTCTGCAGAATGTATGTATATTTAATCAAGTTAATTTAAGTGATTTTAAGAGATGTTTAGAAGATGTGAACAGCCAGAGAGTCCTGCAGCACAAACTGCCGCCTTAACGCTAAACATAAGCTTTGACAAACTTCAGAGTTTACTCATTGATTGGAGCCTCAGTATTAATAACTCAAAAATATGGATGTGTCATGGTAGGTCTGAACAGGCCAAAGGTGGGCTTGTACGTGTCCTGGCTTGCCCAGGCATGCTCCCCTGCTCCCCCTCCCTCTGTGTTGGGGGTGGTGGCTGCAGGAAAGGGGATGGAAGCCCCAGTTTCACCTAATAGGGGCAAACTGCCATCCTGATTGGCTAATCTATGCCCAAAGGCCCATCAGTCTCAGGCTGAAATGGATATGAAGGATGAGTAGGTAGCACATTGTGGGGGTTTGCTATTGTACTCTTACTGCCTCATGGATCCTGAGCTGGGTGGGACCCCAGGCAGCAGGATCAGACTTTGATGCCTCCACGCATTCAGCCTGCACAACCAGCGCGACATCGTGCCAGGACTGCACATCGCAAGACATCTGCCTGCACATGAGAGCCTGCTGCCAAGAGAGCCAGGACCAGCTCAGAGATGTCTGCCTCCTCTATCTGAAGCACCCAGGAGCCGGAGGAAAACTCCAAAGCCTGTAACAGCTTCTGACCCGGCAGCAACCCACCACGTGCTTTGGCTATTGTCCCAGGATATATTTTTTGTGAGTAAATACTTCAAGCCTCTTATAATCATTAATTGCCTTCTGCCATAAGCAGAAAGGAGCTTCCTGTGTATAAACCTTCTCTACCAGTAAAAATGTTTGCTTCTGATAGTTGCCTTTAAAGTGTTCCAGTTTACCTGTTCCCTGCATATGCAAATTTCCAAACCCTGCATTTTTGAATCTTGTATATAAGTTTTGTGGCGAGATTTAATGTTAATAAACAGTTTTCACAGTTATTAGCAATCTCTGTCTGGATATCAAAATTAATATAATTATTAATTTTGAAACAGTCCCTCCTTTACAGGATGGAAACTTAAAATGATGAAAAATACAGTCCCTGCCGTGTGGTGGCCTTCCCCATGGCGGTGATGCAGCGTGGTTTCGCTGCTTGTGTAGCTCCAGTGGGACACATTGACTGAGGAGATCACTGACATGAGGCAAACCCTCCTGTGGCTCTCAGGAGGCTATCGGAGCAGTCAGCCCCTGGGTGAAGCTGGATCCTGATTTCCGGGCTGGAGCAGTCCGATCGGCTGCGAGGCTTGACCAAGGGCTCAGCTCTTGATCTAGAGCGGCAGGCTGGCAAGTGCCAGGGTGGCAAAGTTGCCACGGGGCTGTTCCTTGGGCTCGGCCAGCATCAAACGGACTGGGGCTGGGCTGAGCTCACATGGGCAACTGTACTGCAGCGCGGGGCAAGCCCTGCAGTCCCTTGGTTCAGCGCAACAGACAGACGGGGTCGGGTCCACTGTTTGTGGGGAAAAGGCAAGTCCCCTACTATGTGACGCCGAGCAATACCAACAGGTAGCAGGCAAAATAATAACTGTACAAGCAGCACACAAAATTAATTGGTTCGGGTTTTTAAGAGTTTTGACCGGGTGTTTTGACCGATAGCAACAGACAAAAAGCATTCCTGGAACCAATTCCAAGTCACCTCACCAAAAAAGGGAGATTCACAAGCCCAGCACCGTGACCTTTGTTTACCAGAAACAAAGCAGGGTGTATGGTGACCCCAAATATGGAGTCTCTATGGCAGACTGGAAGGCACCAAGGCTTTTGGCTGCTTTCCTGCTTCTTCCACCTGGGAAGAAGGGGAGAAGGGAGGTGGCAGGGCAAGATGGGTATTTAGGTATAATTTAGGCCTTCCACCACAGTGGTAATGCAGTGCTTGTACCCTCCCATTGAAGCAGGTGGTAAGACTTCAGTCATTGCATGTGCAGTAGTATTGGGGATCCAGAACAGCTGAAGAAGGCAAGAACCAACTGTAATCTGTCACTTCATGTGTAAACACTTTTAAGTGGAGGTTACATCTTCCAGTAATGCAGCTCATCTCACAGAATCATAGAATGCATTGGGTTGGAAGAGTGAGGTGGCCTTTAAAGCTGTTGAACAGTCCAGCTATCCAACAAGCTTGCAGGAGTAGAAGCTATTAGGATGTGAGGTGGTGATAGGAATACAGGGGATGGAACAAAGCTAGAAGAGGGTAGATTCAGACTGGATATTAGGAAAAAATTCTTCACCACAAGGGTGGTGAGACCCTGGAACAGGTTGTCCAGGAAGGAGGTGGAAGCCTCATCCCTGGCTGTTTTTTAAGGCCAGGCTGAATGTGGCTTTGAGCAACCTGATCTAGTGTGAGGTGTCCCTGCCCATGGCAGGGGGTTGGAATTGAATCATCTTTGATGTCCTTTCCAACCCTGACACTTCCGTGACTCTGTGAGTAGCTCAAGGCAACTCTTCTGTGGAGGAAGAGAGGGAAATGTAGGGAAGCTTCATCTCCTGAGGTGTACTATGCACTGTTGATCTTTTTCTCTGCCATTACTATGGTCTACAACCTTAGAATTCCAGTACTTCACCTACCTGCAATACTTCTTTTTGGGTAGAAAACAAATGGATGAAGTGAACAGTGTATGTGTGTGTTTCAGAATCTTATTGCTGAATAGGAAAATTTCTCTCTCTACTTGGTAGTCTTGTCCCTGCCCTCTCTCTTCTGATACTTGAGAGGACTGCTGCCTTTTCTTTCTCTCCTCCTTTTTCACTTCCCTCAATCTACAGGACATATAAATAATAATTAAAAGCTTATTTTGTGCCTTTGCTGTTCAGAAAAGCTTTTCTTTTCTCAACTATTCAGTGTTCCTAAATTCTTTCTGTGCTGAGCTGCTGTCTCCTTGCCATGTATTCAGAGCTAGCCTTGTGGTGCAGTAAGTAAGTCTTTACTTATGTTCCTGTGTCCAGAAAGGATGGGCTGGGCAGTGGGAGCTGGGGAAGCTTCTTTTTCCTCTCCTAGGGCTTCATTCTAAACACATAATGGTCCTGGAAATACAAGCTTAGTGAATGCTGTCTGTGCTTTTCACCCAGATGTAGGTCAGTTGTCTGCTGCACTTTCCATGGTGGTTGCTGGCTTCTCTGAAATACACAGAAAGCATTTCCCTCAGGTGGAGCAGACACTTTCCAAAGAGGTTCTCCTGGTTTCCTCCATGCCTTGCTTCCACTTAGCTCCTCAGCACATCCTACTCGGAGTGGCCGAAGCCTTGGTAACTCCCTCCTGTAAGTAAAATCTCATAGGCTAAAGCAAGAGCATCCTGATTTGCAGAGAATGATGTCAGCTTCCTAAAAAATGATTACTGTCATCTGATGTTTTATCCCTGGCTCTCTTCCACGACTTTAATGAGCAGATCTATACTTTATGCTGCTCTGAAGCAGGTAATGTGTCTTGTTGGCTGTAACTCAGAGTGAGCAATTACGTTGTTCCAGATGAACTGCAAGGTAGCATGGCCCAGTCAGGTCCCTGGGGTGTGTAATCCACAGCTAGGCAGGAGGATGATCAGAGCAGTGGGGCTCTGGGTTTGGATGCATGACTGGTCTTGAAGTTGAACTTGCTTCAGGCAGGACCACACAAGCTCCTGAGGTCCTTTCCGACCTGAACTCTGCTGTGTTGGTTTACCCAAGAAGGAACAAATAAATCTATGAGGTCTGAACTGTGGTTACAGTCTGTGAGCACTTCTCAGGCCACAGAGAAGTGAAGTAATTTAGTTTAACCCATTTGTTTATGGGTCTGGCTAGTAGAATTGTTATGCACTTTTCACAGGTGTAGAACATTTGCAGGCTGGGGACACAGTTCAGCTGGAAGGAGAACCCTTGCAGGGCAGGCAGGGGACACAGTTCAGCTGGAAGGAGAACCCTTGCAGGGCAGGCAGGGAACACAGTTCAGCTGGAAGGAGAACACTTGCAGGCAGGGGACACAGTTCAGCTGGAAGGAGAGCACTTGCAGGCAGGGGACACAAGTCAGCTTAAAGTCTCACCTAGAGAACATGGTAGGCTACTGCAAGATTTCTGCCTGTGCTCCAGTCAGGAGCCCTGTGAACATGGCTGCACAGAGCATCATACCTTAGCTTGTGGCATGCAGTCAGAGAGAAACATTCCTGTTTTGCAGAGGACAAGTGGAGCTTAGCTCACACCTGCCATCCATAAATTATGTAGATGTGCTCTTGACTGTGTTCCAAACCTCCTCTCCACTCCTTAGTTTACCTTTCCACAACTCCACTGACATTCCTGAGAGTTAGTTTCTTCTGAGGAGCACATAGAGTGCTTACCACTGTTTAACCTTGCCGAGCTCAAAAAAAAAGAGTTTCTGGGGTGTTACTACCATATCTAATCACACACAGTATCACCAAGGTTGAAAGAGACCTCAAAGATCATCAAGTCCAAGCCATTACCACAGCCCTCAAGACCAGACCATGGCACCAAGTGCCACGTCCAAACCCGCCTTGAACACCTCCACGGACGCTGACTCCACCACCTCCCTGGGCAGCCCATTCCAGCAGTCAATGACTCTCTCAGGCAACAACTTTCTCCTCACCTCCAGCCTAAACTTCCCCTGGCACAGCTTGAGACTGTGGCCTCTTGTTCTGCTGCTGCTTGCCTGAGAGAAGAAAGCAACCTCCTCCTGGCTACAACCACCCTTCAGGTAGCTGTAGACAGCAAGAAGGTCTCCCCTGAGCCTCCTCTTCTCCAGGCTAACCAATCCCAGCTCCCTCAGCCTCTCTCCATAGGGCTGTGCTCCAGGCCTCTCCCCAGCCTCGTTGCCCTTCTCTGGACACACTCAAGCACCTCAATGTCCTTCTTCAATGGAGGGGCCCAGAACTGGACACAGCACTCAAGGTGTGGCCTAAGCAGTACAGAGTCCAGGGGGAGAATGAGCTCCCTGCTCCTGCTGGCCACACTCTTGCTGATGCAGGCCAGGATGCCATTGGCCTTCTTGGCCACCTGGGCACACTGCTGGCTCATGTTCAGGCAGGTGTCAGTCAGCACCCCCAGATCCCTTTCTGTTTGGCTGCTCTCCAGCCACTGCCACCCCAGCCTGTAGCTCTGCATGGGGTTGTTGTGGCCAAAGTGCAGCACCTGGCACTTGGATTTGTTGAGCTCCATCCCCTTGGACTCTGCCCATCTGTGCAGGTGGTCGAGGTCCTGCTGCAGAGCCCTTCTGCCCTCCAACCCAGCAACATCAGCCCCCAGCTTGGTGTCAGCTGCAAACTTGCTGGTGACTGACTCAATGTCCTCATCCAGATCATCATCAGCACTGACTTAGAGACACAGGCAAAGTAATTGCCTGGCTGATCTCTGCAGGTGTTTAATTCTGCAGGTTGAGTGTTTATTGTTCCAGCACAACCCCAGAAATGTTCAGATTTGTATTGAAGAACAGGAAATAACTTTTAGTGTCTCAGCTTCGTTCCTGCACTCTGAAAGTACTGTGAGCTGTGGGTCACAGTCTGTCACTAAAAAGGTAATTTTCCCTAGTTTTAAATACTTAGCACTTTCACAATGTCTCTTCGTCTGATAGCTCTCAAGTACTTAACTGAGACAGGTTTCTAGGCAGGTAATGTGGTTTCTAGGTTACAGGCTAAGTATAACTGAAAACTGGGACTTTGTTTAGCTTAAAAGAAAAAAAAAAAAGGTTAGGAGGTGGGTTGCTTAGTTCTCATGCTGCTGTACAGGCAGAATATTGCTGATAGAATAAGACTTTTTAGCCTAGCTCACTGGGAGGCACACACAAGTCCAGTGGCTGGAAGGCTACATTAGTCTTTAGAGAGGGGAAAGAAAGGCTTTGACTTGGTGGGTTTGGGGTTTTTGGTTGTTTATAGGGTGGGATTGGTGTTGGAAGGGGGCAGGGAAGGGTTTGTGCATGTTTGTGGGTTTTATAAAGATTTAAAAAGAATTTTGATGAGAATTCCTTCAGGGAGGAAAGTTGTCTTACCACTGGAAACAGAAGGTAAGCACCTGGGTAAGAGAGCTGTAGCCTGCTATTGCAGCAAGGCTGACTACAACTGACCTCATCAGGTGTAACTTCATAGAATGGTAAGGTTGGAAGGGACCTCAAGGATCAGCCAGTTCCAACCCCCTGCCATAGGCAGGGACACCTCCCACTAGTACAGGTCACTCAAGACCTCATCCAACCTGGCCTTGAACACCTCCAGGGAGGTTGTGGAGCACAGAATCACCCAATGTGATCACCAAAACCAAACAAATAAATCTCAAAAAATCAAAACCAAGGGCCCCCCCAAAAAAACAAAAAACTGAAAAACAAAACCAAATCAAGGAAAAAAACCCACAAAGAAATAAAAAAAAAAAACCAAACCCCCAAGATTTTAGGCTCTTGATGATTGAAATTAGCTATGACACTCACTGTACAATGTTTCCGAGTGTGCTGTTACAGCTACAGATGGTGTCCCAAGCTCAGCTGCTTTCTCTTGCCCTCAGGCTTTTGGTTCTTACTGTGAATGAGGAAAAAATACTGCCCATGACTTTTTTTTTTTTCCTTTCTTCTTCTTTAATATCCTTCCAAAGCTTTCATTTGGATATCTAAATTCAAAAGTGTGGAAGATGATGACTGCAAAGTTTCATTTGTTTTCAGAAATGTTTCAGTAAACTCAGCATCCAAACAGGATCCTCTTTTGGCAAGATTCTCAAGATGAAGGTTGTGTAAATGCAACTAATAGAGTGGTCTGGGAGATGCTGGGTCTTGGAGAAGTGTGAGTGAGAATTACAGTGTCAGAGGCTGGAAGGGACCTCAAAAGCTCATCCAGTCCACCCCCCTGACAGGCAGGATCTCCTAGAGCAGATCACACAGGAACACATCTGGGTGGGTTTTGAATATCTCCAGAGAGGGAGACTCCACAACCCCCCTGGGTAGCCTGTTCCAGGGCTCTGTCACCCTCACAGGGAAAAAAAAAATTCCTCCTTATGTTTAAATGAAACTTCCTATGCCTCAGCTTCCACCATTGCTCCTTGTGCTGTCATTGGGCATCACCCTGCAGAGCCTGGCTCCAGCCTCCTGGCACTCACCCTGCACATATTGATAACCATTGCTGAGGTCACCTCTCAGGCTCCTCCTCTCCCAGCAGCACAGCCCCAGCTCCCTCAGGCTCTCCTCCTAACAGAGCTGTTCCATTCCCCTCAGCATCTTTGTGGCTCTGTGCTGGACTCTCTCCAGCAGTTCTATGGCCCTCTTGCACTGGGGGGCCCAGAACTCACACAGTACTCCAGATGTGGCCTCACCAGGGCAGGGCAGAGCATAGGGACAGGAGAACCTCTCTCAATCTACTAGCCACAGCCCTTCTGATCCACCCCAGAATGGCGTTGGCCCTCCTGTCCACCAGAGCACATTGCTGGCTCATGGGCACTCTCCCAAGCTGTGAAATTAAGAAACAAGAATGTTGTGCTAGTCAGGGGAAGTTACTCAGAACAGCTATTGTAAACACTTCCTGTAACCTTGCTTAGCCAAATTACACCTGATGGGATTAGTTATAGTCATCCATGCTACAATGGCATGCTACAGCTACCCTCTAACCTTTCAAGATGTTACTGCTTCTGGTTTAGTCTTCTAGCAAGAAAGTGAAGGACATTGTCTTAAAAAATAGCCTGTGCCTCTAGGGGTTGCTTTCTGGGAAAGAGGAGCATTACCCAGCCTAGGGAACTACCCAAGTTAAGGTAGGACTCTGATTTTGGAGGTACCTACTGGTGGGTCTAGTGATATTTGCTGCACTGGCTTTGCCATGGGAGTTTTCCCTTTCCTGCAGTGTTAAATATCATAGAACCATAGAATGGTAAGGTTTGAAGGGACCTCAAAGATCAGCCAGTTCCAACCCCCTGCCATAGGCAGGGACACCTCCCACTAGAACAGCTCACTCAAGGCCTCCTCCAACCTGGCCTTGAACACCTCCAGGGAGGATGTGGAGCACAGAATCACCCAATGTGATCAAAGATCACCTTGGGTGATTCTGTGCTCCACAACCTCCCTGGGCAACCTGTGCCAGTGTCTCACCACCCTCACTGCAAACAACTTCCTCCTAACATCCACTTTCAATCTCCCCTCTGCCACTTCAAACCCGTTCCCCTTGTCCTGGCATTACAAGCCCCTGTCAATAGTCCCTCTCCAGCCTTCCTGGAGCCCCCTTCAGATCCTGGAAGGCTACTCTAAGGTCTTCTGGAAGCCTTCTCTTCTCCAGGCTGCAGAGCCCCAACTCTCTCAGCCTGTCCTCACAGCAGAGCTGCTGCAGCCCTCTCAGCATCTTGGTGGCCTCCTCTGGACCCACTCCAACACTTCCATGTCCTTCCTGTGCTGGGGACTCCAGAACTGCACACAGTACAGTCATTATCTGTTGTCTTTATGCTTGCTGGCTGCAAGGATGTTTCCTCCTCTTTTCCCATGCCTGAGGTTTTAAAAGGTGAACGCAACCATCCAGGGGAAAGCTCTTCCCACACTTGTGGAATATTGACAGTTATATGTGGGATGGTTTGTTAGGGAGTTTCATTGAAACAGTTTAGGTAACATTTTGCTGTTAGGGTGGATACCAACACACCTGATCACCCTCCTGCAGCAAGTAAATCCTCTTTGTAAAACAAAGAAACTCTTCATTAGAGACACTTTGGGCTTTTTTTTTTTTTTTTTTGTTCTTACCTATCTTCTCCCATCATTTACTCCTTTTGTTTAATCTGTATCTGCTTCCTTTCTAAGGCTCCTTGCTTTCATTCTGGCTTGTGCCAGCAAGAACCAGAGGCATTTCCATGCATTTTTTAAGCCTCTTTAATGGAGCTGGCTGCTTTATGGGAGCTTTCTTGGTTCAGACAGCCCATGCAGGTAGTCAAGGTAAGAATGTGCTCACGTCTGCTGTTCCTGGGCACTTTTCTAGTGTTATGGATTTGGAGAATTAGGGACCCGAATTAAAGGGGATGCCAAAGTTTTTATTGATTTGCTCTCACAATTAAAATGGAATTAAAATAGGAAATAGCCTTCCAGCTGTATTCATCCAATTTTAATGAGTCACCACAGTTTTGATAGACTAATTAGCTCTGCTATGAGGACAGGCTGAGAGAGTTGGGGCTCTGCAGCCTGGAGAAGAGAAGGCTTCCTGGGGACCATGGAGTAGGCTGCCAGGATCTGAAGGGGGCTACAGGAAGGCTGAGGAGGGACTGTTGAGAAGGTCTTGCAATGACAGGACAAGGGGCAATGGGTTTGAAGTGGCAGAGGGGAGGTTGAAAGTGGATGTTAGGAGGAAGTTGTTTGCAGTGAGGGTGGTGAGACACTGGCACAGGTTGCCCAGGGAGGTTGTGGAGCACAGAAGCACCCAACGTGATCTTTGATCACGTTGGGTGCTTCTGTGCTCCACAACCTCCCTGGAGGTGTTCAAGGCCCGGTTGGATGAGTCCTTAAGCAACCTGTTCTAGTGGGAGGTGTCCCTGCCTATGGCAGGGGGTTGGAAATAGATGACCTTTGAGGTCCCTTCCAACCTTACCCTTCTATGATTCTGTAACTTGCAGATGGCCTCTTGCAGGAAGCCCTTGTGTCCAGTCTCTGTACTTATGTACTCCTTAGAATCACAGAATTGCCAGGGTTGGAAAGGACCTCAAGGATCATCTGGTTCCAATCCTCCTGCCATGGGCAAGGACACCTCCCACTCACACTGGTTAAGGTTGTCCACATCCAGCCTGGGTTTAAAAACTTGCAGGGATGAGGCTTCCACCACCTCTTTGGGCAAGCTGTGCCAATGTCTCACCACCCTCATGGTGAGCAACCTCCTACCATCTAATTTGAATCTCACCTCCTCTAGCTTGGATCCATTCCCTGTAATCCTGTCTGTGCCTAACATCCTAAATAGTCCTTGTTCCAGGAGAGCTGTTGCTGCATTGCTCTCAGCAGCACTGACTTGACACTGGTGGTGTACCAAGGTACTCTTCTCTCACTTGCTATGGGTTCTGTGAGGCAAACTGTGTAACATTACCTGACAGCCTAAAAAGTCCCTCACCAGCTTTCTTGTAGGCCCCCTTCAGATACTGGAAGGCCACAATAAGATCTCTTTGGAGCCTTCTCTTCTCCAAACTGAGCCACTCCAACTCTCTCAGGCTGTCCTCATAGGAGAGATGCTGAAAGACAAGAAATTATGTTGTCTTTCTTCCAACCTTTCCCACTGTGCTTATGATGGTCTTTGGTACTTGTGATGAAAAGCAAAAGATGGGCAAAATAATAATTTTATTTACCAAAGCTGATGGATACCTATTGAAACTTTTAAAGGTGATAGTACTTCAGATAATCTCCCTCTCTGGGGATACTCAAGACCCACCTGGATGTGTTCCTGTGTGATCTGGTATGGGTGATCCTGCTCTGGCAGGAGGGTTGGACTGGATAATCTCTCAAGGTCCCTTCCAGCCCCTGACATTCTGTGATAATAAAGCTTTCACCTCTCTTGGGTCAGGCAGAGGTCCGTTGAAGGTCAGATGACACAAATTAGCTCTCATTTCTCACACTTGGTTTTTTCAGCTCTGTTTTAAAAAATCTGTAAAACATCTGCTCTCTGGACAATTTATGGAGCTAGGGGCAAAACAAACCAACTACAATTTTTAGGGTTTTTTTCCCATCCTAAAATGCTGAACTAATTTGCTCGTATTGGAAGACCAAATTTCATTCTTCTTTGCTGAAAGGAGAGCATAGAATCATAGAATCATAGAATGGGAAGGTTGGAAGGGACCTCAAGGATCAGCCAGTTCCAACCCCCTCCATAGGCAGGGACACCTCCCACTAGCACAGCTCACTCAAGGCCTCCTCCAACCTGGCCTTGAACACCTCCAGGGAGGGAGCAGCCACAACCTCCCTGAGCAACCTGTGCCAGTGTCTCACCACCCTCACTGCAAACAACTTCTTCCTAACGTCCAGTCTAAATCTCCCCTCTGCCACTTCAGACCCATTGCCCCTTACCCAGTTGTTGCAAGACCTTGTAAATAATCCCTCCCCAACCTTCC
Organism: Eubucco bourcierii; assembly: GCA_013396675.1. Taxonomy (NCBI): domain Eukaryota; kingdom Metazoa; phylum Chordata; class Aves; order Piciformes; family Ramphastidae; genus Eubucco; species Eubucco bourcierii. Next base: position 83,429 of record VWZE01014149.1, read on the forward strand.
TGTAGCCCCCTTCTGGAAGGCTACTATCAGGTCTCCTGGAAACCTTCTCTTCTCCAGGCTGCAGACCCCCAACTCACTCAGCCTGTCCTCACAGCACAGCTGCTGCAGCCCTCTCAGCACCCTCGTGACCTCCTCTGGACTGGCTCAAACACTTCCATGTCCTTCCTTGTGTATAGTCACTGGTTTTGTAAGTTTAACAAGGCTTAGCATGAGACTCAGCAGATAGAGGGAAGTTCTCCTCCACCTCTACTCTGCCTTACTGAAGCCCCATCTGGAATATTGCATCCAGTTCTGGGCTCTACTCTGCCTTACTGAAGCTCCATCTGGAATATTGCATCCAGTTCTGGGCTCTACTCTGCCTTACTGAAGCCCCATCTGGAATATTGCATCCAGTCTAGGCTCTACTCTGCCTTACTGAAACCCCACCTGGAATATTGCATCCAGTTCTGGGCTCCCCAGTTCATGAGGGACAAGGATCTACTGGGGAGAGTCCAATGGAGGGCTACAAGGATGCTGGAAGGACTGGAGCACTGCCTGATGAGGAGACGCTAAGGAACTTAGGGCTGCTTAGTCTGGAGAGGAGAAGGCTGAGAGGGGATCTGAGCAATGCATACGAACAGCTAAGGGCTGGGGGTCAGGAAGGGACAGGGGCAACCTCTGCTCACTTGTGCCCTGGGATAGGACAAGGGGAAATGAATGGAAACTACAGCACAGGAGGTTCCAACCCACCATGACGAAGAACAATTTTGCTGTAAGGTTCCCAGAGCACTGGCACAGGCTGCCCAGAGAGTTTGTGGAGTCCCCAGAGAAGGAGACTTTCCAACCTTGTCTGGATGTGTTGCTGTGTGACCTGCACTAGATTCTCTGCTCCTGTTCTGGCAGGGGGGTTTGACTGGATGATCACAGAATCATGGAATGTCAGGGGCTGGAAGGGACCTCAAAAGCTCATCCAGTCCAACAACCCTGCCATAGGCAGGGACACCTCCCACTAGTACAGGTCACTCAAGGCCGTGTCCAACCTGACCTTGAACTCCTCCAGGGAGGTTGTGGAGCACAGAAGCACCCAATGTGATCAAAAGATCACGATGGGTGATTCTGTGCTCCACAACCTCCCTGGGCAACCTGTGCCAGTGTCTCACCACCCTCACTGCAAACAACTTCCTCCTAACATCCACTTTCAATCTCCCCTCTGCCACTTCAAACCCATTCCCCTTGTCCTGTCGTTGCAAGACCTTGTCAATAGTCCCTCCCCAGCCTTTCTGGAGCCCCCTTCAGATACCGAAGACTACTATAAAGTCTCCTCAAAGCCTTCACACAGGAACACATCCAGACAGGTCTTCAATATCTTCAGAGAAGGAGACTCCACAACCCCCCTGGGCAGCCTGTTCCTGTCTTCTGTCACCCTCACAGGGGAAAAAAAATTCCTCCTCATGTTTAAATGAAACTTCCTATGCTTCAGCTTCCACCCATTGCCCCTTGTCCTTGCATTGGGCATCTCTGGAGGTCTCTTCCAATCCCAGACAGCTGTGATCCTGTGACTCTTTGCCTTTGACTTTGCCTTGTCTTCAACTATGGCCTTGTCTTGTCTTGGTTTTTGGCCTTGCCTTGTCTTGGGCTATGACTTTGTCTTGTCTTGGACTATGGCCTTGCCTTACCTTGGGCTATGGCTTTGCCTTGCCTTGCCTTGCCTTGGCCTATGGCTTGGCCTTGCCTTGCCTTGTCTTGAGCTATGGCTTTGCCTTGCCTTGCCTTGAGCTATGGCCTTGCCTTGCCTTGCCTTGGGCTATGGCTTGGCCCTGCCTTGCCTTGTCTTGGGCTATGGCTTTGCCTTGCCTTGCCTTGCCTTG
>VWZE01014150.1:4351-51164 GCA_013396675.1 Eubucco bourcierii
AAAAGAGAGGGGGAAAGGCAAAAAGAGAGGGGGAAAGGCAAAAAGAGAGGGGGAAAGGCAAAAAGAGAGGGGGAAAGGCAAAAAGAGAGGGGGAAAGGGGAAAAGAGAAAAGAGAGGGGGAAAGGGGAAAAGAGAAAAGAGAGGGGGAAAGGGGAAAAGAGAAAAGAGAGGGGGAAAGGGAAAGAGGGAAAATCCCCTTGTTCTGTTGCTGGTTGCCTGGCAGAAGAGCCCAACCCCACCTGGCTCCAACCTCCTTTCAGGCAGTTGTAGACAGCAGGGAGGCCACCCCTGAGCCTCCTCTTCTCCAGGTCTCACCAGGGCAGAGTAGAGGCAGAGGAAGACCTCCCTTGATGTGCTGGACACACTCCTCTTAATGGCCCCTAGGATCCCATTGGCCTCTTGCCCACCAGGGCACATTGCTGTGCCATGGATGTTCTCCATCAGCACTCCCAAGTCCCTCTCTGCTGGGCTGCTCTCCAGCAGCTCACCTCCCAACCTGTACTGGTGCTATCCACAAACCCAACCTCTTCTTCTCTGCCTTGAGAAACAATAGAGGACATAACACAGTGGCTGTTGGACCCAGCTTGCAAAAGGTTTTTGGGAAGACTTAAATTTAGCTGTTACTTGAGCAGGTGGGAGCAGCACACTTACACTGGCCAAAAAGGAAGAAAAACAAAACAACAACAACAACAACAAGAAGCTGGGAAAAAAAAAAAAAGTTTAAAAAAAAAGTCCTCTCTCAAATGTTACCAAAATGTCACATCCCATGGAAGCACTTTTAGAAGAAGATATGAGAGGCTCTGATGCAGCAGTTTCATAATATTGTGACATTTACATTCTAATGATAACGAAACTTTGATCTTTGGGAAATTAGAGAGCCAAGAGCCTGACGTGCTGTGGTTTTGCCACCTCCCTGACAGAACCAGATGCAGCCTGAAAAACCTCACAGGATGATTAAGGTTGAGGGGGGGGAAAAAAAAAGTCTAAAAATCATGAACTCTAAAAATCTCTAAAAACTCTAAAAATCATGAGAGAGTTGAGCCTCTGCAGCCTGGAGAAGAGAAGGCTTCCAGGAGACCTTAGAGTAGCAACCCAGGATCTGAAGAGGGCTACAGGAAGGCTGGGGAGGGACTATTGACAAGGTCTTGCAATGCCAGGACAAGGGGAATGGGTTTGAACTGGCAGAGGGGAGATTGAAAGTGGATGTTAGGAGGAAGTTGTTTGCAGTGAGGGTGGTGAGACACTGGCACAGGTTGCCCAGGGAGGTTGTGGTTGCTCCCTCCCTGGAGGTGTTCAAGGCCAAGTTGGAGAAGGTCTTGAGTGACCTGTGCTAGTGGGAGGTGTCCCTGCCTATGGCAGGGGGTTGGAACTGGATGATCTTCAAGGTCCTTCCCAACCTAAACCATTCTGTGGATCCATGAATCTACTCTATGAGTCCACCACCAGGTAGCCACACCTCCCCCCCTACAACCTGCCTGGGACAGACCTCACAGGGGTTATAGGAATAGGATAAAAAAGACATTAAAATCTGGGAAGGGTGGTAGAAACATCTTGGGAAAGGCAGCAAAATCTTTGGAAGGGGGGTATTAAAAGCTTGGGAAGGGGGGTAGCAAAATCTTGGGAAGGGGGCACAAAATCTTGGGAAGGAGGGCAGCAAAATTTTGGGAATGGGGGCATTAAAAGCTTGGGAATGGGGGTAGTAAAAGCTTGGGAAGGGGGGCAGCAAAAGCTTGGGAAGGGGGGCAGCAAAAGCTTTGGGATTTTTGGCTATTTGGATTCTGTGTGCAGAGTTCTGAGCATCAGCCAGGCTGAAGACTGGGATTTGGCTAAGGAGAGCCACACACAACCCAGGCAAGCACTCTGCTCCACTGAGGAGGGAGCTAAAGACATAAACCTGAACCTATCCATCTTGTACTGACAGAAGAGAAATTGGGAGGCAACAGGCTAAAAGGATTGCTGAGCCTCAGCTTCATTCCTGCTCGAGGCACAGGGAGGAAAGGCTGCAAAGTCCCTCCTCAGCAGGGACTAAAGGAGCTGATTGTGCACACAGCTACTGCTGTCTGAGCAAGGAGGCACAGGGCTGCATGCTTCTGCAGGCTGTGCTCTCCTGTGTCCCAGTACAAACACTACTTTACCAAATTGCTCTCTGGCTTGACACAAGGTGCAGAAAATATTTGCCTTGCTGGTGCAGTCCTGGTACTGAGATGCTGCTGGGCAAAACTGCCCTTACAGCAGAGCTGTTGTTTGTCCTCCCTCCCCTCAGAGCCTAGAAGAAAAGACTTCTCCTTCACAATCCTCTCCTTTCTAAAGCCCAGCAGCTCCTGAGTTTTCATTATGTTTGCTTTGGAGCACTGGGAAACTGGTAGCCTTCAGTGGGGGTGCAAGAGGACAGAGCAACCTGAATGGAAGTTGTAGTGAGGTTGTTGGTCTCAAGAGGAAATGGCCTCAAGCTGTGCCAGGGCAGGTTTAGGTTGGATGTTAGGAAAAACTTTTTTCCTAAAAGAGTGGTCAGGCACCTAGGGAGGTGGTGGTCACCATTCCTGGAGGTGTTCAAGAAACATGTGGACATGGCACTTTGTGACATGGTTTAGTAGCCATGGTGGGGTTAGGTCAATGTTTGGACTCAATCTTAGAGCATCCTGGCCTGCATCAAAGGAAATGTGGCCAGCAGGCAGAGAGAAGTGATTCTGCCACTCTGCTCTGGTGAGACCTCACCTGGAGTACTGTGTTCTGCCCTCAACACAGGAAGGACATGGTTCTGAAGGAGTGGATCCAGAGGAGGGCTGCAAAAATGATCAGGGGGCTGAAACTCCTCTCCTGTAAGGACAGGCTGAGGGAGATGGAGTTGTTCAGCCTGGAAAAGAGAAGGCTCCAGGGAGACCTAATAGCAGCCTGGCAGTACCTGAAGGGGCTACAAGAAGGCTGCAGAGAGGCTGTTTGCAAAGGCCTGCAGTGATAGGATGAGGAGAAGTTTGGAATGAGAGAAGAGCAGATTTAGGTTGGATGTTAGTTCTGCACCATGAGGCTGGTGGAGCACTTATAACAAGTTGCCCAGGGAGGTAGTTGAGGCCCCATCCCTGGAGCTGTTCAAGGTGAGGCTCAAGGCTCTGAGCATCCTGGAAGATGTCCCTGCTCACTGTGAGGAGGGTTGGACTGGATGACCTTTGGAGGTCCCTTCCAATCCAAACCCTTCTGTGATCCTGTGTTTTCCAAACAAATTGTGTGATCCCATGATTGCCTCTGAGTTGGTATCCTTGAGTGCTGGATCTGGACAGGTAGCTCAGTGACAGGTTGTAGTGATTCAAGCAATGGGGGGGATAGAAAAGAAGGGAATAGGTGGTGCACAAGAGCATCCACCAAAGATGCTGTTTTGCCTTGACAACCATCTGCTACCAACAGGCAATGTTCTGCTTCTCCAAACCAAAGCCCTTGGGTTCATTAAGGTCTCCCAGAGACAAGCATCTTTTGGCCCAAAGGCATTGTCAGCTGCCCTTCAGAGTGCCATGTGGGACAGAAACCACCAACTGTGAAGAAATAAAATCTCAGCAACATTTAACAAACTCCCTCCTGGGTGAAAATGTCACTGTTAAGAAAGGATCTTCTTAGTGCCAGAGTGCTCAGGATGATGGTCTCTGGTGTGGCTTTTCAGAGTCAGGCTGCCAAGTGATGCATTTTCTGTCTGTTCCACTGCTCATCTGCATTGCTCTGCTGGAACTGCAGCGTAGGAGAATGTCTACACTGAAGAGAAATATGGAGGTTGCTGGTCCCATCACTCTACAGGTCAGGCAATAAACTATTACATGGCCTGAAGCAAAGCAATTCTCACATCTGCAACTGAAAAATGCCTGTGACAGCCTTTAAGGGTTACCAAACAGCCTCCTCCCGTGCAGGGTAGGTTCTGTAAGAGGAAATAGAAACTTTGCTTTGTTAAATAGCACTCAGCTAATTAATGTTTTATTTTTAATTACAATAGCTTGCAATTAATTATGGCAAACAGGCTCAAAACCTAACAGGCATCAGGCTGCAGTGCAAATACCCCTCCTTTGTGCACAAAACTGCTTCCAGCCTCTCAGTGTTCTGCAGTGCAAAAGAACTGGAAGTGTGTACACAAAGGGAGACACAGCAGAACATTTTGTCTATTCATTGGAGCTGGAGAGTCAACATGACAAGAAAAATTAAACTGGGATTTGGAGACTCTTTTTTTTTTTTTTTTACCTTGTAGAATGAAGAGCTTTCAGCATTTTACTTTAATTACCTTCTTGTTCAGGTTTTTCCTTTTGTTGTCTGAATTTGTCAATGAGGCTTTTGTCTTCTATTTTCTATTGGTATAAATCTCTTGAGTAAAATTGCTGCCTTCAAGTAAGAGCAGAACAGAGTTGGAGACAAAAGCACAGAAATGTTTAGGCAACAGATTCTGCTAAGAAAAGAGAAGGCAAAGAGGAGGAAAAGTGCATCTGGCTGAAGCAAAATTTCTCACTCTTTTCATTGCTTTCTCCTGCAGAACCTTTCTGACCTCCTGCAGTAGTTTCCCAAATCTGCTGTGAAGGATGCAGAGAGGTTGTGGTGCTCTGCCCCAAGGCAATGGCAATGCAACTCAGTCCTCTCCCATCTCCCTTACCTGCTTCCCACTCCTAACCTGTCCCAAACTAAACTCCTGCCTTGGGAAGGAGAAGAGCTGAAGGAAACACACTGAGAAAACCCTCTGCTGAGCTCAGGAATTAGGGACATGCAGGACACTGCAGCTGAAATGCAGCAGCTCAGGGCAGATGAATCCTTCTATCCCAAAAGGTTATTTGAGAGAGGCAGACACAGAAGATTAGTGCAGATTGTTATACAATTAGCTCATTCCCAGGCAAACAACATCCAAGTGGCTATGGCCCCCAGCAATGCCAACTGAAACCAGGATGGGCATCATCTTAGAGCCACAGAATAGAATGGGTTAGGTTGGGAGGGACCTCAAAGCTCAGCCAGTTCCAACCCCCTGCCATAGGCAGGGACACCTCCTACAAGCACAGGTCACTCAAGGCCTCCTCCCACCTGCCCTTGAACACCTCCAGGGAGGGTGACCTGCAGAGGTCAGCTTTGACCATGAGTACCATGCTCAGGGTGTTCCCTACCCATGGCAGTGGGGTTGGAGCTGGATGATCTTAGTCAACAGACATTAGTCTCTTCCAACTGAAACATCCAATTCTACCAAACCTACCAGGCTGCTGTAAAACAAGGCCAGGCTGCCACCAGAAACCTCGCCAAGCAGAGCTGTGAACCTTCCTGACAGCTGCCACAGAACCCAGCACCCTGGTGGGAGAGGGTTCAGCTCTCAGGACACAACATTGCCTTGCTAGGGAGTCCTGTGTGCAGTTCTGGAGTCCCCAGCACAGGAAGGACATGCAACTGTTGGAGCAGGTCCAGAGGAGGCCACAAAAGATGCTCAGAGGGCTGCAGCAGCTCTGCTGTGAGGACAGGCTGAGAGAGTTTGGGCTCTGCAGCCTGGAGAAGGCTACCAGGAGACTTTGAGTGGCCTTCCAGGATCTGAAGGTACTATTGGCTTGGTACTTGGGAGAAGAGACTGACCTCCACCTGGCTCTAACCTCCTTCCAAGGAGGTGCAAAGAGCCAGGAGGTCTCCCCTGAGCCTACTCTTCTCCAGACCAACCCCAGCTGCTCCTCATAAGACTTGTGCTCTAGACCCCTCACCAGCTTTGCTGCCCTACTTGGACAAAAGCTCTACTTACTTTAAAGATGGAGCTTGTGAGCAGCAAGCCCTGAGTGCTGGTGGGCTGGGCTGCAGGTGGCAGCAGGTCCCTTCTGCACTGAGATCCTTGGAAACCTCACTGCTCTCTACAACTCCCTGAAAGGAGGTCACTGCCAGGGTGGGAGCAGCCTCATCTGCCAGGTTTCAGGTGATGGAATGAGAGGAAATGGCCTCAAGCTGCACCAGAAGAGGTTTAGATTAGATATTAGGCACAGTATCTTCCCAGCAAGGGCCACCAGGCACTGGAAAAGGGTGCCCAGGGAAGTGGTAGAGGCACCATCCCTGGAGGTGTTTAAAAGACCTGTGGATGAGCTGCTCAGGGACATGGTCTAACAGTTGTATACAGGAAGATGTTAGGCTGTGGCTGGACTCAATTATCTTAAGGTCTTTTCCAATCCCTGGAAGAAGAGCTGAACTGCTCTCTCACCACTCCCTTGTCAATCAGATGCTTTGCTAGAAGCATTTCAACTGAATTATTTGATTTTCAGTTCCTCTAACTTGAAGGTAGCTTTTTTATTTCCCCTGTTCCACAGCCAATTTCTTAAGGCCAGTTCTGTTCTGCTCTCCTGAAAAACAAACAAGGTTCAAAAGGAGTTTTTTTTCCTCATGGGAAAATGGTCTGTGGGGAGCACATTTCACATCCCATTCACTAATCAGAATTCTCTGATCTTTTTCTTGCCCCCATGCACTGCAAATGCAGGCAAGGTCTTGCAATGCCAGGACAAGGGGCAATGGGTTTGAAGTGGCAGAGGGGAGATTGAAAGTGGATGTTAGGAGGAAGTTGTTTGCAGTGAGGGTGGTGAGACACTGGCACAGGTTGCCCAGGGAGGTTGTGGCTGCTCCCTCCCTGGAGGTGTTCAAGGCCAGGTTGGAGGAGGCCTTCAGTAACCTGTGCTAGTGGGAGGTGTCCCTGCCTATGGCAGGGGGTTGGAACTGGATGATCCTTGAGGTCCCTTCCAACCTTCCCATTCTATGATTCTATAAAAACCTCAAATTTCAGTGATATGCTTCATAAAGCAGTTTTGTATGGCTGGGCAGAAACAAAGTGGAGATCCAGGTTGCTGTCAGGAGAAACGTCAAGGATGAGCCAAACTGGCAAAGAGCTGCAGCTTTGATTTCTGGTTTCACCACTCACCATCAGAATGACGAGGCCCAGGAGAAAGGATCTTCAGCTGCTGAGTAGTCGAGCTGAAAGCCTGGCTCTGGGAAAGACACAGCAGTGGTGAGGCACAGGAGAAATGCAGAGGTAAGAAGCATTGTGCTGCAGGATGGCAGCTGAGTGTGGGAAGGGGCACACCAGGACACAGCTCAGCCACAGAGCTCCTGAATCTGCCATTTCCCTCTCCACCTACGAAATCACTGCAGGAACACTGCATGCTTGAGCAGAAGTAAGGTCTGAGGTGCCAGGTAGCAATTTGCTGTCAGCAGAAGCTCTGAGGGAGGCTGGGATTAGCCTCTTGTTGAATTCAGCAATTCCTTTCCAGAACTTGGGAGGGTGCAGCTCCTGCTTCTGGCTGAACACCCAAAGGAGTGGTTCCTTAAAGGGAACTGGCCAAGGAGAACCTCCTGGGCTCCTCAACTTTCCACATCACTCTTGCCTCCACTGTGTTCTGCTGCTGAGGCTACAAAGACCTCCAGTACTCTTATCTTGGCACCCCTTGCCCGTGGGAATGAGAGGAGCATTACAAAGGAGGCTGCAGAGGTGCACTGTGAGAGCAGCCATAGAAAGCAGAAAGGGAGTTTCTATCTGGGGGAGCCCAGGCAGCCAGAGCTGCTGAGAGCAGTCAGGGTTGAAACTGATCCACAGCCCTGCTCTGGAAAAGGTGTGCAGTGAAACGTGGCAACAAGCTCTGCTCCTGCACACCTGAGGAGGACCTCATGGTCAGACTGTCATGGCTAGTGTTATATTTCTGCTTTCCCTCCTGTTTTCCTGCAGCCCATGAGCCAAAGCAGCACTACTTCTCCCCACTGTCCCCCCAAACCTATGAGGTGAAGTCCAGCAGCTCACCTGGAGCTCACAATCCCACCACTGCTGTTAAGCCACAGCACCACATCCATGCATCACTTTCTGGGATGGTGACTTCACCACCTCTCTGAGCAGCCTGGTCCAGTGCCAGAGAAGTCTTCAGGGAAGAAAGTTTTTTTCTAATATCCAACCTGAACCTCCCCTGGCACAACCTGAAGACGTTTCCACTTAATGGTTGGACTGCTGCATGTTAGAAGGGACTGACTCTTACCTCATTCCAGCCTCCTTGGAGGTAGCTGTAGAGGGTGAAGACTACACAGCCCCAGGTGCCTCAGCTGCTCCTCATGAGATTTGTGCTCAGAGCCCTGCACCGGCACTGCGCTTGGAGCCCCGCACCAGCTTGGCTGCTCTTCTTTGGACATGCTCCAGCACCTCAATGTCCATTTTATAGAATCATAGAATGGTAAGGTTGGAAGGGACCTCAAGGATCATCCAGTTCCAACCCCCTGCNCCCATTGCCCCTTGTCCTGTCATTGCAGGACCTTGTAAATAATCCTTCCCCAGCCTTCCTGTAGGCCCCCTTCAGATACTGGAAGGCTACTATCAGGTCCCCTCGAAGCCTTCTCTTCTCCAGGCTGCAGAGCCCCAACTCTCTCAGCCTGTCCTCATAGGAGAGCTGCTCCAGCCCTCTGATCATCTTTGTGGCCCTCCTCTGGACCCACTCCAACACTTCCATGACCTTCCTGTGCTGAGGGTTTTAAGCTGGACAAACCTAAAACTTCAGTAAAATAAAGTCCATGTCCAGCTAAGTCCCTTTTATCCAGCTACTTCCCCCACTCCAGTGGCAGTACATCTCTGTGCTGAGCAGAGCAGAGCAGAGCTTTCACAGTCCAGAACAGCACAACTGCCTTCATAAAAGATGCATGTGGCTGAAAAGCAGGTCATTTATTAAAAGAGCTTTTAAAAGCCTCATTTCTTAAAAAGCAAAATTATCTCCCCACCTCCCCACCCTGTCTGAAATCATTTGCACACACAGCTCTTCTCCAAATTTCAACCTGGTTCATTTATTTTCCCTCCTATTCATTTTTTTTTTCCCCAGCCATGGATTGCAGGTTATTTATTGGAACAGTGGCATCCCTCCCCAAGAGCCTTCTGCTTCCAGACATGGATTTCTCCTCTCTCCCAGATAGACACACAGAGACCCTTTCCCCCTACATAGGGTTGAGGTGTTGGACTCTCAGCCCCAGGGCTGCACAGGATGGGGATTTTAAGCCTCCAAACCTGCTTTTTACTTACCACAGCTGAAGTTCTTCTGCAACAGTTGGGTGAGGACAGATTTTTGTCTCTCCTGGATCTTTCACTGCCCTGTTGTTTTGTGACAGTTGTTGTAGGGAGGTTTTTGGTCAGCTGCTTGGGATCTGGGCAGGCAGTGCAGGTGGTTTGGAAGCCACAAGTGTAGGACACAGGCACAGAAGGCCAAACAAGCAGTACTGCACAGACAGTTGGCCCATACCATCCTTTTCATAGAATCAGAGAATGGTTTAGGTTGGAAGAGACCTCAAAGCTCAGCCAGTTCCAACCCCCTGCCATAGGCAGGGACACCTCTCACTAGAACAAGTCACTCAAAGCCTCATCCAACCTGGCCTTGAACACCTTCAGAGAGGTTGTGGAGCACAGAAGCACCCAATGTGATCTTTGATCTTTGATCACATTGGGTGCTTCTGTGCTCCACAACCTCCCTGGGCAACCTGTGCCAGTGTCTCCCCACTCACCTTTCACTGGAAACTGTGCCACCTCCAGCCAGTATTTGCTATATGGTAGCAAGAGCATGCATGGAGTGAGGGAGAGCAGAGAAAGAGAGGCAAGTTTGGGTCAGGAGGTTGATACTTCAAGGGGTGTTTGGCATTTTGTTCTTCTTCATGAGTGTTTCAGGCATGAGCTCTTCCTGCAGAACCATGTCTTGCTGTTTCATCTTGCCTGCAAATGGCATAACATCAGAAAAAGTTACTACACTAACGATGAATAGTTATGTTCTTTAATTACTAGCTTATTATACACAAGAGGAAACAGCTTCAAGTTGTGCCAGGGGAGATATAGAGTGGGTATTAGGAAATGTTGCTTCACCAAAAGGGTTGTCAAGCCTTGGAGAAGGTGGGGGAGTCCCCATCCATGGAGAGAACTAAAAGCTGGGCAGATGTGTTGCTGAGGGTTGTGGTTTAGTGGTGACCTGGCAGTGCTGGGTTAATGGTTGGACTTGATGATCTGAAAGGTCTCTTGCAACCAAAATGATTCCATGCTTCTATTAAATTATCTGTTCAGGACATGGTAGCTCAACTGCAGCCACAAGTTGTCAAGGACGTGGGAGCTGTAAAAGACAGGACAAGTTGTGGGAAAGGTGGTTTGGGATTCAGCAGCAGTAACACAGCTAAGGGATGAGGCTACTTGAGAAAAGAAGCTAAGTGAAGAGAAGGTGCCAACCTTGGTCATGCATTTCAGAGGAGAGGAGATGAAAGAGCCTGATGAGAGAAGGAAGGGACATGCAGAGAAGAAGAATGGAAGCTGGGAAAGCTCAGCAAAGGCAAGAACCAAGAAGATGGAGAACACTCGTGGTGCCAAAAGCGTGAAACAATAATAGCACAGATAGCAGCACTCTCTTACTGCTGTCATAAGACCATCGTGAAGATGCCTTTAAATTTAGGAGAATGACATTTAAGAGACTCCAGTTTTTGTTACATAAATGATTGTTTTCCATGAGAACTAAAATCAAGTCACCATTTATCATTACCAGGTTCTGATGGGCAGCCACAACCAAAGTCTTAAGCCGTCACACACAAAATCTGCTTGAGGGCTCCTTCCACCTCCCAGGGCAAGGCAGGTGGTGTGGTGTGGGTATCTCCACTTCAGGTTGGACCAACCCCCTAAGTAAGACAACATCTGAGTATTCTAGCTGCAATATACTAGATGCAACAAACAGCAGGGCACAGCTGTTGTGCTTGCAGGGAGAAAGAAGAAAAAAAGTGTTCATGGGTTAATGCTTCTGACTGAAATTGGTTTGTTTAGAGGTTCACTTAGCAGATGCCATCAGCAGGAGAGAAAAGTCCTTTTCCAGACCATTTTAATGGCCTTTTGCATCAAGCTATGGCTGATGACATTTCAAAGGGCAGATTATTGGAGTCTTTCTGCTGCCAGCAAGGAACATCAGCTGGGTGTCAGCGAGCATCTAAGCCTTGGTGACAAGGTTTTTAATAGAGTTAAATTACAACCAGGAGAAACCACCTTGACTGATTTACTCTCTTGTACAGTACAAAGGGACCTTCCACCACATCTGCATTTATATTCATTGCCAAAATATGCAGTGGACTCTCACTGTTCACAGGAACAAGGCTCCAGATGTCCTTATATTCCAAGTCTAATGTGTTCAGCTACTGGTGTGGCACCATTAATCACATAAAACATGAGCTTTATAGCCCTGGAAACCTGGCACTTCCCAGAGTTACTGGTTGGAGTACTCTGCTTGATGAAAATGTTTCTTATGGACAAGTGAGCTCTGAATATAAGGCACTAAAGATTATCATCTCACTATCAATAGGTACCAGGAAAGCTTTTTGGAAGGTTTTGCTCCTTCCCTGTTCTCCTGCAGACCCAAAGTGTCCAACTCTGCTCGGCAGAGCTCCATTAAGCACTTTGTTTTTCATTGAATGACTGGAATCAAACGTGGATGGCCTCCATGGCTGGCTGAACTGCTGCAAAAAAAGAGGGAAGTCAGCAATCCTGATTGGCTCTCTTGTCTGAGTGCTGCCTTTTGATTGTTGAACTTCTGCCAAAAGCATCATCCCTCTGTTTACCCTTCAAAAGCCTGCGGTCACTCACTCGCTGCAGACGCTCGCAGCCCAGTGCTCTGCCTTGCAGAAACCGGATCCATAAACAAGAAAATCTTCACTGCTTGTAAGGCACTGAATGGAAATTGGTGGCTCAGATCCTGTATCTCATCTCCCAGCACATTGTTACTACACAATATGAAGTGATTAACAGAGCAGCTTTAGCTGTGCCGCCCGTCCCTCCAGCTCACAGAAATGGTTTATCTGCGCGAAGCTGCTCAGAGCTTTCCAAGTGTGCTTTGTCCCATGGCTTTCCTCTTCCTTCCCTCCCTGGCAAGGCACAACAGAACCAGCATAAGCCTCTGTGGTGGTTTCTCCTCTGTGCATGTGAGCTCAGACTGCTTACAGAAAACATGCCTTGGTTTGTTTGACTTCCAGGGCCAGGGTTGTCAGTGCTGGGCTCACTGCTGGCTTTCAGACCCGGCGTGAGCTAGAAGAGAACTGATTCTGTTCAGTGCTGTCACTGCTCTGCTCACTGAGGCACTTTCTGAAGCTCAGGGCAGCTTTACTCAGCCAAAGGCTGCTTCGAGCAGGGAGAAGTTGATGGGGAGAGAACCTGCCAAGAGATGGACTGCAGAGAGGCTCTGGCTGAGACTTGTTCCTGTGCAGACCAAGGGCACTGCCACAGCTTGTGCCACACCTTGGGGTGCAGGAGTCAGAGCTCCCTGCAAACTTCATGTTCAGCAGTCCCCTGAAGCAGACAACAACAGACCCTCTCAGCAGCATGGACTAGCTGTCTGCAAAGGCAAAATGGTTACTTCTCTCTGAAAACAAACACACATCACACAACAACAATTTGGGCATCAATAACTAAATCCTGCCTGCATAAGCTGCAATTAAGTGACAAGGGAGGGCAGCTCTTACCTGCTTCTTTAAAGCCTTGTGGGCACTTTGCAGCCTTGTGATTTGTGTTGGTGCAAGCTGCAAGTTGAGCTGACTGGGAAGGTCCTGGAAAGGCTCCTTCAGGGGCACACTGTGGGGAGAGCTGGGACAGCAGTTGGAGCCTGTGATGTGTCAAAGGTGCTGCTCAAGACCTCGGGTGAGGAAATGCTCTCTTATAGATAGCTCACACTCTTTGGGGCATTGAAAGGAAATGAATTTGATTTCTCAAGGGCTTACAGCTAGTTTGGGAAACAAGTTCAGAACACTAGCACGTGCTCTGATCCATTCTCTCCTCACAAAGGTTTCTTTATTCCTGCTCTTGGCTGACATCAGCTGAGATAGCACCTTTATCATCATCATCATCCTTAGAACACTTGAGAGAGAACAATGTGAGTGCATTTTGATTTCGGTTTGAACTTCTTTATTTCACTGCTGTACAGCTGCATTACACTTGGCTTTAATCCCTCCAGCATTATTTTCCTTGGCAAAATAGTCACTGAACTGAGTAGAACTTACTATTAGAAAAAAAATATGCTTGAAACCCCAGCGTGATGTCACTGCCAGCTGAAACCCAGGGAGCTGAAAATGTCACAAATGTGCCCCTAGCTGTTAACACAGCTCCTCTGTCTGACCAAACCAGGAATGTTCCTAGGAAAGTCTCAGGGTTGTGAAACCAACTGCAAAAACCATGGAGTAGCCTCCCAGAGCTGGATGTGTGCTTTCCCTCCCTGCCCCGTCCCCTGTGAACAATCACTTGGAAAACAATTCTGTACAACTTCATGGAATGGCTTGGGTTAGAAGGGACCTTCAAGATTATCCAGTTATAATCCCCTGCCATGGGCAGGGACACCTTCCACTAGCCCAGGTTGTTCCAGGCCTCCCATCTGATGTAGGATGATTCCATAGGCAACGAGTGGGCTGCGTGGCTCTGCTTCCAGTCTGCCTGCATCAACTGTGGCTATGGGTGAGAAGGTGGGCTGCAGCCTTCTTAGAGAAAAGATAGAACCCAGCTTTGTAAAACATCTTTTAATATTCCAATATATAAATAAGCACTACTGAAGAATAATTCAGAAGACTGTGGTGATTCATTATGAACAGATGCTATAAACGGGAACAGTAACATTGCTAGGTAAGGAAGAAGCAAGCTATTTTAGGAGTCTTGAAAATCTCTTCTAGTTCTTCAGACAGATCATGCTGCTAGAGTTACCTCAGGAAAAAGAATTATATTCTGAAAAGCACTTGAGTAAAAGAAACCTTTTACTGGAACTATTATTTAACCAAGACCTTCTACAGCACTAAACCACACTGCGAGTGAGTTCCTGGTAGAGTTTTAGGAACGGGAGAGGGGCAACAACAATGACAGAAAAAAAAACAAAATAAAGAGAGAACAATAAACCTACCATACCTGCACCAGGAGCTATTTATTAGCATTAACACTCTTCCTCTTAAAGATTTCGTAACAACTGAAGTATGTACAAAGTCTTACAGCATTTACACAATAAGAAAAGTTTCCTATTAGCTGATGAAGCAGAAGGTAGTGCTGCGATTGACTCCCAAGCATGTATACAGGAGGAACGAAGCAGACCACTGTACTTTAAGCTTCTCCCCTACCACACCACCACTGTCAGCTGAAATGACAGTTCATTAAACCCACTGGGAAGACACAGATTGTCCAGAGATTTGTACCAGGTCGAGCTGCAGCACTAACCATCAGAAGGAGGAGGGGAAAAAAAAAAATATCCCAACAAAACGAAGAATGAAAGAAAAAAAAAAAAAAAAAGCTACATACTGTCATGTTTCTACACTTTCCTAGAGCTGGAACAAACTTTCACAGCCTTAGATATAATATATGCAAGACAACATAATCACAATTGTTCAGATCTAGTTCTGCTAGTGAGTGTCTTTGCTGCTGAAGAGTTCCTTTGATATGGCTGTGTGCTTCCATTCCTGTTAGCTGCTCAGACAGGGCTAGGGAAAAAAAAACAAAACCCCAAAAGGAATTCAAAAGCCAGCACGGAACTGGTCGTCATGATGTGTCTGACTAACAAAAGGCATTCAATATCAGCTAGAGGATTGAATCATTCCTGTCAAAAGTTTAAGACCAGGAACCTTTGAGTATCAAACCAAGCCCATGGAATGCGGCGCCTACCCTGTTTTGACTCCAGACCTCATCGAGCTCCTTCCAACGGGGAGAACACAGAATCATCAAAATGCTTACAGCAACCCAGATAACAAGGACTTGTTTTGTCGAGGAGAGGTCAAGCAGATGCACTGGACTGTTTCTGCTGGTAACCTGAAGGAGTTTACCTAGGAAAAATAAACCTTTACTGAACGGTCCCTTACTACAAGTAGGGAGAGAGTTTAACAGTGATACACGATTGCAGAACGTAGCATTCGTTGCCTTTTGGGAGCAGTTTCCACGGCCAATAAAGCACTTTCTACAAGAGATAAGGCTGCTTTGCTGCCTATCATCAGATACCTAAACCTCTAATTTTGGCCAATTTTCCTTTCCCACCCCTCAAGGGGATTGTGTTTCAGCTTAGAAACTGGGTACCACCAGTTGACCCTATCTGTATTAAGACAAAAAGTGACATTTATAAAATCCACAAGGAACCACATAAATACCAAAGAAGTCAAATAACCTTTTCCATGTAAACACTTTTGATTACACTGAAGCCCTAATTAGATTCTCGTCTTAAACTTTTGGCAGATCATGGGGTATGCTCAGCCAGGCTTTGTAGTTAGTTATTGTTCAAGTGGAAGCCAGGTCAGCTCACATGTTGACAGGCATGCAACTTGGAAACATTGCACAACGAGCAACACAAAGAGATCGGAGAAGTGGACAAGACTTCAAGCAGACTTCACAACCCTTCACAACTGAATATTCACAGACAAAGATACAGTCCTTGGTTTTGTGTTTTGTTTTTTTTTGTTTGTTTGTTTTTGTTTACTGCAGGGTGGATTCGTTTGCTCTCACACATGGGACACCTTCTGTGACTCTCTGGCTTGCTTGATGCTATACAACCACTTGATGATCCTGGCATTCCTCTCGATGGCGGAAATGCCGTAGGGCACGCGGTCATTGGCACTGTCATCGTTTCTAAGGTCACTGTTGCTGTCCTGAGACTGTTCACAGTCTGAGCTGATCATGCTTGCGCTGCGAAAGTTGAGGGATATAATATCAGAGTTAGCCCTTGCAAAGTTCTCCATCCCGAGGTTTTCAAGCTCTTCAGGATCCAGTCCGCAGTAGTTAAAGAACCGCTCCACGTCGGCGTCGACGCGGAAGTATCTGTCGCTTAAGTCTGATTTGGAGCGCTGTAGGGAGGGTCTTCTGCTAACTCCACAGCCAGACTCGACCGCCTCAGTCTCCGGGGACTTCAGGGTGGTGATGGCAGCGATTTTGGGCTTTGGAGGCAGAGGTGGGGCTGAGCTGCTGCAGGGTATTGCTTTTAAGGGCTTTGCGCTAGTTACTTTCCTAATGTCTGAGGAGCTGTGAGAGACATGCAAGAAAGTCTCTGCCGACTGCTCTAGGAGCCTCCTGCCGACGTTGGAGCTGCTCTCCTGCGGGCTGCTGCGGCCTTGCGTGGGGTAGACCTTTAAAGACTCGGCGAACGAGTGTCGGTTCAGCTCGGTCGAATCGGCTCTGTGGGGCGGCCAGTTGCGGGGACCGTGCTTGTGCCCTGAACCCGAGCTGGAGCCTTCGGAGCTGTTGATGATGTTCTTCAAAATCTCGAGCTTCAGGTTCTCCCTCTGGACGCTGCTCTCGGTCTTGGCGTTGTTGCTGAAGACCTTCAAGGTAGGGCTCCCCAGCGCCCGCTTGGCCGCGGGGCAGACCGGCGGCTTGGCCAGCACCGCCGGCTTCACGGGCTCCTGCTTGGCGTTGATGACCTCCTGGCTCTTGACGTATTTCGCCTTGTCGGCCTCCAGCCTCTCCACCGCGCTCAGTCTTTTGGGATTAGGCTCCGCCTGCCTGCGAAAATAGTCAGGTCCTTTGTTCAAGATGCGGAGGGGCACGGCGGAGGTGAAAGTGACGGCAGGGCTGACCGGCTTTACCATGCTACCTGTCGGTAGTGTTTCTGTAGGCATGTTTGGTGGTCTTTCCCCCGCAGCCGTTTTGGATTCTTCTCTGGGATCTCCTAAATGCACGGTGCAGAAACATGTACATTAAGCGCAATGAATAGCCGACGAATGCCGGGATCTGAGCGTTAGCAGCAGCGCCTCATCTCACAGCTCATTAAATAGCACTGCCTTTCTCTTTTAAAGGCAGCCTTTGTGGGGCAAGGCCACCCGACACAAGTCCCTGTTAGTCTGCTCCGCTGACTCCTTTCTTCTCGCTGAGCGATGCGGGAGCCTGGCCGATCCCTTTGTGCTCCGCTGCTGCCGGCAGCGATCTGAAACGCAGCAGAACCAACCACACGTTAGCGAGAGCGCCTGACATCAGAGCGATAGCAACAGCTGCCTCCCGGCCCTCCTCTCCGCTCCTCTCCCACTCCCAGCCGGCCGGGATGCGGCCAGGATGCGGCCGGGATGCAGCCGCGACGGGGACGGCAGCATGGGGGAGGCAGCCCTCAGAGCGCCCGCGGCCCTCCTATCGCCCTGCACTCCTCTGCCTCTTACAAAGGAGGTGCCGCT
Source organism: Eubucco bourcierii (assembly GCA_013396675.1). Taxonomy (NCBI): domain Eukaryota; kingdom Metazoa; phylum Chordata; class Aves; order Piciformes; family Ramphastidae; genus Eubucco; species Eubucco bourcierii. The sequence continues at coordinate 21,461 of VWZE01014150.1, forward strand.
TGTTGCTTCCAGCCTGAGCTGGGATTTAACACAATTACACTGGAAAAGAAAAGTTAACTAAATTAAATCCCACCGTGATCCAGCTGTGCGTTTCCGGAGGGAGAAAGGGAAGGAGAAGCTGCTAGTTCTGCGACTGGGACCCACCCACCTGCTGGACACCAACGAGAAAATGACAAAGTCCCTGGAATGTTGCTAACTTTGGCTTCCATGTGTTGATTTGTGCACATACTTCATCTCTAAACCCCAAATATTTTTCTTGTTATAGGCACACCTGAGAAGGAAAGTGCCATTTCCTTTTCTGTTAAGCACTATGTTAAGAGGGGAGATTTAGACAGGGTATCAGGAAGAAATTCTTTACAGTGAGGGTGGGGAGACACTGGAATAGGTCACCCAGAGAAGCTGTGGATGCTCCTTTCCTGGGGGTGTTCAAGACCAGGTGGGATCAGGCCTTGAGCACTGTGGTTAATGGAAGGTGTCCCTGCCAATGGCAGAGGCATTGGAACTGGATGATTTTCAAAGTCCCTTCCAACCCAAACCACTTTGACTCTCTGATACTCCAAATAAACAAGCTGGTCCAGAAAGCAGAGACAAGCAATGTTTTAAGTATGATTACAGAATCATTGAGTCATGGAATATTTTGGGTTGGAAGGGACTTTTAAAAGCCATCTAGTCCAAGCCCCATGCCGTCAGCAGGGTCATCTGCAACCAGAGCAGGATGCTCAGAGCCCCAGACAACCAGGGATGGGGCATCTCTCACCTCTCTGGGCAACCTGGACCAGGGCTCTTGCATCCTCAGCATAAAAAATTCCTGTCTTCTACCTGGTCTAAATGTCCCTCTTCCAGTTTAAACCCCTTGTCCTGTCACAACAGGCCCTGCTCAAAAGCATCTTTCTTGCAAGTCCTCTTTAGCTACCAAAAGGCTGCTTTCAGGTCTCCACACCTGTTATCGTTTCTCTAATACAAAACCAACAAGGAAAAAGCAGGGATCTTCCTAAAGCCACCAGTTCCTGTTCAAAGCCTGTTTCAACAGTAGTCCCCAGAGCATCGGTGCTCCAGCAGTAAAATAGGGCTCATCAGGATCTCCTGATCACCCTCCAGGCTTCACAGAGGGACAACAAAAGGCTTTGCCTTCCGATGAAAGGTTTTGGGTGCACATTGTGCCTGGGTTTGAGAGAACAGAACTTGTCTTGGCCTTTAGCTAGACTCATTTACGTTTTCCACCAGTCACCAAGTGCAAGTTTACCTTTATCTAATTTATCTTAAGATCTTACCACTTAGCACTGTCACAACAGCCTAAAACACAGCTCCATGGATGATTTTGCAAGTGCTGCAACCATTTTTCCCACATGAGGCACTGAAGGGCACTTATCACAGAATCTACTTCTGAAGCAGTGATTTTGCTAATGGGCCTCATTTATTTTATTACTGCCCCATTAATCTATGCTGCCCTATTTAATATCCCATTTCTGTTATCACTCTGTTCTTCGGGGAGAGCAAGAAAAGCAGCTGCTGCATCTTCACTCATCCTAAGGAAGGCAGAGCAGCCTCCATCCCAGGGATAAGTTGCCTTCCTGTGTCATGCCATCCTGTGTGAGCTCAGCCATCAGTATCCAACTAACTCACAGGGGGAGTGCCACCAGAGCATTGTTGAGATCAAAAATAACGCCCCAAATTTAAATTCTAGCTACAGGGACATTAACAGTAAAAAGAAAACAACCTCAAGTACTGATTCACAGAACCACAGAATGTTAGGATTGGAAGAAACCTCTGGAGATCATCGAGTCAAATACCCCTGCCAAAGCAGGATCATGCAGGAATGCATCCACATGGGTCTTGAAAGGTCTCTAGAGAAAGTGACTCCACAACCCCTCTGGGCAGTCTGCTCCAGGGCTCCATCACCCTTACAGTAAGGAAGTTTTCCCTCGTGTTCAGGTGGAACTTCCTGGGTTCCACATTTGTATTCACTGCCCCTTGTCCTACCACAGGACACCACTGAAAAGCGCTGGCCCCTTCTTGTCAGAATCACAGACTCATTGAGGTTGGAAAAGACCTCTGAGATCATCAAGTCCAGCCTGTAACACCACAACATCAGCTAAACCATGTCTCCAAGTGCCACATCCAGTCTTTTCTCCACCACCTCCTGGACAGTCCACTCCAGTGCCTAATCACCCTTTCCATCAGGAAGTGCTTCCTAATATCCAACCACCAGCTTCAGATATTTATAAACATTCATAAGATCTCCTCTCAGCCTCCTCTTTTCCACACCAAACAGCCCCACAATACAACCTACACACATTGAATAGTCTCCCTAAACCATCCAAGGTCAAAGTAAGCAAATAAAATACATGAATGCTATAATGAGATTATAGGAAGGAGCTGAGCTTTCTCCTGCAGGCTCAACTGTCAGAAGCATTCTGCAAACACAACCCAACATCTTTAGGTGGGTGATAAAGCAGGTAGCCATTCAATGCAACTGAAAGGGTAGGGAAACGTTAATTAAGCTTCCCTTTTAATGCTGTTTGATAAATCCCAGTGCTAACTCCTCAGCAGTTTTGCCTCCCTGCATTCCATTCTAAGTCAGTTGTTCTGGAAAAGGAAAAGCTTGCTTTCCTCATTCAAATCAACATAGTCATTGGGCCTGCTTGGAAATCAAGAACTGAGTTTCCAAAGGTGCTGAAGGCAATTCCAGCACACATCTGCACATACAGAGTTCCCTTCCATACGTGCAAATCAAATCCTTCCACGTCACCAGTTCAGAGCCCGATGGCTAAGTGCTTGTAAAAAATTAGCCCTTGGTGTGTCTGATAATCATGTGCAGGAAGAAAATCTGTGTGAGAGCAGGGTCTTGTCAGCAGGGAGAGAAAACCTCAGCAAACAAGAACTCTGCACTGAACACTGTCACCCAACTGAGTTACTAACACTTGAATAAGTGAGACCACAACCCTCGGCTTCACAGAACCCCAGGGTGGTAGGGTTTGGAAGGGACCTCTGGAGATCACCTAGACCAATTCCCCTAGAGCCCATTGCCCAGGATTGTGTCCAGGTTGGTCTGGGAACTCTAAAGAGAAGGGAACTCCACAACCTCCTTGGGCAGTCTGCTCCAGAGCCCTGCCACTTGTCATTAAAGGTCACTATGGTCTTGCCCTAGAGGAGAGTTGCCAGCCAGGGGTCAATCTCTTCTCTCTAGTACAAGGTGCTAGGTAGAACACAAGGAAAGGGCCTCAAGCTGGGACAGAGGGGGTTTAGATCAGTATCAGGAGAAGTTCCTTTACTGAAAGGGTGGTCAGGCACTGGAACAGGCTGCTCAGGGAGGTGGTGGCATCACTGTCCCTGGAGGTGGTCAAAACACACACGGACACAGCACTTCAGGACAGGGTTTTGTGACCATGGTGCTGTTAGGTTGATGGTTGGACTTGATGATCTTAGAAGCCTTTTCCAACTGAATTAATTCTCTAATTCCATTCTCCAAATGGTCAGCACCACTACAGAGCAGAGTTGTGGGAACCAAGGTATAGTTCTCAAGGCTGCTTTTGGAAGTCTTTCCCTAGTACTTAACTTCCTCACTTGGGACAGCCTTGGTCAATGGCAGCAAGCACTGAGCAGGAGGCTAAGCCTTCAGCTGGCTTCCACACCACACTTAGAAGGGAAAAAAGAAGAAATGGATCCCACTGTGCATGCATGTTCATCAGAGGGAACAAGAGCACTTGTTTGCAAGCACATGCAGGGTCGAGACCCCTGCAGTTAATGGAACAGGCTGTGACTGGCAAGGAGCTCAAGGTATGCCTAGAAAGGAAAACAAAGACCTGGTGAGGAGCCAGAGCAAAACTGTCCACCTGAGCCAGCACTGGGAGCCAGGGGAGAAGAGGCCAGGTGGCTGCATGGGCAGGCATGGAGGCTTTGGAGTGGTGGGGCTGCTGGCAGGCAGGAGGGCACATCAGTTACGGAGAGGGCTCAGCTCCATCTGTCTGCTGTTTCTGCCTCTCCAATTCACTGAGGTGCTGCATTTAAGTACCACCAGAAAGTTCATTCAGTGCTCTCACTCCAGAGAGCTCCAATTTATTAACCAGCTACTGCAGGAAAAGCAAGTGGGAAGAAAGAGGTGGACAAGTGTAAAGTGCTAACGAAACAACTTCTCCTGCCTGCACTGGTGATGGCTGCAGCTAATTCTGCTGCTGGTTGGGAAAGCCAGAGCAATTCCTACCAGGCTCTCTGCTGTCTACAGCCACCTGAAACACGGCAGTGGCACCAGAGAGCTTTGCTGCTTATTAATTCAAACAGCAATGGAAGAGGCCATGCAGCAGCAGCAGTACAGGGTAGTCTCAGGAAGACAAAACTGTGCCACTTAGTTTCCAGTTGTGAGAATCATCACTGGATCAACAGGAGCAGAGGAATTGCTTTCTTCTGGCATAAACTCCACAAAAGCTCACTCCTTAGGTGAGGTTCCTGTTGTGTATAGCTCTGGCACCAGACGTGCACTACAGAAACTGAAAGGCAAACAGATTTTCCTCACTCACCCCCAGGAAATGCACAAAACACACTCAGGGACCTAAGAAATGATCCTTTTACTCTGATTACATCTGAGTGCCCACTCTGTAGGTGCAATTCCCCTATGGACTGAACTGTGTTTTTCAGCAATCTCTCTGGATTTCCATTATTGCTCTTCTTTACAGCAGGTGCTAGACTGAAGAGATTCCTGAAGGTTAAGCAAAGCTAAAACCTCCTGTACAGATTCAAAGGCAGCTCATTTTAATACTGTGCATACACTAATAAAGCCCTGCTTAAAAGTTCTTGGCTAACTGAGCTCCTCTAACACCCAGCGACTGTTGCAGACCTGCTGAGCAGAATCCAAACCAACACAGGGGTAAACTCTTTGGGGTGTTTTCAAGCAGTATTTTTCAGCCAGACACTTCAATTTAGGATTCCTTTGCAACAGAGGCAAAGGTCCAAAGCACTTTCTCATTCTGGGCACTGTGTTCTAATCACTCTTAGGTCTGTAATCTGTTTGTCAGATATTCATATTTAAATAACAGAAGCACTATCTGCATGATTTAGAGGGAAGACAATGCAGCCTAGAGCAGCAGTAGCTCTACAGCTAACATTAACTACAGATAAATCCTCTATGAAATATTCTTCCCTTGATTTAAAGCCAAGGCAGTAGGAGAAGATGAACTACGCAGAGACTCTGGAATTACAGTTGCATGTATTCTAAATTTTAAAGGTCTTGCAATGACAGAACAAGGGGAATGGGTTTGAACTGGCAGAGGGGAGATTTAGACTGGATGTTAGGAAGTTGTTTACAGTGAGGGTGGTGAGACACTGGCACAGGTTGCCCAGGGAGGTTGTGGCTGCTCCCTCCCTGGAGGTGTTCAAGGCCAGGTTGGACGAGGCCTTGAGTGCCCTGTACTAGTGGGAGGTGTCCCTGCCTAGGGCAGGGGGTTGGAAGTGGCTGAGCTTTGAGGTCCCTTCCAACCTACCAATTCAATGATTCTATGATTTTAACAACATCTGAGCTGCCACACAGCAGCAAAACCCAAGAGTGGTCCAAAAGAAATCAGTGGAATCTGCTGTTGACTTTGGCAAGGACACAGCATCACCCCACAAAGCTACGGTGAAGCTCATGCTCTTAATTCATCCCCCTGGGACAGCAGATGAAGGGACTGTACAGGAGGTAGGATGAAGCACAGTGAATAAATCTAACGAGGGCTGACAGTTTTTACTTTGCTTTCCTGGATAGTTAAAGGCCTGTGTCAATTTTATTTTCCAGCTGATAAAATGTAACTGCCACGACCTCAAGATGCACCATAAACATTACATAAATGCCAGCAGAAGCAATCAACAAGTGAGCTCAGATAGGACTCACAGTCACAGACTGCATCGGGTTGGAAGGGACCTTCAAAGGTCATATGGGAGGTGATGGAAGCCTCATTCCTGGAGGTCTTTAAGGCCAGACTGGAGGGAGCCCTGAGCAACCTGATCTAGTGGGAGGTAGCCCTCTGAGGAGAGGCTGAGGGAGCTGTGGGTGTGCAGCCTGCAGAAGAGGAGGCTCAGGGCAGAGCTCATTGCTCTCTGCAGCTACCCGAAGGGAGGTTTTAGCCAGCTGGAGCTGGGCTCTGCTGCCAGGCACCCAGGGACAGAACAAGAGGACACAGCCTCAAGTTGTTCCAGGGCAGGTTCAGGTTGGATGTTAGGAGGAAGTTCTTCACAGANGACCAAGCACACCAACTAGGTCAAGCTGCTCAGAGAAACATCAAGTCTGATCCTGAGGCTTCCATCTCTAGGGATGGGGCCTCCACCACATCCCTGGGCAGCCTGTTCCAGCATTTTCCCACTCTCATTGTGCAGAACTTCCTCCTGATGTCCTGCTTAAATCTACCCTGCTCCAGTTTCAAACCACTGCCCCTCACCCTGTCACTCCAAGCCCTTCTAAAGAGTCCCTCCCCAGCCTTGCTGTAGGATATGGAAATGCAGTTATAAGGTCACCCTGGAGCCTTCTCTTCTCCAGGTTGAACAGCCTCAATTCTTCCAGCCCCCAAAGCAAAACCTGCACAGGAACACAGGAAGGACACCGATGGAAAATGTCAGGCTCTGGTTAACAATGAGGTCCACAGAGGTCCCATGATGAAGATGCTGCTCTGATAACAGTCCTTGCAAAGCCAATACATGATAGAATCATAGACTCAGCCAGAGTTGGAAGGGATCACTAGGCTCACATAATCACAGAAACATTCCAGTTGGAAAAGACCCTCAGGATCATCAAGTCCAACCATTATCCCTACTCTACAAAGTTCACCCTTAAACCACATCCAAACAACTTTTAAACACACCCAGGGTTGGTGACTCAACCACCTCCCATTCCAATGCCTGACCACTTTGCTGTGAGAAAATGTTTCCTAATGTCCAGTCTAAACCTACCCAGTCACAGCTTGAGGCCATGATCATCTAGTTCCAAGCTCTCTGCCATGCCCAGGGACACCTCACACTAGATCAGGCTCATCCAGCCTGGCCTTAAACATATCCAGGCATGAGGCTTCCACCACCTCTCTGGGCAACCCCTGCCAGGCTCTCTGGTGAAGAACTTCTTCCTAACCTCCAGTCTGAATCTCCCCATTTCTAGCTTTGATCCATTCCTCCCAGTCCTATCACTACTTGACATCCTATGAGGGTTTTACTGAGAGTGACCTGCTACAGGTCTATGCACTACTCATCACAGCATCACAGAACAGCAGGGGTTGGAAGGGACCTCTAGAGATGGTTGAGTCCAACTCCTTGGGCCAAAGCAAGATCACTGATGTAAACATCTACATCTGATAGAAGTTCTTCTGTGGGTAATTGTCAAGGCAGATAATAGTCATTGCAAACCTCACATATTTATGTTGCTAAGTTGAAAAGCACAGCCTAAGTCTAAGCAAACTGGGCTCCCACTGGCCTAAATAACCCAGATCCAGAATGGCAGCTGCATTTCATTTCTGAAAGCAATTTTAGATAATCATGTACATGGGGATAGACTTGGTCTCACGTAATATTAACTGTCAAGATAAAGCATGGGGAGATGGAACAATTTCTGATCTGCTGTGACTCAAAATACTAATGGAAGTGCTGAGTTCCAACTCTCCTTGAAATGGGAAACAGTGAGGGAAAGAGTAGTATCAGATCCAGCCTTCAAAAGGTCACCAAAGTGGGAACTGCAGGGACCTAAGCCCAGGAATGGTAGAATTCTGTACACATGGGAATTCTCCAAGTGGGAAGGCACCAACTTTGGCAAAGGTAACCACCTTTCACAGAATCATAGAATGGTAAGGTTGGAAGGGACCTCAAGGATCATCCAGTTCCAACCCCCTGCCATAGGCAGGGACACCTCCCACTAGCACAGGGCACTCAAGGTCTCATCCAACCTGGCCTTGAACACCTCCAGGGAGGGAGCAGCCACAACCTCCCTGGGCAACCTGTGCCAGTGTCTCACCACCCTCACTGCAAACAACTTCCTCCTAATATCCAGTCTAAATCTCCCCTCTGCCAGTTCAAACCCATTGCCCCTTGTCCTGGCATTGCAAGACCTTGTCAATAGTCCCTCCCCAGCCTTCCTGTAGGCCCCTTCAGATACTGGAAGGCTACTATCAGGTCCCCTCGAAGCCTTCTCTTCTCCAGGCTGAAGAGCCCCAACTCTCTCAGCCTGTCCTCATAGGAGAGCTGCTCCATCCCTCTGAGCATCTTTGTGGCCTCCTCTGGACCCACTCCAACACTTCCATGTCCTTCCTGTGCTGAGGGTTCCAGAACTGCACACAGTACTCCAGGTGGGGTCAACAAGAGCAGAGCAAAGTGGCACAATCCCCTCCCTTGCCCTGTTGGCCACGCTGCTCTTGATGCAGCCCAGGACTTGGTTGTTGTCTGAGCTGCACTCACACTGCAGGCTCATGCTGAGTTTTTCATCAACCCAGACTCCAAGATCCCATTCCTCAGGGCTGCTCTCCAGCCATTCACCACCCAGCCTGTATTTGTGCTTGGGACTGTGCCTACCCTTTCATTGCTCAGGTACTTACTTCCACCTCCCCAACCTCAATTTACAACTGGTATTAACTCTGCAATGACTTGCATGGCTGCACATGCAACAGGTTGATGTGTTTCTGTTAATCCTGCTTTGCTCCTGCATCACACTCAAAGGCTTTTAAGATATCCTCTCCACAAACATGCTGTGTTGGTCAACCACGAGCCAGCAATATGCTCTTGAGGCCAAAAAGGTCAAGGGTCTTCTGGGCTGCCTTAATAAAAGCGTGCTCTGCAGGCTGGGGGAGGTTTTCCTCTCCCTCTACTCTGCCCTAGTGAGGCCACATCTGGAATACTGGGCCCAGTTCTGGCCTCCCCAGTTCAGCACAGACAGGGAACTACTGAAGAGAGTCCAATGGAGGCTACAGAAAGCGCTGAGGGGCCTGGAGCATCTCTGTGAGGAGGGAAGGCTGGAGGACCTGAGGCTGTTCAGCTGGGGAAAAAGACAACTGAGAGAGGATCAAGGAAGAGGTCAAGAGGATGGGGCCAGACTCTTTTCAGTGGTGATCACTGATGGGACAAGGAACAACCAGCACAAACTGGAACACAAGAGGCTCCATCTAAGCAGGACAAAAAACTTTTGTGCTGTGAGGGTGCCAGAGCCCTTAAGCAGGCTGTCCAGAGAGGTTGTGGAGTCTCCTTCTCTGGAAAGACTCCAAACCCAACTGGACATTGTGATCCTGGGAATCCTGCTGTGGGTGCCCCTGCTTTAGTAAGGAGGTTTGGGCTAGATGATCTCCAGAGGTCCCTTCCAGCCTTCACCATGCTGGGATCCTGTGATAAACAGAACAGTGTCACCACTTCCCCCTCTCTGCTTCACTGTGCAGCTCAATGATGAGGAGTGAAGCAGGATGCTGCCATGACCAGACACACTAATGCTGTTATGGGGATATGGCTTCTGGAAAATCCATGGATGTACAAATGCCTGGAAAGCAGGAAAGCCACTTAGCAGCTACACTGCCCCTGTAATGTGTGCTCAGTGCTTGCTGGGAGCAGGGTAGAGATGCTGCTTTGAAAGAAAAATCTTTAGAAAGTATTTTGCTGCTTTTTAGTTCTGAACCCCAGCACTGTTACATTTCCTACCCAGCAGCAGCAATCTGCTCTCAGAGACATTTGCTTCTGGGTAAATGCTGCCCTATGGATGGTTCCCAACCCTGAAACCTCTGAGCTCTTTCAGAAGGCACAGACAGCAGCACAAATGCACAAGAAAGCTCAGAAATGAAACCTTTCTTCTAACTAGACAGTGAAAAAAAAATTATATATATATATGTTGTCTTACTACTTGGAGTGATATTGCATGCTGTGTTTGTACAAGCTGTAATGGAAATCAATTCTGTTTTCTTTGGAGCCCTGTGTTGCTTACACCATATTCACTTTTTGGAGTCATTTCAGTCTCTCATTTAAACAAAACAAAACAAAACAAAAAAAACAGGAAAGGGCCTTAAAAAGCATAATAAGGAATGTATTTTTTTATTAGAGCTGTAGCTCCAGCTTTATGTGGCTCCTTCTATCACAGTGTGCATTTTATGAGGATGATTCTCTAAACACTTCTCAGTGCTTTTGGAAGCAACTGCACTGCTCATTCATAGAATCATAGAATGGGAAGGTTGGAAGGGACCTCAAGGATCATCCAGTTCCAACCCCTTGCCATAGGCAGGGACACCTCCCACTAGCACAGGTCACTCAAGGCCTCATTCAACTTGGCCTTGAACACCTCCAGAGAGGGAGCAGCCACAACCTCCCTGGGCAACCTGTGCCAGTGTCTCACCACCCTCACTGCAAACAACTTCCTCTTAACATTCACTTTCAACCTCCACTCTGCCAGTTTAAACCCATTGCCCCTTGTCCTGGCATTGCAAGCCCTTGTCAATAGTCCCTCCCCAGCCTTCCTGTAACCCCCTGAAGATCCTGGAAGGCTACTCTAAGGTCTCCTGGAAGCCTTCTCCTCTCCAGGCTGAAGAGCCCCAACTCTCTCAGCCTGTCCTCATAGGAGAGCTGCTCCAGCCCTCTGGGCATCCTCGTGGCCCTCCTCTGGACCTGCTCCAAACACTTCCATGTCCTTCCTGTGCTGGGGGCTCCAGAACTGCACACAGTACTCCAGAAGGAGTCTGACAAGAGCAGAGTAAGGGGCAGAATCCCCTCCCTTGCCCTGCTGCCCACACTGCTCTTGCTGCAGCCCAGGACTCGGTTGGCTGTCTGGGCTGCATGAGGTTCATGAGGCCCTCGGTCAGGTCCCTGCTGCTTATATCTCTCCTCTGGGAATCTTTTTGCTCTGCTCCCTCACCAATGCCTTTTCAAACTGTTCCCCCACTTTTGCAAGACACAGTAACTGCTGCTTTGCTCCAGCAGTTGCTCTCTGGGCTATGCTTTTCCTCTCTTCTACTCTACTGATAGAACCAGCCTGTATCTCATCTTGCTCCTAGCAGCCACCCTTCACAGTCATGTCTGGATTCAGCAACCTGGAAGACTACTTTGGTTTTCCTTTCTTCCCAGTGGTAATATTTCCAGTGTGTAAAAAATTAAACACAATAATAATTTGGCACCTTTATGTGCCCTTGATGCACACTGGGAGAAAATGAAGGGAGGTTGAACCACAAAATGGTTTTAATTACGAAGCACAACAAAAAATGTTTTCAACTGAAGACTTTGTTTTAGTTCACATCTTAAATCTGTGGCAATTCTTACCAAGTCTGTTTTAAGAAAGGCCTATTTTAAGCTACCCCAATGTTTGGAGCAGTAGGTTCAGTAGAAATCATATGAATTGGTGAAGAAGGAAATCAAAATCTACTATCTGCAGAATTGCAGAGCTACACCTGCAAAGCTGCCTCCTCCCAGTACCACCACAGGGATATGCTGCCTCCTGAGCAGCATTTGCAGACTCCAGTCACCCATCTGGCCCCCACCACACAGCAAAGCCTGATCCTCTGCCCTGCAGAGAACAACAGAAGCAGGATTGGCATCAGTAATTAGGCAGCTGGGAAACAGCTCAGCCCCTTCTGCAGTGTCCCTCACCAGAAAGCTGATCATTAACTCTCCATTTCGAGAGCAGCGTTGTCAAAATGCCAGTTCTGGGCCATTTGATGCACTGAGATGAAGCAAACAGAGCCCTAAGTCTTTTAAGCATTTGGGGGGAAAAAGTATTTGCAAGCTTTCTTTAAATTAAGGAATTAAGGAAAGAGTAAAAATGCCCATGTAGGGTACTTGGCAGGGAAACTGGGTTACCAAGCCTGCGCCAGTGCAAGTAAGAAATCTCTAGCAAGTAGGACATCTCAGTTGAAGTAGGGAGGTTCTTCCTCAGGAGGTGGAAAATGCTCCAGTTCATGGAAGATTTGATCCCATCTTCCATGTCTTGGATGAGAGCAGCAATTTCTGATCTCCCCAGCGAGGTTGTGGAGTCTCCTTCTCTAGAGACTTTCCAGGCCTGTCTGGATGTGTTCCTGTGTGCTCTGAGCTAGATTGTAAGGTCCTGCTCTGGCAGGGGAATTGGACAGGATGAGTTCTTTGGGTCCCTTCCAACCCCTGACACCCTGTGATCCTGTGATCTGAAGGACATAAATGGATCCCTGCTGCTGCTGCCAGTTTGGTTTTGTGAGAAAGGGAAAAAAACTTCAGCAGAGTCTGAGCACTGTAATGCAGTAAAAATAAGGAAAACCTTTTTCACTGTAAGGGTGAGAGAGCCCTGGAACAGGCTGTCAGAAGAGGTTGTGGAGTCTCCTTCTCTGGATGCATTCCTGTGTGACCTGCCCTAGGTGATCCTGCTCTGACAGGGGGTTTGGACTTGATCTCCAGTGGTCCCTTCCAACCCATAACATTCTGTGATGCTGCAAAATTAAAACCTTTTACTTTTAAGAAGAACCTACAAGAGCACCTTTAATAGGCAGTAGAGAAGGCACAACTGAAAACTGAGCATGCTAAACCCAGTGCCATTAGGAGGATGATCACCTTCAGCCAGGGGATTACAACAGAGCAGCCTAATTCTGACAACTGCAGACTTTGAGCCCCTCCTCTGATTAGCTGTGGGGTCCTCTTGGTCAAAACTCTTTGTACTAAAGAGCCTTAACTGCTGTAAGGTCAGAGTGGCTGTTTAAAACTAATTTCTACACCACAACTGCCTCAAGTTAACCATTTCTAAGCACTGAACCTTCACACACATGAAATATTGCCCATTTATTCTTTCTCAAAAACACGTACTAGAAAGGTTTCCACTCTGTAAAAACAAATCAGGTCTTCTAAAAATAAAAGCAGTAATAATAATAATAATAAAGCCCAATAAAAATAAACCTGACATGATTTACAGCAGTGTTCCAGGGCACTGCAAACTTCAGAGCAGCTCTGTGAATGATATCCTTTATTTCTGACTGGCACAGCTATGTTTTTCTCTAGATAAGAAGACATTTTCCCATTCCACAGGATGCTTCATTCCCCTTTTCTCCAGCCAAGTCTAAAGATACAGAGTGTGAGAAGTCAAGAAAGCAAAGGCAAGGAGTATAACACTATGTCTTGAAGACATGTCCATATGCTTAAAGAGTTCTTCAAGCAGATGGTTAAAGATGCCAGTTCTGGCCCCTGAGCACAGTGCTCTTCCTCAACACCTCTTCTCTTCCTACATCCCATAATGGGAACAGAGCAGGCATTAGGGGTGCAGTGGAGAAGGGTACCACCCAGTAAGGCTCCTCAGGAAGCAAAGCTCCCCCCAAGCCAGGCCACTTTTGGGTTGCAGCTGAGAGATAGTTCCTCTCGCCCCTCCTGCAGGCTCCACGCCCGGGGCAGGCTGTACCCCGAGCCTAGCAGGCTGGTGGCACAGGAGCTGGCCCCTGGGTGGTTGGCAGCAGATCACAGGCAGCTACCAGCCTTGGAGCCCTGCACGTTTTCAAGAGCAAAACGAAGAGTGGAGGAAACCCAGTCAACCAGAAACACCAGCCAGGGACCTGAGCAAGTGCCAAGGCTTGCTGCAGACTGCAACCTCAGTTCTTCCTTTTGGCACTGCTTCAGCTTCCTTTCATGTGCTGACTGCACGCTGAGACACGTAACAGGCTTGTCCCCAGGGAGCCCTGACCTAAGGATGCTCTTGACCTTGTCCTCACAAGTGCCTTAGACTACTGCTCAGAAAGACTCTTTAAAATATTTTTTCCACTCCTGTCCCCCCTTATCCACCTCACCATTGCTACACATCCCTTCTCCTCTCAGACCTGAGCTACACAGCCACACTTTTGACAGGACAAGGGGTGGTGGTTTTGAACATTTGGGGACATTTGGATTGGATATAAGGAAGACATAAGGAAGGTTGGATATAAGGAAGACATTTTTTACACTGAGGGTGGTGAAACACTGGCCCAGGTTGCCCAGAGAGGTGGTAAAAATCCCCTCCCTGTATATGTTCCAGGTCAGGTTGGATGTGGCCCTGAGCAACCTGCTTTAGTTGCATTGTCCCCACTCTGTGCAGGGGGGTTGGAGTAGATGACCTTTAAAGGTCCCTCCCAACCCAAAGCATTCTGGTACTATGAAAGGTTCCTTTCTCCTGCAAACCAAATAAAACCTCCAAGTTTGGAACAGATGTGATCGAGTGCGATGGCCCAAATTAACAAAGGAAACTTCCAACCCCAGAACTGGATACAAGTATCCCTGGCTGGTAGCTAAGTTTTTAACCTCAATAAACTGCCACAGCAAACTTTTTAACCAGATGGATCTAGAGGAAGTGAACTTGAACACCAGAGGCCCAGGCCACCTAAGTCAGACAAGTAACAACAATGCAGCAACCAAGGTGCTGAGCCTTAAGTGAGGACCTGTGGTGTTTGTTTTTTCATCCAGCCATGCCTGCTGCATAAAGCAACCTCTCCTGGCTAGCTGCCCTACCATCACCACTGGGAACTGAGTCCCTCCAGGGAAGGGCACATCCCTCAGCCACTAGCACCATCTCATCACTGATCTGGATTCAAGGCATTCACCAAAAGCTAATAAGGAGGGAGGGCTGCCTGTGTCACTGCAGTCAGGACAGAAGACTGCTTTCATCATACCCCATGGATCCAACCTTTTCCATTTGTGAAATGAGCAATACAGCCACAACAGAAGTGCAGAGACCACCTGGAACATCTGCACCAACATCAAACACTCAATTCCCTTTCTAAGGAGGCAGGAATAAATCCCACACGGTGTGACATCAGGAAGTTCAAAAGATGAAAGGTGGACTGTGAAATCAGTGCAGGTTAACTTGTGACCACAAAAACTAACACAGATCACTTACAAGGCTTTGAGTGTTCCTGGTGTCAGTCGTTGGCACAGCCAAGACAGTTTTGCTGCCTTGAATTTGGACTCGAAGGTCTTCAGAGGTCCTTTCCAACCCCTAACATCCTGTAATCCTGGGATCTGGAACGTCAAGCTCCCGATTTCCTCAGCTGACAGAAAGGGTTTCTGAGATGATTTCTACATTCTGGGAATAGATTTTTAGCCTTAAATTAGCCATGTGTGCTCTCAAGAGTAGCATATTTTTTTTTGTCTTGAAATAAACCAGCAGCAGTAATTGTTACTTTAAGACCCCACACGATGCAAATTGAACATTCTGGAGCCAAGTATGGTTATTGGAAACAGATGAACATAAAACACCTTCCACTGAGTGGAGTTAAAACTAAGTCTAAAACTCAGCATCAAACCAAGTGAACTATGTTCACCTCTGCTGTGAGGGTAGGTAGGGAGAAGGGAAGACTCCAAGGGGGACCTTAGAGCTGCTTTCCAGTACCTGAAGGGGTCCTACAGGAAGGTTGCAGAGGCACTTTTCATAAGAGTCTACAGACAGGACAAGGGGAATGGTCTGAAGCTGAGGGAGAGCAGGGTTAGACTGGAGCTCAGGAAGAAGTTCTTCAGTCTGAGGGTGGTGAGACTCTGGAATAGGCTGTGGATGCCTCCTCCCTGGGGATGAGCCCATGAGCAGGTGAGTTGAGAGGCATCTCTACCCATGGCAGGGAGGTCAGAGCAGATGAGCTCTGAGGTCCCTTCCAACCTGAGCCATTCTGGCATTCTGTGATTCCATGTTGCTGATCTGATACATGACACAACAGACAATGGCTAACTGACTTTTTTCCTTTGCTGCAGTGAAATTCCACCAGTGCCCTCCTGGTCTTGCAAGAATTGTATCATCACTGGTACATGTACACATGTACAGCTCCAGTGCCCTCTTGCCCTCCTGGGTTTCAGCTGGTTTCTTCCTGCTCACCCAGGATGAAGCTACCCAAGATAGGGCATTCTTGACACTGGATTTTTCCCTTTTGTTTAAGAGTTTGAATGATGAATAAAAGCTTTTTAAACCTTTAATGCACATCCCCTGCTCAGACCTTGAAATCAAGCTCAGTGTTGTGGATAGACTCAGAGATGTTGAAGCTTTCTTCTAGCCTGGAGCACATTAGCAACACACAGCAAAACACCAGGGAGCTCTGGAGGACCAGAGCTAGAAGCTCTTGCTTGCACTGAAGGTCTCAGTTATAAAAAGCTAACACAATCTACTGAGCAGAAAGGTAAGTAAGGTACAGGTTGGGAATAAAAGATAGGGAAAAACCTGGAACTACAGCACTGCTCCCAAAAAAAGGATTCTGCCATGCTGAGACAGACATCGATGTGTGACTGAGGCCAGCAAAAGGCAGCCTCAATCCTTCTTAACCAGTACTGAACTTATGTATTTGCAACAATCTGCCAACCCAATCAATTAGTAAAGGTCAATGAAGGGAAATTTATTACTAAAGCACACCTCCCAGGACAGGAGAAGAGGATGTGGTAAAGTCCTTCTGGAATAAACCCAGGTGAAAAAAAAAGGTAAAAAAGGTATTTTAATTCCAAAAGGTACCTGTAAAAGCACAATGCCAAACTCTTCTCCACACTCTGAATGGAGGAATGTGATGTTCCAGGGGATTCTGAAAAGAAATAGAAAATAAAACATGAAAAGAGGCATTCAGGCCCCCAAACCCAGAGCAGTAACACATCAGGTGTGTGCACATCAGTGCTGCTCTCATGTTGGAGTTCACGGAAATCCAACCGAGGCTAGCCTGCTGCTAAAGAAGGGAGGGAAAGAAACACCAGGGAGCCACAAGCAGGTCTATTTCAGACGGAAGAGGAAATCACCATGGCTGTGCAGTGGGGAAGCTGTGAGCTGTGTAACAGTGACTAATTAAAAAGTCATTAGGGAAGCCTCAGAACACCAGCTCACATATGGCACAGTATCCCAGGCAGGAGAGGAGATGCAGCCACGCTGCTGATCAGTGCCAACAGGGCCAAATTCCAAGTGACATTTTTAATTCAGTGTTGAAGGACAACCAAAACTCAGGCATTTTAAGCTCTTGTTATAGAGAACCAATTCCTTTTGGCTTAGTTTTGGCTACTTCCAGATGAAAATACTGTAAAAAACCCAACCAACTTATTCACATGATACAGCTTTGGTAGGGGATGGAATCAGCACCCACATGGGGAGAAACTTCCTCCTAATGTCTCACCTAAAGCCAACTTCTCCTGGTTTGAAGCCACTGCTCCTCATCCTGTCACTCCATGCCTTGGTGAAAAGTCCCTGCCCAGCTCTCCTTATAGCCCCTTCAAATACTGGAAGGCTGCTGCAAGCTCTCCCTGAAGCCTTCTTTCTCCAGGCTGAACAGCCCAAATTCTCCCTGCTTGCCTTCACCAGAGAAGTGCTCCAGCCCTCTGATCACCTTTGTGGTCTTCTGGGCCTGCTCTAACCCCATGCCTGTAGTTGAGATGCATCTCCAAGAGGGCTTCCAAACGTGCCAGATGCAGGGAACAGAAGATTTCTGCCCAGTTGTGCTGCAGGTTTATGGTCCAGAGGAACAAGTCACCACTGACCTTTGCCTGCATGAACCATGAACAACCTTCACTGGCTTTGGGACTGCCAGCAAAAGGCCACTTGGAAGCTTCTGAGGGTTTATGTTCACTTCTGGATGTGCCACTTCCTTCTCTCCCTCAAAATGTGTCCCTGCTGTTTTCCATGATAGAATCTTCCATTTCTCCACCTGCCTGGCTGTGGTGCTTTTGCTAAATCACAAAACCCCAAATGTAATTATGATTCCCCCCAAAATGGTAACCAACCTCTCACTTGGAGAGTTCACTTTGCACAGATGTTTCAGCACATCCAACTGTGCTCAGCTTTGCCTAATCTACCACAAAAGAAAACCAATTCTGAAACTAATACCTCCAGTTGGAGCAGTGTAATTGGAGTTGATGTGAAGCACATTTCCCAGCAGTTAGCATCTACAATATGACCACAAAAGCATTTTTATAAACAGATGCATTTTGGCATCACTTTCACAAACAGAAAATTCAGGCACTGAAAAATGTAGGCCTACATTATTCAAGGAAATGGTTAATTAAGCCTAAATTCAGAGACTTTGTGCATACTCCCAAGAGGTACTTAGCCTCCTCAAGTTAAACTGTGATCATCAAGGTACCTACAGTCTCTGAAGCCCAAATGTAGATTTATTGAATGGTTTGGGTTGGAAAGGATCTTAAAGCTCATCCAGTTCCAACCTCCCTGCCACAGGCAGGGACATCTTCCACCAGCCCAGGTTGCTTAAGACCTCATCCAACCTGGCCTTGAACATCTCCAGGGAGGAGGTATGAACAACCTCCCCGGGCAACCTGTGCCCTGCCCTCCCTTTAAAGAATTTCTTACGGAATCATAGAGTGGTAAGGGTGGAAGTGACCTCAAAGATCATCCAGTTCCAACCCCCTGCCATAGGCAGGGACACCTCCCACTAGCACAGGTCACTCAAGGCCTCCTCCAACCTGGCCTTAAACACCTCCAGGGAGGGAGCAGCTTCACTTTGCCTGATGTAAATTTTTATCCCCTTTGACCAAGGAGGTGCTCAAACATAATTTCCAGTTTTAAATCATTCCTATGGGATCCACAACCTCCCTGGGCAACCTGTGCCAGTGTCTCACCACCCTCACTGCAAACAACTTCCTCCTAACATCCACTTTCAATCTCCCCTCTGCCAGTTTAAACCCACTGCCCCTCGTCCTGTCATTACAGACCTTGTCAATAGTCACTCCCCAGCCTTCCTGTAGCCCCCTTCACATACTGGAAGGCTACTCTAAGGTCTCCTCATTTCCAGTCTAAATCTCCCCTTCTCAAGCATCAATCCATTCCCTCTTGATGCAAGACATAGAGCTCAGCCACCATGAACATTTGGAACTGGAATGTACAAAGTTAAAGGCTATCACTTAACAAAAATCAGACCTCAATGCCCCTTTGCCACACAAAGAAGGTACCATGCAAGATGTCAGGAGTATAGTCCTAACATCCCTGGCCCACTACCCTCAGCAGCAGATCACCCACATCTGTTACTAACACCTCTTGGTGAAGAGGAGGAGACAAAAAAAGGACTTGGCTACTTATGTGCCTCTAGTACCAAAAGGGGGGTTGTTGCTTCCTCTCTAAACCAGTTGATTTTTATGCAGCTAATTAAATTTCATTGTGCATATTAAGGGTTGGGTTTTGTTGGTTTTTTTTTTTTTCATGTTCAGCTGTCTTATGTGCAGCCCAAAAATCCAAAGGCCACACACTCATAAATAAATGAGAACAAATAAAACATTAAGGCAGGGTTTGTCGTATGTAAAGTTATCCTCTGCTCCACTTTATCCTCAGCTCAACCAAGCTCATCCACAGAGCCCTTAACTAGGCCACAATCTCTACCTCTCCAATCTTTTATTCATGCACCTTGTAAAAGGATGCACATGAAGTCAAGCTCCAAAAGGAGCATCATGCTATGAGCATGAGGTTCCTGAAGGATGGATCAATATTGAGTTGGCATTACTCTATTTTAGGGAGGGAGAGAGGAGAGACAGATCCAATTTCTTCAGTCAGTGAGAAACAGCAACATCAAATCCAGTCATCAATCTCCTGACATATTATTTGTTTCAACCTAGAGTCAATAGCTCCTTGATGAGTCTGTGGATGATTGAGAGCAATTCTTGAGAATACCTGTAAGAGGAAAATGGTTTGTCCAAGGTCTGAACCAGTCACGTGGAATTCATACAGAGATCAGCAAACCAGGAAAAAAAAACCAAGAGTGGAAATCTGCTGTTTCATGTTAGGTACTCTGAAAACCAGAATGCCTTCATTCATAGAATCACTGAATGGTAAGGTTGGAAGGGACCTCAAAGTTCATCCAGTTCCAACCCCCTGCCATAGGCAGGGACAGTTCCCACTAGCACAGGTCACTTAAGGCCTCATCCAGCCTGGTCTTGAACACCTCCAGGGAGGTTGTGGAGCACAGAAGCACCCAATGTGATCAAAGATCACATTGGGTGCTTTTGTGCTCCACAACCTCCCTGGGCAACCTGTGCCAGTGTCTCACCATCCTCACTGCAAACAACTTCCTCCTAACATCCACTTTCAATCTCCCCTCTGCCAGTTCAAACCCATTCCCCTTGTCCTGGCATTGCAAGACCTTGTCAATAGTCCCTCCCCAGTCTTCCTCTAGCCCCCTTCAGATACTGGAAGGCTACTCTAAGGTCTCCTAGAAGCCTTCTCTTCTCCAGGCTGCAGAGTCCCAACTCTTGTAGCAGACAAGGTAGATCCTGGGATAAGGTAGAGGGGGGAAAGAAGGTGGAAGGGTGGTTGGGAGCTCCTCCTGGGGAACTCTGATTTCTGGGAGGGGAGTTGTGTTTCTGTATTACCTTTAACTTGTCTATTTCTGTAACTATTCCTGTCTGCTGTGTACATCTTTGCTTGTACATTGTGCCAAGATGTAACTACAGCTTCAGTCTTAACTTCCAGTCTGGCTTATTTCATTGTGTTGAGGGTGGGTAACTCCCAAACCAGCACACATTGGAACAGGTTGCCCAGGGAGGTGGTGGAGTCACCATCCCTGGAGGTGTTCAAGAAATTTGTGGACATGGCACTCTGGGACATGGTTTAGTGGCTGTGGTGGTGTTGGGCTGATGGTTGGACTCTAAACTGTCAAATTAAGGAAGATTTTTTTGATGCCACGAAACACAGGCAGGGAACTCACTGAGAGTCCCACTCAAAGCTGTGCTCATCGTGACATGGATGGAACCAACCCCTCTGCTAAGGGACAGGACCTGCTCCTGGCAGCTCATGGATGATCACCTTCAGCACAACTGTGCCATGATTTGGTCAAAAGAAAACAAATCAAGTTTGCTTGTTCTCTAAGATGTTTGGCTCTGTCAGTGCTTCTGCACACAGTGCAGGCAGGAACATACAAACATTTCCAGTGATGCAACTCTGGGGCAGCATTCCCAGTTGACAGCCAGCATCAGAGATCACCAAACTCATTTTTTTCCTGTGTTGTGGAAACACATAATGGCATCATGAGAAACTAACAGAGAACAAACAAACTAAAGCAACTCAGCAAACCCACACAGAAAGTGGCTAATTAAAAAAACTCCCATTTCTCATGGCAAGGATGCCTGGAATCTCAAGACTGTAAAGCATGCAACTGCCTTCCCCCATGCCATTTCCCTTTGATCAGCAACTTTTCTTCATTATCCCAGCCAAACACACAGAATCACAGAAACATTCAGGTTGGCAAAGCCCCTCAGGAGCACCAAGTCCAACCCAGAACTCTGCTCTACAAGGCTTACCCTAAACCATAGCCCCAAGCACCACATCCAAATGACTTTTAAACACATCCAGGGTTGGTGACTCCACTACCTCCACGGGCAGCCCATTCCAATGCCTGACCACTCTTGCTGGGAAAAAAAGTCTCCTAATGTCCAACCTAAACCTACTCAGTCACAGCCTGAGGCCATTCCCTCCTGCTCTGTCACTAATTACTTGTGAAGAAAGACCAGCACCAACCTCTCCACAATGTCCCTTCAGGCAGCTGCAGACAGCAATGAGGTCTCCCCTCAGCCTCCTCCCCTTTATGCCAAGCAGCCCCAGCTCCCACACACCACATCTTAAAACCATCCATTCAGCAATGAGCACAATTTAATAATGAAGCTACTTAAGTCCAGGCTCAGCCCTCTGATGCTTTATCCCACAGCTCCTGCTGGGAGAAGAGAGTCAAGAGGCAAGTCCTGCTCAGTCACTGCACATCTCCAGGATGCTCAGTGCAAGATCTCAAGATGTGGGGCTCAAATGTCTCACCTGCTCATCACTAACACAAATGAAGTGACCTTTCCTAGCAATGTGCTCACCAATGAACCTCCACATGGCTTTATGCTGCAGATGGCCATGCTGTATGGAAGCCATGGCACTGCAAAGGTCATTTAAGGTTTGTGAGCTTCCCAGTCAGTGTTTCTGCACTGCCAGCAATCTCTCCAGTTAATTTTCTCATCATGCTGTCTGTGCTGTCGTTATCCAATGAGATCATTACAGCAATATACCAGGGACCCATCAAAAAGGAGTCCTGATGAGGCACAACTGCTTTACTTGTAGCATTTCCTATGAAAGGATAAATATGGATGTGGCTCCTGTCCCCGAATCTTTGCCTCCAGGCTCAAAGTATTAGCACCAAATCTTTTGATCACAGAATGGTTTGGGTCAGAAGGGATCTTAAAGCTCATCCACTTCCAACCCCTGTGCCATGGGAAAGGATGCCTTCCACTAGCCCAGGTTGCTCCAGGCCTCATCCAATCTGGTCTTGGACACCTCCAGGGAGGGGGCATCCATGACCTCCCTGGGCAACCTGTGCCAGTGTCTCACCACCCTCACTGTAAAGAATTTCTTCCCTGATAAGAAAGTTGTTATTGTTTACACAACAAGAGGTGATGCTGTAAATAACACCAATGTAATGTTAATTACTTTCATACTGACAACTCATTTGCATCTCTAAGCTATACCCCTGCTAAGGACAGCACAGCTGCCCTCCACTAGTCACTGCAGCCACAGTGCCTTTATCCTACAACCCCTGCACCAAAGCTCATGGCAAAAGAAAGGATGAGTGATGCAAAATGCTTCACTTCTGAGAGGCTCTTCTGTAAGTTACAGGAATGCACCCACAACACCCACAAGCTAACTGCAAAGCACTGACCCTGCACCGAGTTCCCCTTCAGCAAACTGCACCCCTGGCACAGTAAAGGGTGATCAGAAGTGGCCTGTGCCCTCCCTGTGTTTCAGCTGCCCAGGATGCTGGAGGAGGGATAGCTCACCTGTCAGAGGGAAGCAGCTGAGGGTGGGATCAGCCTGGGAAGGGGCTGTGAAGCAGCAGCTCCGGGAGAGCAGGACGCTGTGCGCTGGCTGCGCAGAGGCGCTGGCAGCTGTGACAAACCTGGAGCAGCCCTTGGAAAGCAGGAGCGGGGAGAGGCAGAGCAGCCCAGCCCAGGCACAGCAGAGGGCTGCAGGTCAGCTCCTGCTCCCCTGCCTGACGATGGCAAATCTCTTACTCACTTGGCGGTTCTGGGAAGGGAATCTCGCCCGGCGAAATGACAATGGTGCCTAATGCTGCCATTATTAGCATTGTCTGCAGACAATAAAACGTTCTGTGGCAGTCGCTGTGGGATGGCAGAGCGAACACACACTGAGTCAGCCCGCGTTCATTTCAACAGCACCGCTGTGTGAACACATGTTCCTCACTTAAGTACACACACACACAACAGTAAAAACAAGCAGATCTGGGAGGAAGAGTTCACTTTCTACACAATGCAAAAGCAACCCTCTCGCTGTGCTTCTGGAACCTCAACAGACGTGTGGCAAAGGGCTTAGCAAGACTACTCCTGTTTTCTGACCTGGCAGCGAAGTGCACAAAGCCACTCCCAAATGGCTTTGTCATTAAAACTCTACGTGCCTACACCTGGCTTTATCTGCTGACCTCCACAGCACAAGTGGAGAGGGCACCTGAAAGCATGCACTCAGCATCACAGGATCCTTTTGGCTGGAAGAGACCTTTCAGAGGGAGTCCAACCATGAACCCAGCGCTGCCAGGTCACCACTAAACCCTGCCCCTCAGTACCACAGCTTTTCAGTCCCTCCAGGCATGAGAACTCCACCCTGTGCAGCCTGGGCCAGTGCCTCACAATCCTTTCAGGGAAGAAATGTTCCCTAATATCCAACCTAAAGAATAAAGACATTACTCAGAGAAGTTCCAAGTTCCACTCTTCCACCTTCAAATCTCAACAGCAGCTCTCCAGAAGAAAAATCCTTCAAATGTTTTCTCTCTCTATGCACTAACACAGTCCTCAGTTACATTCAATCCCGTTCAGAGCAGGAGATCTCCAGGAGGTTTCAAGTTGGAGCATGGGGAGACTCCTTTGCTCAGACACTCTTATCACAGGACTTGCTGTGCTGCCAGCTCACTGTGCACTGCTGATACCAACTCACCTCAAAACCAAAGCAAACAACTGCCCTGGGTTCAAACTTGTCTGTGTTCCCACCCCTTAACTAAACTGGCACTAGGGAGAGAAACTGTTTGAAGGTCAGCTTCTGTGCTTGGAAATGGAACTGTGGAAGGTGCATAGGGGTGAAATGAGCACACAGGGGTGAAATTAGCATCTCCTGTCTTATACTGCACTTGTGAAACCTGTCCTGGTGTGAGCTAGGGCAGAATGGACTCTGTTCAGTGCTGTCACTTCTCAGCTCAGGCTCTGTTCAGTCACTTTCTGCAGGGGCAGTTTCTAGCAGGAAGAAGCTGATGGGGAGAGATCCTGCCAAGGGATGGGCTGCAGAAAGGCTCTGCCTGAGACTTGCTCCTCTGCAGATCAAGGACACTGCTGCAGCTTGAGCCATACCTTGGGAAGCAGCAAGTTAGAGGTGGCAGCTGTGGGGAGGAGTGGACAAGAGATCCTCAAGTGCCCAACAAGGGATTGTACCCCATGGATGGCATCTTCAGTACACAGCTGAGGGATCACCAGGATCAAGCCTCTTCTTCAATGACCAGTGTCCCAGGAGGACCCTGTCCACTCTGCCTTTGATTCCACTCCCTGTGCACCTGAATTCAGGCCCCACCTGCTGCTGAGCCCAGTCTGGCACTTCCCCAGTGCCCATCCTCAGCGTCAGTGGTGCCAATGGTGCCACAATTGCCATCAGGGTTTGGGTTCCATATTGTGTCTCTGTCTCTATGTCATTGGTTTGTCCTTTCCACTCCAGATGGTTTAGTTTCTGTCCCACCCCATCAGTCTCTCTCCCTTCTTCCCTTCAGGATGCAGTGGGGTTTAGACAAGTGCCAGAGGCTCTCTGGTGGGCAGCCCAGGCCAACCCTTGAGCAAACCATCCTCCACAGCCTTCCTCACACCAAAGCTGCACAGCTGCCTCAAGGCACAGGCTTAAAACAAACCCTCCTCTGTCTAATGCTTCTAACAAGCAAGCAGGGATCATCATCATGAGCAGATTTTCCTGCCACCCTTCCAAAAAACCTAACTTTCTGGGACATGCTCCCTGCCCCTTGTACCTCAGGGAAGGTTTGTGCTCTAAGCAGAGCAAAATGTTATCACTTTAATATCATACATTTCATGCTAAACATTTATGCCCTTTTCTCCAGTGCCAAAAGGTCACATTGGTACTTTAAACTTCACTGTGCAGAAGCAACTCTTGCATTTCTGAGTTGTCTTTACTTCCTTCCCCCTCCCCTCTTCCTTCAGACATGAACTTAACCTTTAAGATTTATTCCAAAAATTAATCTTTTTGGGGGGGGGGAAAGAGGGAAAAAGAAAAAAATCAATCTATGATGATTAAATATCCTGAGCATTAAGCTATATTAAAACACCACATTTTTTATTTCACACATTCAATCCCAGGGTGATTTTCAGTAGCCTACAGAACATTAAAGCCTTGTAAAGTCAGATTTACAACAGACCTCCAAACAGCCTCAGCCTATGAAGTGCTGTTATAATCCAAACTTTAAAAGTGTCAAACTTCAGTGAATTATGAAACTCAGCACTTCTCTCTCTTTTTTTTTTTTCCCCTCAAACCTGAAAAACTGCCCTTGTGCTATAAAGATTTTATCATTTTGTTTATTTGTCTTACAGCTGTTAGGAAATTAAAAACAAGAAACCAAGCAGTAAATCACTGATTCTGTGAAATTTTTTAGTTTAAAGTTTGAGTATCATTAGCAGTCCTGGATTAAAATATGCAGGTAAAAGCAAAAAGGAAAAGATAAAGCAGTAACAAACAGGTACATAAAAAAAAAATTTTAAAAATCAGGTTTCTAACTTTGGGTGGGAGGCTAAAGAGAGTAACAACAATTGGTCAAACCCACAAGTTTGGGCATTAATGGCAGAACTGAGTGAGAAAACTTCAAACTGGAGAAGAAGTCGTTGGAAATACAAAACTTCCCTTTTTACACATTACATATACACAGAATGGGTTGGGTTGGAAGGGATCTGAAAGCGCATCCAGTTCCAAACTCCCTGCCATGGGCAGGGACACCTCCAACCAGCCCAAGTTGCTCATAGCCTCATCCCACCTGGCCTTGAACACCTCCAAGGAGGGAGTAGCCACAGCCTCCCTGGGCAACCTGTGCCAGTGTCTCACCACCCTCACTGCAAAGAATTTCTTCCTAATCTGCAGTCTAAATCTGCCCTCCTCAAGCTTCAATCCATTCCCTCTCGACTTACCATTCCCAGCTCTTGTAAAAAGTCCCTCCCTGGTTTTCCTGCAGCCCCCTTCAGATAGTGGAAGGCTCTTCTAAGGTCTCTCCAGAGCCTTCTCATCTCCAGGTTGAACAGTTCCAACTCCCTCAGCCTGTCCCCATAGCAGAGTGTGATGGTTTGGGAGCTCCCTGCCCCCCCACACTTTGTGAAATCCCCCAGACTACACTCAGCTGGATGGAAGTTAAGGACTGAAGCTCTATTTACAGCTCAGCACAATGTACAAGCAGAGATGTACACAACAGACAGGAATAGTTACAGACATAGACAAGTTAAAGGGAATACAGAAACACAACTCCCCTCCCAGAAATCAGAGTCCCAGGAGGGGCTCCCAACCACCCTGCCACCTTCTTTCCACCCCTCTACCTTACCCCTGGGTGCTGGGAGCATACTGCATTGGGTGCAGTACAAATGTGTGTCCGTCCACAGTATTCATTTATATGTTTTACCCTGAAATCCAGCAAAGGAACTGCTGCCCTCCCCAGCATACATCCCAGTTCCTGCTCAGCAGGCTGAAGATCCTAAGTAAAATGTCAGTGTTTATAATGCAGGACATTTTATGAAGGGTAAACAGAATTTACCTTATGAGAGGGGGAGATAAGAGAAATGTCAGAAACAGAGAGGGAAATGGAGTGAACCCATTTAGTAAAGAAGTTTTTTAGTTCCTAGATTAAAATACCAAGGAATAAAAACAACAGAGGATCAGCATTCCCACAGATTAGCAGAAACAAAACACTTCCAGACTAACTAAACCTACAGGATGCCAAATCCAGCTACCAAATTTTGTGATGCTTGGACATTTTTCCCTTATAATGTAAATCAAATCTCCTTCCCCCCCTCCCCTCACTCCAAACCCCTTTCTGGATCAGCTCCAGGGGATGGGAGAAGCAGAGATGAGCTAAAACAAGTAACCCAAGTTATTAAACCTCCTGGATGCATATGGAAATGAGAGCTCCTGCTCCCAAGCAGACAGGCTAGATACGTCAGTTGTGTTTTTACCATCTCTGATATAAAAATAGGTGTCAGCAAAACCCAGGATAAACTCTTACAAGCCCCTGCAGGAATGCTGCTGTTTTGCTCTGGACTGTTCAACCAAGCACAACCACCCAGAAACTTCTCACCACCGAGGAAAAGGAGGAGAGGGAACCCACCCCCAAATCCTCACTTCTCCTGTGCTCAAAAATCCAACCCATAACAAATCAAATCCATTTTGCTTATTGGTTGACCTTGCAAAAAAATTATTCCTGGGTCATGGTTGCTGATGCAGAAGGTTTGTCCCTCATCCAAGTTGACTGACATGATCCCTTCCCTGGGGTCCTGCTGCTGTCACAGGGGGTCAGGAAAGCAGTCGGGAATATTTTGTGGCCTGGAATTAAACCAAAACATGCCTGCTTGTAACAGCAAAAGCCAAACTAGGCATGCTTCTACAAGCTGCACCTTATTACTCCTCAGGAAAACAAACCTCCCTGGCTTTTCTGCTCTCTATCTTCTGTGACCAGCACGTGTGGGGGCTGCTGCCAAGTGCTTCTAACCTCACACTCCTGCTCCTTGGAGGTGTGTCCCTGCTCAGAGGAAAGACAGTGACAAACTGTGGCAGCTGTGACCTGGAGGCAGCATCCAGCACAGCTGGGCACCTGCTGAAGCCAGTTATGCAGACTGTAAAGATGGTCATCAGTGTGGGCAACAGCAAAGCATGCAATAAAAAAAATGGAGCTGGAAGGAGGAAGAAAGAATTACAACCAATTTAGAAATGTTTTGCCTTCAGGCTGCTCTTGATTTCTCCTCCCACCCCCAAAAAATGTAGTGTGTTGCTTTTGCAGCCTGTTATTATTTTCCATACACACAAACAGAGCAATTCCATGGCTCTTCTAAAAAATGAGTAGCTGAAACCATCAAACACACCCCAGTGTAAGACCAAAGCATAAGCTCCTGTGTTTCAGTCAAGCTTCTCAAGTGCAACTTCTCTTTCCCTGCTTTCCTTCCTCTTGCTTTCTCTATTTCCCTCCATTTTGCCCCAGATTTCTGACCTCCAAATTTCAGTAGATTAAACTGGCAGAAATCTTGCTCCTCAGCAGAAGCACTTCTTGCTCTGCAGCTGTAATAGACAGACAGGCTGCAGCCCGAGGACGTTGGCTCAGGCACGGAGCATGGAGCATTTCGGATTTAGGTCAGCCGCGCTGCTCCGATCCCAGGCAGCCTGTTCTACACTCGGCTGTTTCCTGCTGACCTGCATCTTGAATGAGATGACAGCCCCAGTGCAATTTAAACAAAGTCAGAACAGGAGATTTTCTAATGCTAAACATGTCAGGAAAGGGCCAAAGCGACTGGGAAGAAGAATGAACTTCCCCAAAGTTTGCTGCTGGAAGATGAAGCTGCAAACACTGAAGCTGCATGAATGTGCATCCCTCAGCTGCATTTGCTGCCTGCACGACCAGGACACAGAGGGGGACTGATGGCAGGCAGAAATTGTCACCATGTGAGGGAAAGTGGAGCTGAGCCAGCAGCATGAATGATGAGAGTTATCTCTGCGGGAGACTGCTCGCTGCCATGCTGGCACCTTGGCTCAGCACTGACAAATGCTGGGGGCAGCAGTCTCAAGTTGTGGCAGGAGAGGTTTAGTTGCATATTTGGAAATAAAATTCTTCACCAAAAGGGTTGTCAGGCCCTGGAACAGGCTGCCCAGGGAGGTGGTGGTGTC
This sequence comes from Eubucco bourcierii, assembly GCA_013396675.1. NCBI lineage: Eukaryota > Metazoa > Chordata > Aves > Piciformes > Ramphastidae > Eubucco > Eubucco bourcierii. The sequence goes on from VWZE01014150.1 coordinate 50,241, forward strand.
AGCATCTCTAGAGGGGTTTAAAAGCTGTGGAGATGTGGTGCTGAGGGGCATGGCTTAGCAGCGGACTTGGCAGTGCTGGGTTAACGGTTGGACACTGTGATATTAGAGGTTGTTTGCAACCTAAGTAACTTTATGGCTCTGTGATTTTCAATTTCAGAAAAGAGACTAAGGAGATGTATCAGAGCAGTTCCAGTTTGGGGAGAGAGATTCATTCTCAGTTCTTTCATGTGAACTACAGCTGGAAGAAAAGCCAGCATCATCTCTGTATCACGACAACAGAAACGAGACCTGCCATTGGAAGTAGAGTTTATATTGTCAAATTTAGTTAATAGGTTTCTAGAGAAACAGCAAAGTTCACCCATGGGGGTACAATTTTTTTCTCTGATGAGAGATCTGCAGGAGAATCAGAGAGACAGGCAGTCCTATTATAACTTTCACACATATAAAAGGGTAATAAGCAATTAAGAATCACAGATGCCAGGAAAAAGAGCTGATCCCTTCTCCGGTCCACTGCCCCAGCAACTGAAGATTATTCTCTTAGCTAATGGTTTGATAGATCCTGCACTGGAGACCTCAATTGCTACAGCCTTCTCCCAGGATCTCTAGCAGATCATTTTTCAGGTATCTACAAAACGAGCACTAAAGAAATCTTGTTTATACTTTTCTCTTGCTGAAAATTTCTTATACGCTTTCAATTTATTTTGCCTTCAATTTATTTCTTGCATTTATGCTTTTCTTCCCTGAAATCCTTCAAATATCCTTCACCTCCCAGGGATATCTGCAACTGACCACCTAGTGAAGAGAAACACAGAGCTTGCTGCAAGCCAACCAACACCAGCAGGGATCCTCCACCAACTCCAGTAGGGTCAGAGCTGCTACTTCCCCTTGATATACAGAATCATAGAATGGGAAGGTTGGAAGGGA
>VWZE01014150.1:63884-101451 GCA_013396675.1 Eubucco bourcierii
TCCTGTAGGCCCCCTTCAGATACTGGAAAGCTACTCCAAGGTCTCCTGGAAGCCTTCTCTTCTCCAGGCTGCAGAGCCCCAACTCTCTCAGCCTGTCCTCATAGCAGAGCTGCTCCAGCCCTGTTAATATGAGGTAGAGGACAGATGATAGGATTCTTTTGGTTGGAAGAGACCTTTCAGATCATCAAGTCCAAGCATTAACACAGCATTGCCAGGTCTCTCAGTATGACACCTGCACAGCTTTTAAGCCCCTCCATGGATGGTGACTCCTTCACTTCCCTGTGCAGACTGGTCCAGGGTATGACAACCCTCAGGGGGAAGAAATTGTTCTTGGTGTCCAACCTAAACCTGTTGTGGTGTAACTTGGCCATTTCCACTTATCACTTGGGAGAAGAGGTCAGTTCTCACCTCAGTCCAACCTCCTTCCAAGTAGTTGTAGAGAATGAGAAGGTCTCCCCTCAGCCTTCTTTTCTCCAGGCTGAAAATCTCTTGGGCTGGGCAATGCTGATCCCATTGCTCCAGTGCCAAGAAACAAGCAAGTGTGGGTGCAGCTTTTCTGACCATCTCTCAGGAGGCAGAGGTGGTCCTTCTCTGCCAGCTGTGGAAGGGATGGGACAGGTGGCTCAGGTAGGGAGCACCTGGAAAGTTGTTTCTGAACCTGACTGCTGCACTGGTTAAAAACAGTTTAAAGTCCAGCACAAATGTGTCCTTAGCATAATATTCTACAGCAATCATGGAATACTTGTTGCACTGCAGCATGCTGTGGGATTTTTCCTTCCATGCCCAGGGAGGTTGTGGCTGCTCCCTCCCTGGAGGTGTTCAAGGCCAGGTTGGAGGAGGCCTTGAGTGACCTGTGCTAGTGGGAGGTGTCCCTGGCTATGGCAGGGGGTTGGAACTGGATGATCCTTGAGGTCCCTTCCAATCTTACCATTCTATGATTCTAAGTTTAAGGCAGGAAGAGAAAGATATTTTCTGATTCAAGTGGACTGCAGAAATTTTACCTTAGGGAGAAATTATGAAACTGGTGTAAGTGCTGCTTTGTCTGGAAAGATCATCATAAAGGCTCCTTAAAACACAAGGTTCACAACAGGTTGTAACTTGAGAGCAGCTGCATTAGCCACACAAGAAAGTGACCTTTACTGATAAGAGATATTGGGGCACTTCAGAGGTTTAAAAGACCTGAATATAAATTCAGGATTCCAGATAAGCAGAGGACAACTCAGAAGAGAGGCTAATGTTAACCCTGGGTTTGAGTGTTTCATTAAGCAAACAAAAATCACAGCCATCCAGAAGTCAGACTTGCACTCCAACAGCATCAGAGGCAACACAAGCATTCAAAACTTAGACAGACTATTTAAAGGCTCAGTTTCCAGGGAGAGTACATTTAAAGAGGTACAAATCACCTCAGGTGACAGCTCCAGTGAAATAAGGATCTTAAGGAAATCCTCCTGGACTCCAAAACTATGCTAAAATCATGCTAGATCCAACTGGGACTGGAACAGAATTACTCTGAGTATGGTTTTGCTCTTTGAGAAAGAAAAATGCAATTATTTTTGTGAGGCTGGATCAGTTCTGCACTGGGAACTGGGCCACCTGACTTCTCCCACAAGTGCAAAGAATTGGTAATGAACCAGTAGTAAAGATTAACCTCATCAGTGGTAGCAACTTGTTTTCTAAACGTGATAGCTCCCTTTGGAAGGCAAAACACAAACAGGGTCCCCATAAGCATCACTGGAGTTAGGTTTCTGCCCTCTACAAACACAGGCAGAGCTTCCATATTTTCCCAAGCACAGTACAAGTGTTGGAGTGGCACAAGGCAGAGGATTGTGCCTTGGTTGGTACTTTTCCAGCTGCAAGAAATCAGACACTGGATGATGCCAAGCTATTTTAGCAATCTCAAGAGGTCAGACCTCCATCCCAGGCCCCTGCACAAAAGCTCCTGCTGCAGATCTGCCCCTGTGCAACCTGTTATTGCTATGCCAACACCACCAGGTGGTACAGGACCCTTCAACCAGCAAGTTTCAGGAAGAGAACATCCTACTCTCATCCAACACCTTGACTGTGAGTGAGAACTCCTTTACAGCTGTGAGGGAAAGCTGGAAGCTCTGCAGCATGACACACTGCTGCCAGAAGCTGCAGATTGCTAAAACCGTCCTGGAGATCAGAAATCAAGTCTCTAAAACTAGCAAACCCTTCCTTGGGGAACACCATGCAGAAATCTCAAGTAGAATCATAGAATGGTAAGGTTGGAAGGGACCTCAAGGATCATCTAGTTCCAACCCCCTGCCATAGGCAGGGACACCTCCCACTAGCACAGGTTACTCAAGGTCTCCTCCAATCTGGCTTTGAACAACTCCAGGGAGGGAGCAGCCACAACCTCCCTGGGCAACCTGTGCCAGTGTCTCACCACCCTCACTGCAAACAACTTCCTCCTAACATCCAGTCTAAATCTCCCCTCTGCCACTTCAAACCCATTGCCTCTTGTCCTGGCATTACAAGACCTTGTCAATAGTCCCTCCCCAGCCTTCCTGTAGCCCACTTCAGATACTGGAAGGCTACTATCAGGTCCCCTGGAAGCCTTCTCTTCTCCAGGCTGCAGAGTCCCAACTCTCTCAGCCTGTCCTCATAGAAGAGCTGCTCCAGCCCTCGGAAGTAGCTGAAGAGGAACTCCTCCTGCCACCACTTCTTCCCTGTGGAGTTTGGAAGGGCAAGGCCATGGAAGAAAGCAACAAGTCACACTGGTGACAGCCTACTGCACAGCTGGGCTCTGCATAGCTCCTAGCATGGAGAATCCACAATCTCTGGCCAACCTGTGTCAGTGCTTGGCCATCCCCAAAGTAAAAGAAGTGTTCTCCTATGTTTAAATGGAATTCCAGTAGTTCACTTTGTGCCTGTTGCCTTTTGTCCTCTCAGAAAAGTCTAGCTCCATCTTCCCTTCCACCTTCTTCTTCATCAGGTTTTTATATGCACTGCTAACTCCATACTTCATTTTAGTGAGGAGGAGAGTGAAAAAAAAAAACCACAAACCCTCTCTGTAAAATCTTAATGCATCCAGTACTATGTTTTGGAGAATCCAGAAGTAAGAGCCACTATAAATGGCAAATATACATATTTCTTGGAGATGAGGGAAGCATCAATCCAGTTTCAGCAAGCTTGCAAAATAAAAACCACACAACAATAAATCAACAAGCCCAAAATCAATGGTAATTCAACACCAGATGGGTTAAGTATTTGTAGATGCCTTCTAAGAATGTGTTTTAAGAGTTAGCTACAGACGTGTTTTTGATGCAAATATAGGCTTCAGAATCGTGCTGAAGGAAAATAAGAAACTGTGAGTTGCTTTGTGGCATAAGGAAAAAGAAAATACTTGCAAAAACTCTGTCCCTTTAGACAGCTGAAAGTCACAGCAGTGAGGCAGCATCCCAAATTCTCTGTGCCACAGGAAAAGCTCAGCAAGCCACAGGACAGATGAATCACAGAATCACAGAAACATGCAGGTTGGCAAAGCCCCTCAGGAGCACCAAGCCCAACCTAGAACTCTAACCAACAAGATTCACCTTGAACCATAGCCTCAAGCACCACATCCAAACCACCCTGAAACACAGCCAGGCTGGGTGACTCCACCACCTCCCTGGGCAGCTCATTCCAGTCCCTGACCACTCTCTCCAGGAAAAACTTTTTCCTAATGTCCAATCTAAACCTCCCCAGCCTCAGCTTGAGGCCATTCCCCCTTGTTCTGTCTGCAGTACCCTGTGAGCAGAGCCCAGCAGCAGCCTCTCCACAATGTGCCTTCAGGTAGCTGTAGACAGCAATGAGTTCTGCCCTCAGCCTCCTCTTCCTCACACTAACCATCCCCAGCTCCCTCAGTCACTCCTCATCAGATTTATTCTCCAGGCCCTTCCCCAGCTTTGTTGCCCTCCTCTGGACCAACTTCAGCACCTCCACATTTCCTATATTGCAGTGCCCAAAACTGAACAGAACACTTAAGCTGTGGCCTCACCAGAGCCAAGTCCAAGGGCACAATCACCTCCCTGCTCCTGTTGGCCACAGCATTTTTAATCCAAGCCAGGATGCCACTGGCCTCCTTGGCCACCTGGGCACACAGGTGCCTGTCTATTACAGCCCCCAGATCCCTTTCTGCCAGGTAGCTCCTGGTGAGTCCAAGTCCTGTATGCTTTAGCACAGGGTGGGGACACAATCTCCTTGGCTGTCACTCAGAGAGGATTTGAGCACTCTGAAAAGCCTCTTCCCAGTGGAGAATCTCTAGTAGGATCCTTCAGGCACCCCACACCACAGAAAAAGGGCAAGATAAATATGACTTTAAGGCAGTCAGCACCCACACAGCTCAGAACCCTGCAGGCTGCAGTGAAGCTGTCAAGATTCAGGTCAGTAATGAGACCCACACTGCCTGAAAGACCTAGGAAGAGCATGGAGGGAGGAAACAAGCAGCTCCCTAGGTCAACCTCTTCCAGAAGCACGACTGGTGTGGGGTACCTGCATGGAGGCACAGTGGACAGGAGCTTTGCTTGCAGAGTGCCAGCAAAGCACATTAATCACTTCAGAACAGCCTGATCTAAAGATGACAGGAAGATGAACAGAGATGCTTGCTTTCAGTAAAGAGGTAACAGGCTGAGAGAAAGAAAGCAGCTCTGTCAGACTTGGAAAGGTCAAGGTTAAGATTTGTGCTTGTCAGAAAGAGCTTTCCAAGCAGCAGCCAAGGACATCTTGCTCCACCAAAGGAGTAAATAATAACCTAAAAAATATCAAGCACCTTTGGGAAGAGAACTTCAATTCTTCATCACCTGCACACCATCCTTGGGCACTTCTGCACACAAGGTATCTTTGGATACCCAACCCTCCAAAAAGGGAGCAGTGGCTGTGAAAGTATCAGAGCAAGTGGTTGAATGGCAGACAGGAGCTGAAGGAGAGACTGGGGAAGGTGTAGGGAGGGAAAAGTAGATCTGAATGGGAAAAATGGGTAGACAGATTTAGAAAGGAGTTGGCAACAAGGAAATGAGAAGAGAACTGAAGGGAGGAGAGAAATGAAAGGCACCAAATCACTGAAGGACCATCTATCCTGGGGTCCTGCTCTGCTGCACTGATCATGGTACCTGCCTTCTATTTACATATCAAATTAACATGGTGAGACCCCTGGAGAGACCTCATCTTGAGTCCTGCCTTCAGGTTTGGGTTCCCCAGTTTCAGAGGGACAGGGATCTGTTGGAGAGAGTCCAGAAGAGGGCTATGAGAATGATGAGGGGACTGAGCACTGCCTGGTGAGGAGAGGCTGAGGGACCCGGGGTTGCTTAGTCTGCAGAAGAGAAGACTGAGAGGGGATTTAATCAATGTTTATAAATATCTGAGGGCTGGGGGTCAGGGAGGGACAGGTTCTGCTCACTGCTGCCTGGGGTAGGACAAGGAGTAACGGATGGAAGCTGCAGCACAGGAGGTTCCAGCTCAACACAAGGGGAACTTCTTGACTGGAAGGGTCCCAGAGCACATCTTCCCAGAGAGGTTGTGGAGTCTCCTTCTCTGGAGTCTTTCAAGGCCTGTCTGGATGTGTTCCTGTGTGTCCTGAGCTAGACTGTCTGGTCCTGGACTGGATGAGCTCTTTGGGTCTCTTCTAACCCCTAACATCCTGTGAACAGCAACTGTAACAGGTTGCCCAGGGAGGTTGTGGTTGCTCCCTCCCTAGAGGTGTCCAAGGCCAGGTTGGAGGAGGCCTTGAGTGCCCTGTACTAGTGGGAGGTGTCCCTGCCTATGGCAGGGGGTTGGAACTTGATGATCCTTTCCAACCTTACCATTCTATGATTCTATGTACTGACACTGCCCAGCTTCACCCAGTGCCTGGGGAGGTAGGAGCTAAAACAGCAATCTCTGCACCCCATAGGAAGCTAAAGGAAAATGGGAGGGGAGTGGATGGGACAAGAGCATGGATTGCAATAGGGTTGATGTAGCAGTGATGGAAGAAGAGGAGCTGTAAGTTCCCATCTGCCTGACATCTTCTGACCAGGCTGCTGTTGTGAGGTCATGGCAGAAATACAAAGCTGCATGCTCATTTCCAGATGACTGCAATGCCCAAAATATCCAATGCCAATTAAGACTTTGAGACAGAAGGAAATCATCCTTACCCCGGGAAGTTTGTGCTCTAAGTGCTCATACAGACAGGAATAGTTACACTGATCTTAGAATACTTCTCACTCTTTTTAAAGACATTTGCAGTGATGTTTTACAATCCTAAAGGACAGACTGTTCAGACTCCTTTGCAAACCCACAGTTTGTGGTCACATAAAAGATGCTCCAGTGTTATTGTCTCTCTTTGTCTCTTGCTGTCTAGCCTTTTTCTGCCTAGATTATGCAGGCAGGAAACATTTGGGAAGAGAAACTGTATGATATTGTGCATTTGCACCACAGCCCAACACACCCCATGGCATCAACATCACTCCTACAGCATCATTACCTCCAAAACCTTAAAGAACCAATTATAACCATGCACCATAAAGAGATGCAAGAGCCAAATATTCCCAAATTAATGAGAACAGCTACACTACTGCAACCCTGGATATTCACATTGGTCTCCAGTCAGATGGCACAAATGAGGGTCAATAAGGCAAAGTGCAAGGTCCTGCACCTAGGCTGGGGCAATCAGTACAGGTTGGGGGTTGATGAGGTTGAGAGCAACCCTGGAGAGGAGGATTTGGGGGTGCTGGTGGATGAGAAGCTGGACATGAGCCAGCAATGGGCACTTGCAGCCCAGAGGCTAACATCAGGCTAGGCTGCATTAAAAGCAGTGTGGCCCAGCAGGTTGAGAGAGGTGATTCTGCCACTTTGCCCTGGTGAGACCTCACCTGCAGTACCATCTCCAGCTATGGGGCCCCCCAGCACAAGAGAGACATGGACCTGCTGGAGTGGGTCCAGAGGAGGGCCACCAAGATGATCAGAGGGCTGAAGCACTTCTATGAGGACACTTCTACGAGTTGGGGCTGTTCAGCCTTGAGAAGAGAAGGTTCCAGGGAGACCCTATGGCTGCATTTCAGTATCTGAAGATGACCTAGAAGCAGGTTGGGAAGAGACTGTTTAGAAGGCCTTGTAGTGACAGGACAAGGGGCAATGGTTTGAAACTGGAGCAGGCAAGCTTTAGGGTGGACATCGGGTGGAAGTTCTGCAAAATGAGAGTAAAGAAACACTGGAACAGGTTGCCTTGGGATGTGGTTGAGGTCCTGTTGTTGGAAACATTGAAGGTCAGACTTGATGTGTCCTTGGGCAGCCTGATCTAGTTGGAGGTATCCCTGCTCATGACAGGGGGTTTGGACAAGACGACCTTTGAGGGTCCTTTCCAGTCTTGTGCAATCTGTGAATCCATAACTAACCCATAGAAGTAGCATTATGCATGGCACAACTTTGCTACAGACTGTGTTTCTACAGACCTGTTAATCAGGGAGCAGAACAGACTAGTCCTTGGGCTAGTCTATCAGCTTCCAAAATGCTAAGTTCCCCTAAAAGAGAAGCAAGAACTTAAAATCCTTTCTTTTCTTTTTTCCATTAATTGGGATTTTGTAGTATCATAGAACGGTAAAATTGGAAAGGACCTCAAGGATCATCCAGTTCCAACCCCCTGCCATAGGCAGGGACACCTCCCCACTAGCACAGGGCACTCAAGGCCTCCTCCAACCTGGCCTTCAACACCTCTAGGGGAGGGAGCAGCTACAACCTCCCTGGGCAACCTGTGCCAGTGTCTCACCACCCTCACTGCAAACAGCTTTGTCCTGACATCCAGTTTCAGTCTCCCCTCTGCCACTTCAAACCCATTGCCCCTTGTCCTGGCATTGCAAGACCTTGTCAGTAGTCCCTCCCCAGCCTTCCTGGAGCCCCCTTCAGATCCTGGAAGGCTACTCTAAGGTCTCCTGGAAGCCTTCTCTTCTCCAGGCTGCAGAGCCCCAACTCTCTCGGCCTGTCCTCATAGCAGAGCCGCTACAGCCCTCTGAGCATCTTGGTGCCCTCCTCTGGACCTGCTCCAACACTTCCATGTCCTTCCTGTGCTGGGGGTTCCAGAACTGCACACAGGACTCCAGATGGGGTATGTGCATTCATATTAATAAGGTATGAATGGACACAGTCAACTCATTCTACAAGACTCACTGGACATGCAGCCAAAAAAAGGAGTTGGCCATATAATCCCCAGCAGTATAAATAATATAATGTTTCAATTAATAAACCAATACATCACAGCAGTATGAGACAGCTGCAGGACAGGGCATAAAACCAAATTATGACTGTTATGAAAGGGAATGGACAGTTCATGTTTTAAAGTGACATGTTTACAAGTGAGGATCTGGAAGCTTCAGGTGCTTCACAGAAAGACCACAGCAGAGCAGATGTGGCTACAGGTGGCTGAAGCACAGCCACAAAAGACAATGTGAAACCAAGACAAGAATCCCTTTACCAGGATTATGAAGATAATAGCAGCCAGGATTACTATTTTCTGCTTGTATTCTGCATTAAATCTATCAAGGCACACTGACTACCGCAGGTAATAAATGTAGGAACAACTGAAATTAATCATAACAGGAGATTAAGTGGGGGGAGGGGGATCAAAATTAATCAAATTAATCATATCCATTTTGTTTTCACCACACCACTGCAGCTGTGGGGAGCGCAAGGACATTGCTTCTTTCATCTCTCTACCAAACACAACCTTCTCCTAGACACTGCAAACGTTTGGCACACAACTGCCTACAGCCAGGCTGATTTCAGCCATTCTTCAAGTTCATGATTCCACACAGTTCCCACACTAACTTGTGCCAGGTGAGGGTGAGCCCTGCAGGACATGGGCAGACCAGATCATCTCCACTGCCAGTCCCTGTCTGTGCCCAGGCCCCAAGCATGGAAGGACCCAAGGTGGGGTAGCAGCTGTCTGCATCCAGAGAACACAGTCACATTTCTGACCCCACTAATTAGTGCTGCTGCATCAGTGTGGGAAGAGCATCATGATAACACAGCCTGCCTGACTTAACTCAGGAGGAATTCCCACCAAGAGGACTCATCCTGCAACTCTCCAGCCCCCAAATTACCAGATTTAAAAGAATAAAAAGACCTTCACCCAAGAAAATACAGCAAACAGGCTATTGATTTCCCATGAACTCTCAAAGCCTGGTAATAAGCATTTATAGATGAGCTATTGAATGTCTCAGCCACGTGAACACACATTTCATCAGCAAAGCCCTAACTAGAGCTGGTTGCAGACAGAGAGAAAAAAATGGAAAAGGAGCTTCAGGGCATGGTGCCACTTCCCTCATTCTGATGTAAACCTCTACACATATATCACTTAACTGCGACTAGACTTAAAAACTGGAAGGCATAGAAGTACAAATCCTGCAAAATAAACACTGTGGTAATGCTTTAAATCCCTGTGACTGCTTTTCAGGAGTATCTGTTTCACTGCTAGCAGACTACAAAAGAAGAAAAAAAAACCAAAAAAAGCATTAACCTTAAGTATCATCTTTCCCCTTTAAACTTGGGGTGGGTTTCAGCAATGCAAAATCCACCTAGCAGTAAGAAGACTTCGAAACTTAATAAACCAGAGCAGTGTTTATCACAGGCACCCAGTTTACTGCATATATCCACCTCTAGCTAGCAGCCAAAGTAGTTTTAGTTTCTGAAAACCATCAATCTTCAAGGAGTATTTCAATCTCTGCTGGATTTTAACGAGTGCTGATATGGCAGTGAAAGTGTTAACACCACATTCACCTCCACACAAACATATCTTGGTTGTCTAAGTGATCCTCCCCCACCTCTACCTAAAAATCACTTGAAGCCTTGATTTCTGAAACGTCGTTTTGTGCCCTTACACACACATGCACTGCATTCCTGGTTGGAAAGAAGGTTCCCTTGCACATAACAAAAGGAGCTGGAGATTTACCTACAGGACAATATAAGAAATAAGACCTCACAGAGATGCAGAGCAAACAGACTACATCTGCAGCTCCTAAGAGCAATTAAAAACTTGTATATCAAGAAACTCCCTGCAACATGCTCCATTTCCCATAGCAGTAGGCTGGTTGGCATTAAAATATGCTGATAGCAACAAAGCTGATAACTTTTTCAGTGAGTAATCCACCCAAACTGTTGCTTCCATTTGTCACCTTTATTTACCCTGAAGGAAAAATGAGTCTGGGACAAAAGAGAAGCAATAACAAAGTGGCATATCCCTTGCTGTTAGGGCCTTGCAATTGCATTAAATTACAGTGGCACCAGTTCTAGTCTCACATCTGTCATTTTTTTTCTGGTGATGCTTGCATAGATCATCACAGCTCTCTCTGGAGGCAGAGATACCCACACTGAAACAGCTGCTGGTGCAGCCCTCCAGTTGCAGAGTGTATGTGTGTGGGGGTTACCTGTGGCCACCACTAAAATACATGAACATTCACAAGTGTTTTTCCAACTGAGCCTTACGTTGCCTGCACATAATGATAGCTCAATATATGAGACAGAAAACAGCAGCCTCTTGCCTCCTGAAAATAAACTGTCTGGATGTGACAAATATATCACCCAGCTGGGGATATTATTTCCTACATTTCTTTATTACTAACATCACTTTTATTTACCACTCCGTGCAACGCTGTAGCAAGGTCATAAAGATGTAAATAAATTACTTGAGGTAAGCTTCTGTTAAAAAGGAGAAGTCAAAAGGCAGAGATGAACTTAAAACCTCTTTAAGATACTTTGGTTGTTTTGTTGTTTTTTTTTTTTTTTTAGTTGGCAATTTGGGAGCAACAAAGGGAATCTGAGAAGAGCTTGAAAACAGCTTTCACAGCTCCAGTCCTCCTCCCCTGTCCTGCTTTCACTGCTACTATGCAAAACATGCCATCTTCCAAGGCTGCAGGGAGAAAAACAACTTTGGAACTAAACCCCAGGTGAATGTAAACACTGAGGTAACTATTTTAGTCAACAGAAAATAAAAAACAAACACCAAAAAAACCACCAACAGAAAACCCAACAACAACAACCTCCAAACAACCACCCAAAACAAACCCAACCACAAAAACAAAAACACAGACACCGGTACCAGCTGTGATTAAACCTCCCAAATACTTTCCCTTTTGAGCACCTTAGCAGAAATAGCTAAAGTTATCTGCTGCACCCACAGCCATACAAAGTTAGCAGCTGAAGAAATGGCCACTTTTAAGGGTTTCTACTCAGGAGGTAATAAAGAGTTTCATACCCTACAGCTTAAGAGTGAATAAACTCAGGTTTTGCTTTGGTTTGTACAGCAGGAAAAAAAAACCATCTTCCCAGGTAGGTGCAGAGGGAAAGGTGAAGACTGCTACAAAAATAGCTCTGGTTCCTAACACCTTTCTGATCCTGGCTGAGACAATCTACTCGTACCTCAGACGCATGGTGGCAGCCAGCCAGCCAGATGACTGGTGACTTAATATCCAAGTTCATGTGGGCTCTGGAGTCTGACACAGACAAGGACATTAACTTTGAAGCCTCAACAGTCAGTTCCAATATCCAAAAGTCATGAAATGGGGCATGACTATGGGAAGAGACTATTTTTTACGTATATACTTCAGCGTTGGCTTCCTCATGCCCTGCACAGCTTTCCCTGCGAAAATGTGCTCATAAAATATGCATGGTTTTTATAGGGAAAGTTGTGATCTGTAGGTCAAGTATGAAAAGAACTCAAATGGATCTGATGCTCTCATAAATCCTGTGATAGCCTCAATCACTGAGGAAAAGATTGGCATAGAGACCTTGGTTCGTTTTATTGCTGAAGGCAGTCCTGACAATAAACAGGGCTTTGGGCCAAAATTCAGCCTTAGACAACAACACATTTTATATATAAAACACAGACATGTGCAAGCATAGGATACACTGAAATCTACCAGGCAGAATGGCTTTACTTTCATTTTGAAAGCCACTTAAAATAAAACCCAGTGGATGAAACAAAGAATCCACCCAAACATGAAGGCTCCAGCATCTTTGTTGAAAGAACAATAGCATATTACTCCTCGTCCCTCTATCTTCTTGCAAGAGAACCATCAAGATAGTTACTGCCGTGATCAAATTAAAGGACACTTCACAGAATTATTCTTTCAGCTAATCACTATTTATAGAGATCCATCCTCGTATGCCAACAGTTATCAATGCTCCGATTCAATTTGTCTGCAGAAAACATCCCAATAAAAGAAATGCTTCCATTAGCATAACAAAAGGCAGCCAGTAAAAATCACTCACATGCACAGGCTCCTTTTTTATTTATTTTTGTTTTCAATGGAACGATATTGCTCTATAAATACACTGCATTTTTGAACTAAACCCACTCTCCTCTAACGCTTTGCAATCCGATGGCTCTCCCACCGGAGAACGCAAGATATTAATGAAAGCAAGATCAAATTAAACAGATGACATGATTAACAGTATTCATTTCATGCATGACTGTCTTACCGGAGAGATAAAGACCTGAAAGTAATTACCACCAAGTCAAAACTCCTTCCTGACCTCTCCGCTCCCAGCCAGCGGTCCCTTAAGTGCTGATGTTTGGCAACAAAGCCCCAGCGCCTTTCATCCAGCGGGGCTTCTCCTTTAGGCTGGGAGCTGCTGAGCACCTCTCTCCCGCGGCAGAGCACACACAGGGTACCTCTGTATCTATGTCTGTAATGCAGCATCAAGGTTCCTGGGCAAACCTATCAAACCGGCAGCAGCAACGGCGGCCGCCAATAAGCGGCAGGCACATGCGGAATCCAGCACATGCTCGCTGGGGCTCGCCGCCCGTCAGCGCTGCTTAGCTGCGCCGCTAATTATAGCCCTTTGCCACCGCACCGGGCGGCGCTCGGCCGAGGGGATTACACCTGCCAGCCCCGAGCAGCCACCCTCCGCACGGCTCTGGGGCTGCACAAAGAGGGGGAAATGCTCGCTTGAGGTTTTGCTTTGTTGTTGTGCCCTTTGAGTCACCCACGAGGGGCTTTGCCTGCGTCTCTCCGGGGAAAAAAAAAGGACGGGGTGGTTGTTAGTGATGCTCACAAGTGGCTATGGGGTGGGTGTCTGGAAGATGGGGCCAGACTCTTCCTTTGAGAAGTGGTAATGGGCATAGACTCAAACAAAGGAAGTTCCACCTAAGCACAAGAAGGAACTTTGAGGGTGGCTGGAGCAGGCTGCTTAGAGAGGTGGTAGAGTCTCTGGAGACTTTCAAGGCTTGCATGGATGTGTTCAGTGTGATGAGCTTGGGGGCTTGAATTCAATCTTCAGAGGCCCCTTCCAACCCCTACCATTCCATGATTTAGGAGTGCACCTTCAGCCTGAATACTGCGTGCAGTAATGGTGCCCTCAGCAAAGGAAGGGCATCTAAATGCTGAAGCAGCTCCCTAGGAGGGCCGGGAAGACCATCAGAGAGCTGGAGCACCTCCCTGTGGGAACAGACTGAGAGAGCTGGGGCTGTGCAACCTGGAGAAGGCTCAGGAAGAGAGGAGATTTAGATTGACTATTAGGAAGATATTCTTTACAGCGAGGGTGGTGAGACACTGGAACAGGCTGCCCAGAGAGGTTGTAGATGCTGCCTGGCTGGAGATGTTTACAGCCTGGTTGGATGAGGCCTTGAGCAACCTGAGCTGGCGAGAGGTGTCCCTGCCCATGGCACGGATATCTTGAAGGTCCCTTCCAAACTAAACCACTATATGATTCTGCTATAAACTGACCACTTTTATTTTGCCAGGTCTATTAGGAGACAAAGTGCAGCACTTTACCCTGCCAGCAGGAATTGGTTTGCATGCACACACGGCCAAGCACACATGCAGCAGGTCTCAGACTGGTTTATGCACAGCACAACACAGCCCTCAGAGCAGCAAGGCACCACAACCTTCCTTTCAGCACACAGTAGCCCTACACAAACCAACAGGACCCCCTCTGTCCTTTACTTCTACACGTGGGCAGATGACCTAAGGGATTCTGTATGCATTGGCTCTAAGCTTTCATGAGGCTACGGTGGAAATGCCAAGGAAATTTTTGCCACTATGCAAAACAATTCAATTCATTTAGAAAACACTTAGCATGAGCAAGTGCTCTTTAGAATTGTGGGGAACTAACCCAAGTCAGCCTTACAGACATCTTATAAATATATAAATCCACACAACTAAGGAATCTTATGGTGTAAGAGAACATTGTGTAGTTGAAAGATGCTGAGAGTTTCTACAATAACCATGGGGGGGGAGGGGGGGAACCAAACATACAGGCACCTATACTTTACCTGAAATGTGCTATCAAGAAAGACTAATCTCTGCTCTGATTACCACAAGATGGAAAATGATCTTCTGCTCTTTCTGTGAAAAATGAATCACAGAATGGTATAGGTTGGAAGGGACCACTGGAAGTCAAGCCCAACCCCCTGCCCACAGCAGGTTCACCTAGAGAAGGTCACACAGGAGCAAGTCCATATGGGTTTGGAATGTCTCCAGAGATGGAGACACCACCACCTCTCTGGGCAGCCTGTTCAGTGCTCCATCACCCTCCACATGGTTCCTAGAATCACCTGAGCTCTCCACTGCCCAGCAGGTTTTCAAAGAGCAGTGGCAAGACAGAAGCACAGAGTCTGTTTCTCAGAGGTGCCAGTGCCAGCTGTGTCTCAGGCGTGCAGCATTCGTGATCACTACTGCCACAGCATCATGTGTACACAAACTTTACAAACACATTTGAAGATGTGCCACTAAGTTACACATGAAACACATCCATCAACACTACAAAACCCTGAACCCCACTGCAACAGTGAGCTCCTATGTGCCCGTGATGGCACCTTCCCCAATTCCTCACTCTTATCACCAGCACCACACAGTCCAAGGCACAGACCAAGCACACGACATTAGAAGTTGTTTATAAACATTTTTATCTCTCACACTTGCTTCAGTACAAAAATTCTATTTGCTACTACATAAAATGCTCCTAATGGAACAAGACTTCCATGTGGTAACAGCACAAGACCATATTTATTGTCAATACGTAAATAGCTGCATCACAGCTTTCTTCTTCTGCCAGAGAAAATTGCTCATAAATGCTGGGAGTAGACTTCAATCTCTCTAAAAGAAATATTCTTAAAGCTAGATATGGCCAGAAATAAAAATGAAATGCAGGAATAGTGGCATTTGGCTCCTTGATTCAATGTTCAGCTGACGTTTAAGCTCTGTGATGCAATAAAGGAGGCTGTTTTAGGAAATCTTTTTTTTTTTTCTTTTCAGATGAAGTCATCTTTTTTTTTTTTTTTTTTTTCCCCTTCCCCTTTTCAGATTGCATCATCCAAGGTGCTGATCAGCTTTTATAAACTGTGCTTCTAGTAAAACCCCCCCTCCAATATTTCCAGTTTCTCAGCAGCACTGCCTGAAGCCAGAAAACTGTTTCATGAATAAAGGCAGAGGGGTAGTTATCAAAGTAAAATTTAAGTAGAGTTCAAGAGACATGTGAAGAAGAGGTGTGCAATTATTTGATGATCAGACTCACAGTTAGTTTTCTAAGAGTGTTTTGCCAAAGGTAGCTTCAAGGGTATAACACCAATAGTCTTGGCCCTAATGCTCTGATCCAGCTATTGGGAATATTCATGTTTGCAAAGCAAAGCAAGAGACACAGGCACACCCAAATTAAAGAAAATTAAAGAGACTTAAGTCATCTTTTTAATCTAGCCAAGGCAATAACAGGTGACAAGAGGACCAAGAAACCTTGAACAGGTCTTAAACAGCCTTCAGATGACACAGGACTCTCTGAACTTGCTCCAGCAGCAAAATGTCCCTCTTGGGGGGAACAGAGTTCAGTCCTAATGTCTGCCTCAATTTTATAACCTCCACTTCTAACCATCATGACAATGTGTAGGGAAAGGAAGACATAGAACAGTTTAGGTTGGAAGGGACCTCAAAGGTCATAGGCAGGGACACCTCCCACTAGAACAGGTCACTCAAGGTGTTATCCAATCTGGCCTTGAACACCTCCAGGGAGGTCCTGAAGCACAGAAGCACCCAATGTG
This sequence comes from Eubucco bourcierii, assembly GCA_013396675.1. NCBI lineage: Eukaryota > Metazoa > Chordata > Aves > Piciformes > Ramphastidae > Eubucco > Eubucco bourcierii. Next base: position 79,885 of record VWZE01014150.1, read on the forward strand.
ATCAAAGATCACATTGGGTGCTTCTGTGCGCCACGACCTCCCTGGGCAACCTGTGCCAGTGTCTCACCACCCTCACTGTAAAGAACTCCTTCCTCACATCCAGTTTCAGTTTCAGTCTCACCTCTGTCATGACATGGGGAACAGCACTGCAGGTCTGATGCCTGCCAAAGGCATGTGGCTAAAACTCCAGTTGAGAATAGCAGAGTTCCACCAGCCTGCCTCACCACCCGTGGTGCCCACACACAAGAACTTGGATCATGCACTGGACCTGCAACAGGATACAGCCACATACAGCCTTGCCAGCAAGAGAGGCCAGGAGAGGTTTCATAAGGACACAGCCACAAGAGGCTCCTCAGCTCCAGCAAGTCTCAGTTGGAAGAGAACAAACTGTAAAAGGTAGGCGAGTTGGCCAATACTGGGCAGAATTTCATCGAAAGCAAAAGCCTGTCCCTGGTACGAGTCACCTGCCTGTGCCAGGCTGCAAGTTCCTGCTCCTCCACATGGAAACAGAAGGTCCCCACAATGTTTTTAGACACCAAAAGCCAGCTAGGTTTTCTCCAGTGCTGTTCCCTGAGAGAACACTTTCAAGCAAGATTTTCCAGAACCATATGGTCTGAGGCAGGTGCCCATCGCAGAGGGGAGGAGAGAGGAAAGCCTATGGGGGTATGATGAATTCATCATACAGCACTGAAGCCAGCATCTTACAGTGAGAGCTGCCTAGCCAGCACATTAATGAATTTTTACACTTCATTTAGGCACATCTAAGTGAATTAACAGATGACTATTTTGGGATGGAGTAGTAACTTTTCACTAGGTTCTGATCACTTGTGTTAAGCACCGATACAGCCAGCGCTGCGGTACAGATGTATTTACAACAAAGAATTTCTGGTGTGTCTTGGACCTTAAACAGGTTTTACTCTGGATACCACTTAAACTTTGACCTAAAACTGTAATCAAATATTGCTTGGAAACTGCTACCTCAGTTATTTAATTAGATTTTTGCAAAGTAAAGTAAACATATGGAATGAGCTAAAAAAAAGAGCTGGTGAATGAACGTGCTGCATTTCCGAAGGCAGCAGCATGGATACTTCCAAGCTGTAACCTTGAGAGGTTGAACCAAACCAATTACTCCAATGAATATTTTACTTGGTTTGTTGAATTCATTAGACTCCTAGGTGTTAAGTTAAATCATCCCATGGATACATAAATATAACAACAAACAAAATCTTAAGACTTCTGCATGATGCATCTGGAGTCCTGTGTACAGGAGCCCCCAGCACAAGAAGGACATGGAAGTGTTGGAGCGGGTCCAGAGGAGGCCACAAAGATGTTCAGAGGGCTGCAGCAGCTCTGCTATGAGGACAGGCTGAGAGAGTTGGGGCTCTGCAGCCTGGAGAAGAGAAGGCTTTGAGGGGACCTGATAGTAGCCTTCCAGTATCTGAAGGGGAATACAGGAAGGTTGAGGAGGAACTATTGACAAAGTCTTGCAATGCCAGGAGGAGGAGGATTGGGTTTGAACTGGCAGAGGGGATACTGAAACTGGATCTTGGAGGAGGCCTTGAGTGCCCTGTGCTAGTGGGAGGTGTCCCTGCCTATGGCAGGGGGTTGGAATTAGATGATCCTTGAGGTCCCTTCCAACCATTAATTGAAAGAGCTTTTTACATTTACCTACATTAAGTGATGAAGAGACAATTTTCTCTGCCACATTTTTTTCCACATTTCAGTTTCCCTCCCTAAAGAAAGCTATCCAGCATTATTTTATTTTTCTTTCAAACCCTACTTCTGACTACTGACGACAATTATTTTCTGGGCTCTTTCCTTCCTTAGGAAGCACTTGGTGGAGTTTGCTAAGTCTGCACATTGGTGGCAAACTCATCACAAAGACTCATCATCATTTATGGAGGAAAATAAAAGGCAGGCCAAGTATTTGTCATATAAATTTTACTCAGGAAGTCAGAAAAGCCAGGATCCAAGGCTGGCACTCAGCATGGAAACATCTATCCTCATTTTATGGAGCACAAGGACATTTCTTGGATTGATCCTGTTTTCAATTTTAAGACAGCAGTTTCCTCCACAGAACCTACACATTGGCACTATCTTCACTGAAGACCTGGTGGCAGTGAAAGCTCCATTCCATCACTGCCATCTTGCAACCTCCTCTGGTTCTCTATCTGACAGTTAAGCTGTCAGGGAGGTGTCTTTCATCCTACCACTGAGAGATGCAGTAAAGAAGAATCTAAAGTGAAGCCTGCAGGAGTTTACTACCCTGAACACTTGAACTTTGGCCACACAATTAGATGTGAAATAACACAGAATTATTCTGTTGGTTCCATAAGAACACAGAAATCCCAAATTTAAGCAGTGGGCATTTTAATGACTTTTCATTGCTCTGAAACATGTTTCCTGTCACATATTACTCCAAACATCTCCATCCCAATGTCGATCTTCCATTTCTCAAGTTTCTTCCTTTTTTTTCCTTTCAGTTCAATGTCTTTTATACCTTGCTTCAGCAATTACCTCAAACCATACAAATATCCTTCACATTCTCTTGTCTTTCCACTCTGTTTTCCCCTTCACTCCCTTCCCTCCACTCCCAGCACAGATGTAGTATGAATTGCCCATTCCAGAAGGCAACACATCTGTCACCACAACTGAGACCTTTGCAAGACCAAAACCAGTGCCTCCTTACCACCACTTCCTGACCTGTAGTTGCCCAGCTAGATGGTCACAATGCTGGTGAAGCACAGAACAGGACCACACTGCTTGTCACCACCACCAAGAGTAAGAAATAGTCTTAAACAGTGCACCCAAGGCAATGGACTCCATGCAGTGTCTGACTCGCATCAAATCGGTGAAGGCGTTTGAGGAGAAAGGGAAGGTTGACTTTAACTTTGGGATAGAGATGTGTTGGGAGTGATTTGTGATGGGTGTGAGTCAAAGTCTGCAAAACATATTACAGAAAAAGCAGGTCCTGTTTCCAAACAGCCAAGTGAGAAATACAATAGCAAGTGCTAATGGTCAGGTCTAAAGACAGGGAGTAATTAAAACTGATGGAGGATGCTGAAGTCCTAACAGAACGTATAAGAGTAGCAAAAGTCAATTATCCACAATGATGTTGGAGGTTAAAACTACACTGGAAGAAGCCACAAAAGTGCTCCATAAGTGGAGATAAATTTTTTATACTCAACATGATGAAAGATCACAGAATTAACCAGGTTGGAAAAGACCTTCAAGACCGAGTCCAAAATAGGGGTCTTGAGAGCGTCACTTAAGTTAGCAGGCTGAAAGGCACAGGCTCTCCTCCATGGAGGAGGAGAAAGAGGAGCTTGCAATGTACCAAGTGTACTTCCAGAACCTGCACATTATTAATCTTCATCACCACTGCTGACACTTCCTTCCCTTCTTCTGTGCAGTCTCATTTTCCCCATGACCACATTACTGCATTGGGTGACATAATCTGACGCCGAGTCTATCTAACTCGGGTATCTACGAGACCAGCTTGGGAAAACTCTGCCTGCAAGTCTTCCATTAGAGGACAGGTGTAATTTTTCAACAGTGACATGCTGCAAAGAGCAACAAAAGCTAAAGCACGAAGTGCAACATTCCTCCCTTTGAAGGAAAAACTCCCTCAGACTTGCTCACTTCTGTAATTAAGAGTGTTATTTCCAGTTCTGGGCAGAAAGCACAGCTCTCAGGTGTTCTTTGATCTTGTGTGATGACAATGAAAACCCATCAAGGTCCATTGTTGTTTTACTCTTCAAAGACTGTTTTCTGCTCTCTTACAGAAATTGTTTATGTTGAGCTGCAAGATGCAACTAGAAAGGCAGCCAAGGTGCAATTGTTGGAACACGAAGCAGCTCCTCACAGGAGATAATGCATTCAGGCACTCACTCCAAACCTGCCCTGCTGCCAGCCAGCCCACTGGGAGCTCAGACAGCAACCCTACCCTTGGAGACTTCGAGTCTCCAGTCCACACCCATAGTTCAGAGCTGTTCAGAATTCTGCATTCACTTTTGGGCTCCCCAGTTTAAGAGGGACAGAGATCTGCTGGAGAGAGTCCAGCAGAGGGCTATGAGGATGATGAGGGGACTGGAGCAGTGCCTGCTGAGGAGAGGCTGAGGGACCTGGGGCTGCTTAGTCTGCAGAAGAGAAGACTGAGAGGGGATCTAATCAATGTTTATAACTATCTGAGGGCTGGGGGTCAGGAGGGGGGGGACAGGCTCTGCTCACTGCTGCCTGGGATTGGACAAGGAGCAATGGATGGAAGCTGCAGCACAGGAGGTTCCAGCTCAACACAAGGGGCAACTTCTTGACTGGAAGGATCCCAGAGCACTGGCACAAGCTGCCCAGAGAGGTTGTGGAGTCTCCTTCTCTGGAGCCCTTCAAGGCCTGTCTGGATGTGTTCCTGTGTGCCCTGAGCTGGATTGTCTGCTCCTGCTCTGGCAGGGGGGTTGGACTGGATGATCTCTTTGGGTCCCTTCCAACCCCTGACATCCTGTAACCCTGTGAACTCTAAGACCTGATTTACACAGGAATTGAAGATACTGAGCACAACAAACCAGCTCCAAAGGCAGTGGCTCTGGTTATCATTTCAGGGCTAAGAAGTTTGAAGGCAGCCTACTGAACTTGCAAGCCTTTGTAGTCAAATAGATTTTAATCTTTGAAAGATTGTTAATTTAATGACTAGAAATTGTGTCCAAATAAAACCAGCAACTGTGACTCGCCGTAACAGAACTCAGGCTCGTGGTCTTCTTACAAGAAACCAGAAGCAGTTTATTGGCACAGACCCAGGAAGAGAGGCTTAATTATTTAATAGAGTAAGCCAAAAGCCTCTTTATGAGAGAGCCTTTAGGACTCTCATTCCATACAAACCTCCCAAGGAAGAGCATACTTGCAGCTTGTAGACCTAGCAGTTGAAAAGTCTGCGAGGCTGACAAGATTCCAGATTCTACTCCCAGAACTGTTTGTGGTTTTTGCCCAATCCTCTACTGCCAAATAAGGACACAAATCCTGTAACCAAGGGTCTGAAAAATCAGTATAAAAGGGGTCAGGCAATTGCTAAGGTGACAGATCAAAGCTATCAGAGGAGCTAGGGAGTGCTCTGAAGAAGATGGGAATCACAGAATCATAGAATCAGGCAGGGTTGGAAGGGACCACAAGGATCAGCCAGTTCCAACCCCCCTGCCATGGCCAGGGACACCTCACACTAGATCAGGCTGGCCACAGCCTCATCCAGCCTGGCCTTAAACAACTCCAGGGATGAGGCTTCCACCATCTTCCTGGGAAACCCCTTCCAGGCTCTCACCACCTTCATGCTGAACAACTTCTTCCTAACATCCAGTCTGAATCTACCCATTTCTAGCTTTGTTTCATTCCCCCCACTCCTTCACTACCTGACAGTCTAAAAACTCTATCCACAACTTTCTTGCAGCCCCCTAAGATACTGAAAGGTCACAATAAGGTCATCTCAGTCTTCTCCTCTAGACTGAACTGCCCCAACTGCCTCAGTCTCTCCTCATAGGAGAGGTGCTCCAGCCCTCTGCTCATCCTCGTGGCCCTTCTCTGGACACCTTCCAGCACCTCCACATCCCTCTTGTCCCAGGGGCTCCAGCACTGGATGCAGTATTCCAGGTGGGTCTCAGCAGTGGGAAGCAGAGGGGCAGGATCACTTCCCTCCCCCTGCTGCAGCCCAGGCTCTGGTTGACTTAGGGAAGTCTGTTACCTCCTTGGGACAACACCTACTGCTCTGCCTCCTCAAACCTTTCCTAGGCAACACAATAGGCATTTTCTTCACCTTCCTTTCCTAGGTCTGGAGGGGAAAAAAATAAAACCCAACATTGCCCAAGTCTGCATGGCCTTACATAAGTCACCACTTTAATGGTGCTGTCTGTAACCAGAATGTCTTCAGGTGGCCATCCTCATGAAGTGCTGACTGCTCAGAGGATCATTCTCAATTTAAATGAGGCCCTTTGTCCCAGCTGCAAATCCCCAGCACAGGTTTCTGAAAGTAGAGGCATCAGGACTCTCACTTTTACATGAAACAAAAGCCAAGCACACAACAACCTGTGTCTCACTGGCACTGCAATTAAACACTGCTGACTCACACCATTTTAGTGGGCATTTTTGCAGTATTTTGTATCAGCATAAGACTAGGAATAAAGCAGGTTAGAGCTCTGAACCTAATCTTGACTGTGAACTCAAATATATTTGGTATATGCCTCATCTTCTCTAATCCTGTACCCTGTGAAGGTCAGCACATTTTGGACCTCATTGGTTTCCCACCACATTAAGCAGATGATGCCTCGGTGATGAGTCTCAAAGTCCCAAGCATGTCAGAGGTTGAAAGGGAAATCAGTAATCCCATAACAATATAACCTTAGGAGCCTAACACTAATCCTTCTGTCTCCCTATAGAAATTAGATGCAAACATGGGAAATTAAGGTCAAAAGGTGGACACTCAAAATGAAGTGAAGTCAGAAGCAGTTTTCAGTCTGCCTCAAATGTGGCCCCTGCACACTCCACAAAAATGTAGCCTTTAAAAGAGCTGAACGAGAAAGTTTCCCCATGCTCCTCAAAACTCTGCCTTAGGATCTAAAGCAGCAGCTACTCCAAGAGCTAACTGGTAAATAAAATAGACACTGATATTTTCCAAGCAAATTCCAAGGGTCTGTAGTCAAAACACAAGCAGCAGCACCACAGTAAAGGGGCTGCTAGAGAAGGGAAACATCAGCAGATTTCCAGGCTGCAGAAATGTTGGATGTTGACTTCACTGTGTACATTATTCAATGTTTTACAAGAGAACAACTATGAAAAAGCACTGCATAGCACACAAGTCTTCTCTTTTCCAGTTCCTCAGCCAGGAGTTAGTCAGTTGTTTCAGTATGGTTTAAGTTATCTCTAGCCAGAGAGTTCCATCTCCCTCAGCCTGTTCCTACAGCAGAGCTGCTCCAGACCCCTGACATTTTTGTGGCACTCCTGTGGACCCAACTCCATCAGGGTCCATCAACAACTTCCAGTGTTGAGGGCTATTAGAGTATCTCATGTCCCCTAGCCCCTTCCTGCAGCTGAATCTGAGAGAACTTCAAGGTAACCTCCTCAAGCACATAAAAATACCAGAGATAAAAAATACCAGAGGTAAAAAGCATCAAGCTACACTAACTAGGGGCATGTGAGATGGTCTGGAGGTTACAAAAATAAAGCCTAAAGGCTGTAGAAGCTGTTGGTGGTGAGAGATGCATGCCTGGTACTTCAGAAGTTCACTATGTCAATAAAAAGCCTCAAAAGAAGAAAACAAAAAGAAAATGAGTCAAGTAGTGGTCAAAAGGAAAGGGCAACAAAATCTACACCTAACAGGTATTAATAGGCAGAGAACTCCAGCAAACAAGAGACCACCTCCAGGTGGTGGTACCTCTTCACTCACCTCATCAGCCTCCAAAGCCAAAACTGTTGCTGCTGTATAGATCATTAGAATCTCACTACTACACATCTCAGGTGAACTTACCTGGAACCACTTTAAAACCAAAACTATCCAGGCAAGATCATTCCCAGCAGCAACACAGGCAGCAGCTCGTACTTGCCAACTGTATTTTTTTTTGCCATGTGGACATAACTTTACAGCTAAATAGATTTAATTTACATAGTCTTCAAGGCAGCCAGATGGAAAAACAGCATTGATTTCTTGCAATTCAGCACTTCAATCTAGTGAGCTAAAAAGGCAGACACTAGGACCAGTGGTTACCTGCTGCAGCACACAGCCTTTCCCCAGCGGAGGAGGGAAGCAGTTAAGGCTGGGATCATGTGTTGGCAAAGACCAACCACCAAAATAAAGACACCACTGGAGGTGGTCACTACCAGGCACACCTCCAGCACAAGCAGACTCCACAGCAAGCAGACACCTCCCCTTACAAATGGCATCACCTCCAAGAGAAAAGTGCAGGCAGGTGGGATTAAGTCCTTTGAGTTTGAAGGTACTGTGAAAGAAGGCAGAGCACTTACCCTCCACATGCCCTAACCAGCAGAAGAAAGCCTGTGAAGGACCTGCAGAGGCTGCACTCATGAGAGCCTTTGGGAACACATCCCACATTGTTTTGGGCTTTTGTTTTCCTAAACATTCATGAAACTCACTGTAGCTTACAGCTGAGAAAATGAAGATAGAAACAAGGATAAGATGATAGAACAAAGCTAAATATAGGTATAGTTACCTGATGGTTCAGATAACTGGTGAGTCATTCGAGTACTTGCACTAGAATTAAGGTATTTGAAAATTAAAGGCTGCTGGTGTGCACTTCATGAAAGAATTCAAGACTCCATTACATGCACATCCAGGCTACATCTCCAAGGATCCTTTTCCCCTCCCTCCTTCCCCAAGGCTGCCTGTGTTTTCTGTTCCAAGCTGGATCCATTTTGTTCTTTATACAACAATCTTTAACATAAAGGAGTTCCATTAATTGAAAGAGACTCAAAAATATTAAGCTAACGAGAAGTGAAGCTCTCATCAGTCAGGACTACATAAACAGCTTCTCCTTCCCTCAGTGCTGAAGTTTAAAAGGTTGGCTGTGCCTAAAATAGGTGAGTGAGAGCAATAACTTGGCAGAAATCATAAGCAATCGTTCAAGAAAATGTGATCTAATACTTGTAATTTAAAATTATCTTGCAATCTGACTTGCAAAGCAAAGAAAACAAAGAGATCATTCAGGTGAGTCAACATTTTCATTACAGGCTGCCTGTCAACAGCAGAAGCTCAAGTGAATGAGCAGTGCAGAAGAACATGTTCTTGTAGGAATAAGCTATCAAGATGTAACTTGAAACAGGCCCCAAGTAAGTGTGGAGTATATAGGTTTATTTATCTCTTTGAACCTGTTCTTATTAGTAGAACACAGAAAGAAGACAGATGACAAAGAGAAGGCAAAACCCTACTGAAACAATCGGCAGGTAACAGAAAACTTAATTTAGAACTCATGGGAATGCATCAAGCTTGGCCGTCAGAATGATTACATTTTAATGCCAAGCAACTCTGGCTAGAGATAACTTAAATCACACTGAAACAACTGACTAACGCCTGGCTGAGGTCATGTATCTCAGTTTTGCTTTGCTTAAACAGTCCACCACAGAGCACTTCTGACCAAATGCTGTTTATATGATACATGAGAAAATTCTTCCCTGCTCCGAAAGCTCACAGCAGCTAATCTAACGTAAAGCACAAATGCTGCCTGCAACGAGCAGCAGCAATGAAAAGGACAAAGTGAATCCTTGGTTCTTAGGGTGTTATAACAACATTAAACAGATCTATGTGCAAATACTTATCAGACCCCACCTGGAGTACTGTGTGCAGTTCTGGAGCCCTCAGCACAGGAAGGACATGGAACTGTTGGAGCCAGTCCAGAGCAGGCCACCAAGATGCTCAGAGGGCTGCAGCAGCTCTCCTATGAGGACAGGCTGAGAGAGTTGGAGTTCTGCAACCTGGAGAAGAGAAGGCTTCCAAGAGACCTTGGAGTAGCCTTCCAGGATCTGAACGCTATAGGAAGGCTGGGGAGTGACTATTGACAAGGGCTTGTAATGACAGGACAAGGGGCAATGGGTTGAAACTGACAGAAGGAAGATTGAAACTGGGTGTTAGGAAGAAATTCTTTGCAGTGAGGGTGGTGAGACACTGGCACAGGTTGCCCAGGGAGGTTGCGGAGCAGAGAAGCACCCAATATATGTATCTTCAGTNCACACAGCTGCCTGCTGGGCTGCCAGTGACCAGTGCCAGCTCACACTGAGTTTTTCTTCAACTGACATCCCCCAAGTCCTTCCCCTCCAGGCTGCTCTCAAGTCACAGGCTGGGCAAGGAGTATTTGTCCTTGGAGAGACCTGACCCAGAGGTGTAGCAACTTGCACTTGGCCTAAACCATCCTGAAAGTCTTGGCACAGACAAATCAGAGCAGGCTGATTTAGGTTACAGATTGTGCATTTATCTAGCATAATAGACTTAAGTATAAATGCTGAAGAACCCTATTATTAAGAAGCTTCTTAATTGTTGGGTAAAAAGCTCTTCTCATGTCATGGTGCCATAGCAGGGCTCAGGGACAACAATGAAAATAATAAAACCAGCTATGAATGAGTTCACTGAAAAATTACTTTTTATTCTTTGTACCCTTGGGACCTCAGTAAATCAGAAAGCCCAGACATAGTTCCTTGGGAAAAAAATTCAACAGGGATTCTTCTCATTCAACAAACAGGCCTGAGCAGAATTTTATCACAAAGCAGGTAATTCTGGATCACCTAACATGGTAACCACTGTGGCATGAGCTACCCTCTGGAAGGATGAGGGCTAGCTTGAAAGGCTGCATTTAGTGGAGTGATGCAGCTTCTGCTAAGCTGGAAAACAGCTCCAGAACTGGCAACCACAGTGGCAGAGCTTCAGTAGGACCAAAATACTCCATAGGAAGTCACACATTAGGGGTTGGAAGGGACCTTGAATGACCATCTACTGCCAGGGCCAGGGCAGGATCACCTAGAGTAGGCCACACAGGAACACATCCAAACGGGTTTTGAATGTCTCCAGAGAAGGAGACTTAAGTCCATTCAAGGTTTACCACATTGCATGTAAAGAGAGCTGCTTGCATCCACCAAGAGGTGCAGAAACACACAGCCCCTGCTGCTGAACAGCTCAATGCCTCATATTGCTGCTGAGCACTAACCAGTGGAACATCCACAGGAGGCATTTAATGACCCAAATTAGCAGTCAATTGATTCATGTGACCTACTGGCCCCGTTCCATACATCAAGTCCCTTATGCAACCACGCTGGGGAGATGCAAAAGCAGGGTTTATTCCACTTCAGTTCTGCAAACTTTCCTCCTCGGAGAGGGCTCCCCAAAAATGTGTCAGAAATTAGATTCACTGCAGGACTTAAATTCCCTAACAATAGAGGGGAACAACTCGATGTGATCAGAGCAGAGAAAAATCCCTGTACTATATTACATGTTTTAGAAACAACCTTCTTCATAAGTTACCCTCCCTTTAATTTTATTTTTTTTTTCCTTTTTCACTAAGTCTCATTTTCCAAAGTCCAAATTTTTGACTGTTGGTGGCTTTTACAGCTGTTTCAGGGAAGTAATAAAACCACATAGCTGGTATTTCAGCAGGGTACTGGCAACTAATGCAGCTGAAATTCTCCTTGTCTCTGAAAATGGACCCACTGAAGAGAGGAGGAACCCTCACCTTGTTTAATTAGGAGGAGGAGGTGGAAGATCTGTGCATCTCTTTAACTTTACAATCGTCACAGCTGAAAGAAAAGCTTCCAAATGAACAAAGCTTGCAACTGATTCTGAGTCATTTCTGCATATCAACACTGACAAAGAGCTGGGAGCTTATCAAGCTGCTGCTGGTTGTTTTGTTGGGTTTGTTGTGTGGTTTTTGGTTAGGAGCTTAACTATAAAATGAAACACAACCAGGAGAAAAAGTAGAGGCAATCCACACACCTGTCTCTCAAGCCTTCTCTTTTAGAGAAACTGACTGCAGAGATCAAGTTTGACATGAGACAGCTCAGAGAGCCTCATCTCCCTCCACTGCCCTATGTCACACATTGTCCAAGCCTGCATCTGCAACACAGAATCACAGAATGAACCAGGTTGGAAAAGATCTTTGAGACCATCGAGGCCAACCTATCACCTAACCCTTTTAATTAGCTAAACCCTGGCACTAAGTGCCTCATGCAGCCTCCTCTTAAACACCTCCAGGGATGGGCACTCCACCACCTCCCCGGGCAGCCCATTCCAATGCCAATCTCTCTTGGTGTCAAGAACTTCCTCCTAACATCCAGCCTAAACCTGCCCTGGCACAGCTTGAGGCTGTGTCCCCTTGTTCTGTCCCTGGGTGCCTGGTAGCAGAGCCCAACCCCAGCTGGCTACAACCTCCCTGCAGGTAGCTGCAGAGAGCAATGAGCTCTGCCCTGAGCCTCCTCTTCTGCAGGCTGCACACCCCCAGCTCCCTCAGCCTCTCTTCATAGGGCTGTGCTCCAGGCCCCTCACCAGCCTTGGTGCCCCTCTCTGGCCTTCACAGAACCACAGAATCATTTTCTCTCTTGAGCAAGCTTTGGTGTGCCTTCTTCTTTCCCATCATACCGCTCACCCTTACAGGAATCTGCTCACTCCCCTCCTTCCCCAAGCTCTCTCAGTCCTGCCTCACAGGAAGAAAGCCTTTGTGGAGCTCACAGAAAGCAGCCCACAGGTCTATCGCACGTAAGCCACACTGCAGCCCATGCCCATACACCAGCACAGGACTCTGCAGGAGCACAGTTGCCTTTCCATCCCATGCAGCAGAGCTGCAGCACAGTGCAAGAGGAGCTGATGCCAGCAGAGGGAGGCAGCTGCTCTCCAGGACATGCATCTTCGCATTCCCTGATGCACAGGAGGAAGCCAACTGAGTTTGTTTTTGTGGAAGTGAACTCACCCCTTGGCCATTGTGTAAATGTGGCTTTAAATCAAGCTGTAATTAGATTTTGCTGTATTTAACAAAACCCCTTCTTGTTGCACCTCTTTTCCAGTTCCAGACAGGAAATAAAATATATTTGTGAAAGAAAAAAAAAAAAAAGGGAAAAAGTTGATGCCTTTTCCCAGAGCATGTCCTGGCACAAGCCAAAGCAAGCACAAAACAAAACAATAAAGCTTAGGGGACAGCATCTTCGCTTCCACAGGAACACAAAGATCTCTCAGCAGGCTTACTGGTGACCATCACCACACTTTTAGCAATCTTCTGCTTCACCACATTAACCCTGTTAGAAGGTACTCACAGTCCAACACTTGGAGTCCAAGCTGTTCTTCAGAAATTTCATTTACTTGGCAAAAAAACACAAGTGGAAATCTTCTGCTACAGACTGCCACGTATTCGTTTCAGGACAGATCCTTTTCTTTCCCTCTTCTTTCAGCTATTATGGTTGGAGCATTCCAGTTTTTAAACCAGACAGCTTTGTTTTCCTCACTGTCTTTGTACAGGCTGGTACCCTTAAAATAAAACTCTGTGTGTTTTGTCCAAATTCACTTTAATACATGTGGCATAGAGTGCCTTATTCTGCTGGAGTTCTTTATGGACTAACCTGCCTGTTTCCACTGCACTTTAGATCCCCAGATGAAACTGCACAGCAAATGGAGTGGAGTCCACTCAAAATAGTAAACAGTCCTGACTGTTTCAGAGAATGGTATAGGTTGGAATGGACCTGAGAGACCATCTACACCAACCTCCATGCCATGGACAAAGACATCTCTCAAGCACACTTGGTTGCTTATCCAGCCTGGTCTTAGAGAATCATAGAATGGGAAGGTTGGAAGGGACCTCAAAGCTCATCCAGTTCCAACCCCCTGGCATAGGCAGGGACAACTCCCACTAGCACAGTTCAAGACCTCGTCCAACCTGGCCTTGAACACCTCCAGGGAGGTTGTGGAGCACAGAAGCACCCAATGTGATTGAAGACTGAAGATACATATATTGGGTGCTTCTCTGCTCCACAACCTCCCTGGGCATCCTGTGCCAGTGTCTCACCACCCTCACTGCAAACAACTTCCTCCTAACACCCAGTTTCAATCTCCCCTCTGCCAGTTTAAACCCAATCCTCCTCCTCCTGGCATTGCAAGACCTCGCCAATAGTCCCTCCCCAGCCTTCCTGTAGGCCCCTTCGGATCCTGGAAGGCTACTCCAAGGTCTCCTGGGAGCCTTCTCTTCTGCAGGCTGCAGAGCCCCAGCTCTCTCAGCCTGTCCTCACAGCACCTTGGTGCCCTCCTCTGGACCTGCTCCAGCACTTCCATGTCCGTCCTGTGCTGGGGTCTCCAGAACTGGACACAGGACTCCAGCTGGGGTCTGACCAGGTCTTGAACACCTCCAGGGAGGAAGTATCCACAACCTCAGCAGGCAATCAGTTCCAGAGTCTTACCACCTTTGTACTGAAGAAACTTTTCCTAAGATTTAGTCTAAACCCACATTCTCTCAGCTTCAAACCCCCAAAGCTTACCAAGAGCTTCATTTTATTCTGGTGGATACAATGCTAAACCTGTGCAAGGAAGTCAAGGGGACATGCCCAAAGCCACATGGCAAATTAAGCTGCTGATCTAAGAACAAAAAAAGCTTCTCCTCTTAATCTAGATCTTCTCCCCAATGAGTCAAAACCTCCTGATACCTATCTGGTCTTTGAAAAGTTTCAGATTCTTTAGAAGAAAGGAAAAGAGAGCAATTACTAATGAATTGCTTGCTTGCATACAACCATTCCTTAACATTGAAGTTATCTGTTGAAGTTACTCACCTTCAGGAGGTTCTGCAAAGTGTGTCTTCCAAAACAAACTTATTTCAACAACATACAGCCTAATACCCTAATTCTCCTCAAATCTTCTAATTATGCTGCAAGCTTAAAAGAAACCTAAGGGTGCTTTAGATGACTCCAAAGATAACCTCCTTCTGAAGCTGGTTTGCAGTTTAATCTGCAAATGCAAAAGAGATGGAGGTAAACAACAAATGTTGGGGAGTAGATTGTCCTGTCACCTGTAGGAGAATTCTTGCATTTGGATTTTGAAGCAGACAATATTATCTCTTCAGTACTGATCCAAAATGACAAATGAAAACAAAAATAATCTTATTCTGTGCACAGAGTCTCTGCTTCTGAAGCTATAAATCACCTGAGGAAAAAGTTCACAGGTATTTGGGTTGGAAAAGACCCTCAAGAGGTATTCAGTACCCTAAATTCTCACTTCATTTCTACTGGTATGAAAAGAATCATAGAATGGTTTAGGTTGGAAGTGATCTCAAAGATCACCTAGTTCCAACCCCCTGCCATAAGCAGGGATACCTCCCACTAGCACAGGCTGCTCAAGGCCTCATCCAAAGAAAAGTAATAACAAAATAAATAAATACACACAATTTAAACATTTGAAAAGGTAATAAAAGTAGTACTAAACCAAAACATCCTGCATAAATGAAAGCAAAGTTTGCTGTAACCAGAGAGACTCCAGACACACTTATTTTTGCTCGCCTCCTTTGACCCAGAGGAAAACAAACAACAGGTTTGGGTTGTTTTGGTTTTTTTTTTCCTGGCAGACTGGAAACTGGCAGAGTACAGTGCCATGATCCACAACTGTGTGGAACAGATTGAGTACCAACTGGGGGAGGAATCCCACAAAGCATGCAGCCACTGGTGCTCTGCCATTGCTGGGAAGTTTCGACACTGCCTCCTGAAGTGGAAGTACACAACAGGATTAGCCTTATCTTATTGAAGTTCCTTAACAGCAAGACTGCAGCCTCCTGACAAGGTTCTGCTTCCAGCAAAACTCAAACTCCAAGCAAGAGTCATTCTTAAAATAAAGTAGCAATAGCTATGTTTGGCAGAGCTGGAACCATGGGGACAACACAAACTGCCAAAACAGTTTAGTCAGGTTTGACTCTGGAGGAAAAAAAATGAATTTCAGACCAGACTAAAATAAGGCACAGACCAGGCAAAATAAGGTAAAGAAGCTTCCAGACTACCACTTTCAGGTCATGCCCTGTGTTTTTTCCTGCTTTTCAATTCATACATAGGAACATCAGATCATAAAAGTAGCTTCCACTGAGGCATTTTGAGTCAGATTATCCTCTACATTATAATTAGTGCCTTTCTTCTCATCACTTACACACTGCTTTGCCAGTCTGAGAATGTTATTTATATTTATTTATTTCTGAGAAGCTACTTTTTAATCTGTCCAAAGTGGTAGCATCCTAAGGACAGCTCTCTCATGCTCCATGGACCTCAGTTTAAATGCTAGAAGCATTTCTTCTTAGCTACTTCATCACACTATTTACACAGGACTACAGTGCCAGTGCTGTAAGCATGCAATGCAAACATGCTGTAGTAAATGGAAGCTTTATTCAAAGTGTAGCTTTATAAGTCTTTATGGCACCCTCCAGCCTGGACTGTCAGTGTTAGCAGCAGAGAGAAAAAGGCAAACTTAGTGACCACAGCCTTTAAAAGAAAAACAAACAAACAAAAATAAACGGTTCTGTATTTTAAGAACTTTTCTAGACTGAGTCAAAACAACACTGCTGCACTTTACCTCCTCTAGCAGGAGAAAATAGAACATTTCATGTTCAGAGCTTCTCCTACACAAGTGGAAAATTATTCTGCTAGCCCTTAACACTCCCATTAAATGAAGGTTTGGGTTTTAGTTTTGTCCCTTTTTTTATTTGCTTTTGAGGGGGGTAAAAACAAGTCTCTGCAAGGCACACATGGTATCTACATAGAGCTGCTTTTGAAGCACTGAGGGAAAAAATCTTCTAAGTCAGGAAATGCAGAAAATAACTGAATGGACCTCAAGGATCATCTAGTTCCAGCTGCCCTGCCATGGGCAGGGACACCTCATACTACATCAGGTTGCTCAGAGCCTCATCCAGCCTGGCCTTAAACACCTCCAGGGATGATGCTTCCACCACCTCCCTGGGCAACCCCTTCCAGGTTCTCACCACCCTCAGGCTGAACTTCTTCCTAACATCCAGGTTGAATCTCCCCATTTCTAGCTTTGCTCCACTCCCCCCAGTCCTATCACCATCCAATATCCTGAAAAGTCACTCCCCAGCTTTCTTGTAGCCCACTTCAGATACTGGAAGGCTACAATAAGGTCTACTTGGAGCCTTCTCCTCGCCGGAAAAAGAAATCTGAACAATTTGAGAGAGGGGAACAACCAGAGAACCAATTTGAGAGAGGGGAACAACCAGAGAACCAATTTGAGAGAGGGGAACAACCAGAGAACAATTTGAGAGAGGGGAACAACCGAGAACCAATTTGAGAGAGGGGAACAACCAGAGAACAATTTGAGAGAGGGAACAGTTTGAGAGGAAAAAAATATATCCTGTGTATACTGAGCTTGCTGTTTTAAAATTCTGATCTAGTCTTAATGGCAATAAAGCAGAGAAAAGCCATGAATAAAACTCAGTACCACTATAACTCTGAGATACAGTGAAGCCTGAATAAATCAGAATCATCAGTTTTGGTTTGTGGTCCAGAAGTTTAGATCTGAAGGCAGCTGGATGAGAATCAAGCAGCCAGCTCCCGCAGCAGCACCTTCAAGCTGTGCTGATTTCCAGGGAAGAAAAGGCTCTGTCAGGCTGCCTGGGCAGCACTGCGTCATTCTTTTGGTTGGCTTGAAGAAGTAAATTAAATGTTTTCCATTAGTATGGTAAAGAAGCTGTACAATTTTGCTTTTCTTTCAAATGCAGGCTCGAGTTACAGAAGGCTTTAGCTAGCTCTGTGGCGAGGACTCCAGGGCTGGCATCTGTGAAGCCAGCAATTCATCCTTATGTGAAACCAGATGTGTGCTCTGCTCGGTTCCCAGGGCTGGGGAGGGCTTTGCAAATCTGCTGCTGTCGATTAAAAAGGATCCCACTTTTCAGTTAAATCACGGAACACACTGAAGAAGAAACAACATGCTCTTGAGGGGAAAGGGGAAGAGGGGGGAGAGCAGAGGAAAACTTTAAGGGAATAAAAGGCACAGGCACAGATCGGCCTAAGAGTAACTCTGTAGTACAGCAAAGACCAGCAAAGCAATAAGCATAACATTACTTGAGGTAACAAGAACTCCTTGATCAATAATTCATATCATTTACAGCAACAGTTACAGCTGCATCAATGAAAAAAAAAAAAAAAAGAAAAAGAAAATCTAGGGCAAACATAAAAACCTTCAGAGCAATGAAGTGCCCTTGATTTTCACCAGAGCATTTGGCTGCCTCTTATCATATGTTTCTGGTTAACAACATATCCCTCCAACCAAGAGAGACAAGACAAAAAGGCACAGAACAAACTGATTGGCTGGGAGCAGTGACAACATTCAGGGCTGCAGTTCAGCCCTGGACACTGTGCATCACCAAAACCTGACAGCAGCCTACACTGCTATGCAGGAATCCTAAACATCAGCCACTTAGATACATCCACCCCACTTACACACAGCCACAAGCCCCAGGAGGTTATGCAGACACTTTCTATGAAGCCTTTACTCTCTCTTGTGTGAAACTGCACTTTTTAAGTAACAGAAGAAAAAAATAGTTCTTTTTTTTTTTTTTTAAGTGCATAGTTCACTCATATTGTTTCATGTACTCCCAAGGCAAAGAGAAGCATCTCCCCTCTGAGGAAAGGCTGAGGGAGCTGGGTCTCTTTAGCTTGGAGAGGAGAAGCCTGAGGGCTCCTTATTCATAGAATCATAAAATCATAGAATCAAGTAGGTTGGAAGAGACCTCCAAGCTCATTCAGCCCAACCTAGCACCCAGCCCTAGACAATCAACCAGACCATGGCACCAAGTGCCCCATCCAGGCTTTGCTTCAACACCTCCAGGGATGGTGACTCCACCACTTCATGTTTATAAATGTGCAGGGCAGTGGTAGGAGGATGGAGCCAGGTTCTGCTCCATGATGTCCAATGATAGGACAAGGGGCAATGGGTGCAAGCTGGAGCAGAAGAGGTTCCACATGAATATAAGGAAATTTTTTTTTTCACTGTGAGGGTAGCAGAACACTGGAGAAGGCTTCCCAGAGAGGTTGTGGAGTCTACTTCTCTGGAGGCATTCAAAACCCACCTGGATGCATTCCTGTGTGACCTACTCTAGGTGACCCTGCTCTGGCAGGGGTGTTGGGCTGGATGATATTTGAGGTCCCTTCCAGCCTCTAACATTCTCTGGTGAAGGAGATAAAAGAAAAGATCTGGACTGTGGTTTTTACCCTCAGTTGGAAATCTCTGTTTAATCATTTCTGCTTTGCTAAGGTTTCAGTACAGCACCCTCATTTGTTCAAGGTGACCTTGTTAGTGGTCTGGAGAAAGAGAGATGAAAATTAATTCAAAGTGAGGAGCAGAGAGAAAGGGAATGGCGTAAGAAAGCAATGAGTGAGCCTAACCATGCTTGGTGATCTTACTCCCAGGTGTGTACAGCAGATCATGAGGGGAGGTTATCTAGTTCAAAGCTCTAATTCCAGTCTAAATTAGAAAGATCAATAAAGGATTAACAAGAAAAATCCACAACTCTTCTCAGATGAATCAAGGAATACTTAAGGAGCCTTCCAACACCGAAGTCAGCACCTTGCAAAGGTTATTTCCAAAACTGCAGAAGTTGGCAGACCTTCAGAAGGACCCTACTTTAATCTTGATCAAATCTGTAGAAAATGTTTCCACTACTACTCCTCACTTGTTTCCAGCCAATTTTCTACACAAAGTTCAATTAATCTTCTTGGTACAAAGCAAAGATTCTGCAGTTGTCATCACTCCATTCGAAATCCTGGCTGCCTAACAAAGCCATAGTACAGTCAAATCTCCCAAAGTGCCTGGCAATGCAGGGCTGATAGGTCCAATGTAGTCCTTGGGGGTCACATTTCTTCTTTGTCCATCAGCATTTGCCCTTTACAAGCAAGAATCAGTTCAGAAGACCACACTAAGAAATCATTACAGTGCTGGTAAACAGAAATACATCACTAATGTTTATAAATGCAAAGGGTGAGTGTTGGGAGAAGTGAGCCAGGCTTTGCTCAGGGATGTCCAATGACAGGACAAGAGGCAATGGGTGCAAGCTGGAGCAGAGAAGGTGCCATGTGAACATAAGGAATTTTCTTTTCACTGTGAGGGTGGTAGAGCACTGGAACAGGCTTCCCAGAGAGGCTGGGGAGTCCTCTTTGCTGAAGATACTCAAAACCCCCTTGGACATGTTCTTGTGTGACCTGCTCTAGGTGACCCTGCTCTGGCAGGGAGGTTGGACTGGATGAGCTTTTGAGCTCCCTGTGTTATGCAGTCATAGAACCACAGAATCAACTAGGTTGGAAGAGACCTCCAAGTTCATCCAGTCCAACCTATCACCCAGACCATGGCACTAAGTACCCCATCCAGGCTTTGCTTCAACATCTCCTGAGATGGTGACTCCACCACCTCCCTGGGTAGCCCATTCCAATGGCAATTCACTCTTTCTGTGAAGAACTTCCTCCCATTCTCCTCATTCTCCTCCCACTGCTGAAGACATCAGAAAACGTTTGTATATTTTTGTGACCACTAAAATCAAGCTCTAAATGTGGCAGTAGAGTAGGATAAGTTTGTAAAAACAGAGCATGCTGTAGAGCTCCAAAGCAGCCTGTTCCCTTGTCCAAGAGCTGCTCTCTCTACTAATATTGTAAGGAATTTCTTCTGGTTCTAAGCTACCATGCACTGTGTTGGTTTTTTCCCCTCTTCCCCAGTATTTGCTATGACAACATTTGTACCAGGTAGAAGCAGCAACACAAGAAAAAGAAGGAGAAAGCTCAAAGATGCATCTGTGTGTTCATTTACTACAAAATCCTTGGAAAAATTCATCAGCCACTTCAATTCACTTGAAAAATTAATCTCTTTACCTTGATTCAAGATTTCTGAGCTCCTGCTAAGGCTGCCTGGGCTGTTAGAAGGTCTTCACCTTTAGCAGAGATCTCTAGACAGAGGCAGGTCTCTTCATCAGGGACTCCCAGAGGCTCCTCGCAGCGGTGCCTGAAGACACAAGAAGGAAGGAATTTAGCTTCATCATCCTGTGCCGTCAAAGCCACAGGCAACAAGCATCCTTTTAGGTTGAATCTTTTAAACAACATAACTTTGAGAACTCAGGAATGCATGTCTTCTTTTGGGGACTGAAAGGCTGCAAAGGGTTGGTTAGTGATACTGGACAAGCTGTGATACTCAACCAGCTGTAGATCTGCACCATCTCCTGACTCTGAAATCTAACAGGAGACCTACAGGTATCAATTCTGAGTTTCTATGATGTCATTATAAAATGTCATTATATGAAAGTGCTGAGACAAACTCTGGGAATGCCTCAGGGCAAAGAACACAAGGGGCAAGACATCATCTTCTTGGGGAGGGGTCACAGAGTGCTGTGCAAACTGCAATCCAAAACCCAGCCTGCAAACCACCTCCCCTCTCTGTGCATGATCTCCACCCAGCTGACAAAGTAGCCTTGTTAAATACACACTCCAGAGCACCATCTTTTGCTCAGAACAATTCAAAACACAACTCCTTAACCCCCACCACTGGAAGGGAAGTACAAGAGAACAACTGCCTTCCTCAAACAAATGTGATTTACCACTGCTTCTTACATGCAAAACAGCCACACACAAGACAGTAGGTTGCAAGATGTGACCTAAATCCCCCTTCAGGTTTATGTTCTCTCTCAGCATACCACCTGAGGGAAGATCAGCAGAGATCGTAAGACTCTAAAAAGAAAAGCACTCAGGTATGTGAGATTTCCAGAGTTTGGCTTTAATTGGCAGTACGTGCTCAAGCACCCTGGCATGAGCAGATGGCACAGCAGCTTCTTTTAAGCAAACATTTCTGAGCAGTTTCAAATTATTTTAATTTTCTAATCAGTTATTCCCTCTAGAAATAGGACTGCAATCAGGTTACAGCCCATGTGATGAAACACAGGGTTCCTTTCACAGCAAAATCTCAACAATCACAGAACCATAGAATGGGAAGGTTGGAAGGGACCTCAAAGCTCATCTAGTTCCAACCCCTGCCATAGGCAGGGACACCTCCCACTAGTAAGGGTCACTCAAGGCCTCCTCCAACCTGGCCTTGAACAC
>VWZE01014150.1:101510-140600 GCA_013396675.1 Eubucco bourcierii
AGAGCCCCAACTCTCTCAGCCTGTCCTCACATCAGAGCTGCTGCAGCCCTCTGAGCATCTTGGTGGCCTCCTCTGGACCTGCTCCAACTCTTCCATGTCCTTCCTGTGCTGGGGGCTTCAGAACTGCACACAGGACTGCAGGTGGGGTCTGATGAGAGCAGAGTAAAGAGGAAGAATCACCTTCCTTGTCTACAAGGGCTTGTACTGATAGGACCAGAGGGAATGGATTGAAGCTGGGGGAGGGAAGATTTAGACTGGAGATTGGGAAGGAATTCTTTGCAGTGAGGGTGGTGAGACACTGGCACAGGTTGCCCAGGGAGGTTTGTGGATGCTCCCTCCTTGAAGGTGTTCAAGGTCAGGTTGGATGGGTCTTGAACAATGTCTTGAGGTCTTGAGCAATGTGGGCTAGTGGAAGGTGTCCCTGCCCACGGCATGGATGGTCTTTAAGGTCCCTTCCAGCCTAGCCCATTCTATGAATATTTTCAGGAACTCTTTCAGCACAAATGCAGGGAAGCAGTTGTGTCCAGTTAGCCAAATGTGGCTGCCTGTTTGTGTTAATGTCAATTACTTTGGGTTTCTCCACTCCCAAGCTTTCAGGAACCTGCCTGAGTTTAGGTCTTGAGGTTAGTACACAGAAGATGAGGATTCATTTGTTCTGGGTGGGTGGATGATGCTTAGGCCTGGAGACTGTCTACCTTTGAGAGAGCAGAAATGAGCAGCAGTGGAGGGATTCCAGAGACAGATGGGCACCTGCATGTAACAGCTTATAAATTAGAAAAGATAACAAGAAGTGAAGGCAGAAGCATATTCAGAGTGATGTAGCAGTACAACTACCCAGTTACTGTGAGGTAGCACTTTAAAAACATGAGAAAGACAAAAAAAAGATGTTCCAGTCGTGCCTTGACTACTATAAAGCCCAACAACTAAAAGCACACACTTGTGTTAGCACCAAATTAGTCTGACACTCCAAATTCCTGTTGTTTTAAGGAGTATTTCTGAACTGACACTCATTTCAGCCTCAAAACTAAAGCAACTTTGCAAACAAAAGGATGGCAGCAATCCATAGTTCAAGATCTCTGTTAAGTTCATACTTGACAAGTCAGAGGGGGCAAAAAACAAAAAGAGAACACAGCCATTAATTTCAGCTAGAAAAATCTGTTCCTGCCATATTTCTTGGCCAACAACTTGAGTAATTTCAAGTACAAGCACTTTTCTCTCCAAGTTGAGTAACAAGTTTTAACAGCTATGAACTGTTCAGGGACAGAAGACACCCCCAAAATTCCTAGTTAGATGTGCTGCTTAAAAATAAAACACTGTGGGGAAAAAAAAAAGAAAGATACTGCAGAGAAAAAACAAAACAAACATTTGCCTCTCGTTATAGCAGCCTTCCAGTATCTAAAGAGTGCCTACAGGAAGGCTGGGGAGGGACTATTGACAAGGTCTTGTAATGCCAGGACAAGGGGCAATGGGTTTGAACTGGCAGAGGGGAGACTGAAACTGGATGTCAGGACAAAGCTGTTTGCAGTGAGGGTGGTGAGACACTGGCACAGGTTGCCCAGGGAGGCTGTGGCTGCTCCCTCCCTGGACATGTTCAAGGTCAGGTTGGATGAGGCCTTGAGTGACCTGTGCTAGTGGGAGGTGTCCCTGCCTATGGCAGGGAGTTGGAACTGGATGATCCTTGAGGTCCTTTCCAACCTTACCATTCTACGATTGCACAGAAAACCATTGCAGCTTCACAAATTCTTCCCCTTCCACCCTGCTGAAATGGGAGTCCTTTGCTTTCTGCTTCTCCACTAAGCTCCTGGTTTTGGGTTTGCAAAGAATATGGTTTGTAGCCCCCAAAGTTCCACCTGGTGCATGCAGTGTTACCAGTCTCCTATAGGAAGGAGGTATTGTTAATCATGGCTATATCCAACCCAACAAGTATGTTATGAGTCTGTGCATGGTCACACACACACAAACACACACACATATGTTAAAGAAACTGCACAGTTCTAAGTCACCTTCTCTGAGATACTCAGCAAGTGGCCTTTTAAAAGCCTTTCATGAGAAGTGATTTGTATTTTAGATTACATTCTCAGTTTCAGCTTTGATTCAATAAGCTGGAGTCTTTTATAAAAACACACACATCATTTCCTGCTTCAGTGCCCAGCATCAACAAGTCCTTGGGCATTCTTTCTAAAAAGTCTTCATCCTCAGTTACTATGTTCTTCCTCTCTTTCACTCTCTTGCTATGTATGAAATCAAAGTTTGAACACTTAGAAAAATACACAGCTCAAGGAAGAGAAGCCAAAGCCAATTTGGAAGGATCCATGAATGAAAGGGTTTCTTACTCTAAGGCACCAAACCTTCAAACCTCACTAGAGTCTACCCTGAGATTTTCATAATCCAGGCTAAAGTCTTTCAAAATGTAGGATTTCTTGACAAAGAAATAAGCTGATATGGGAGCCTGCAGCAGATGACTGCGCCTCTGAGAACTTGATGCCTTGATAAGGCATTGCCTTCATCGCTGAAGTCAGGAGACTGACACTGGGCAGCTGGAAGAATCCATCTGCTCAAATAAATAAGATCTGCTTTCTGTGCCAAAAGAGGTAGGAAAGCTTTCTGAGACCCAGTCCTGAGAGAGAATGAAGTCATTTAACAAAGCAGAAAAGGCATAGCAGCAGGCTCCCTCCCAGTACCTGAAGAGGGTCTATGAGAAGGCTGCAGAGGGACTGCTTACAAACACCTGCAGGAATGGGGCAATGGTTTGAGACTAGAGCAGACTGGATGTTAGCAACAGGTTTTGCACCACAAGTATGGTGAACCCTGGGCAACCTCTTGCAGTGAGGTAGTTGAGACCCCATCCCTGAAGATACTCAAGGTCAGGCTTGCCAAGGCTCTGAGCAACCTGATCTAGTGGAGGATGTCCCTACTGAGTGCAGCAGGGTTGGACTGGATGATTTTTGGAGATGCCTTCCAACCAAGCCCTTTCTGGGATCCTGTGTTTCAAAATATCACAGTATTACCAAGGTTGGAAGAGACCTCAAAGCTCATTAAGTCCAACCTGAGACCACAGCCCTCAAGACCAGACCATGGCACCAAGTGCCACATCCAAACCTGCCTTGAACACCTCCAGGGACGGTGACTCCACCACCTCCCTGGGTAGCCCATTCCTCCAATATACCTGAGAGAAGAGACAAAAAAGCAGAGCTTTATTTGACCCTCATTAGTTTCCTGCCCACATTGTCTCTCTTTCCCAGTCTTTGAGACTGAGGGTTTCAGTTCAGGTTTGTATCAGTTATGGATTAAGCACTCTGTGTCCATGGAAATACACACAGCAGGTACAGACAAGCTGTCATTTTGCCATCCACATGCACTGCTACACCATTTATCAGGAAAACAAAACACAGAGTTCTTAATGCAATCATAATGACTACTTACAAAACTACAGCTCCTGTCCTTCCAACCCTCTTCACTGGGCTACTTAGAAGTTCATAAAAATAAATGATAAAACATCCAATTTATTCTAGGAACTTTCTAATGGAAGTCCAGCACTTTGCTGGATTGAGGCAGATTCATGAAAGCATAATGGGGGAGGGGGAAAGAAATAAAAGGAGGACAGAAAAACAGGCTACCTGGTTTTGCAAGATGGGGGGTTTGTAAAATGAAACAATAAATGAGAGTAAGTATAGATATTATGATGGAGATAATTAGAGTTCTTAAGCATCAGTGAGCAACCCAGCAAAACAGGACTCCAAAGATGTGTAAAAAGAGATAATGTGCCTCTTGAGGAAGAAATTGTGGAGGGCAGGAGAAAGCAGGGGAAATTAGAGTGCTTGAACAAAGCAGCAGCGTGGCTGGATCTGATGGGATTCCATCCTGCAGCTCTTTGTGTACCTGAGGAAGAACAGTCAGATCCCAAGCAAATGAATAACAGAAAGGCAGTTACACTGAAGTCTTGCTAAGACAAACAGCTAAGTAGTTACTGAAGAGGATGGAGACAACTGTCATGGGCAACCATTCCTTAAAGCAACTCCATTGACAAGCAGATGAGTCAAAGGACTCTCCAGTTGAAAGCACACAGCTTCAGAGGTACCAACTAAAAACTGCAACTAGGAACCGATGAAGAGAGTTTATATGGTAATGCCCAGTCTCACAGCATCTTCAGTCCCTCTGAATATACATCTCTTGCCAAGGGATCTGGAAGAACACAGCCTGTGTACTTGTGAGCATTCCTGAGATCAGTGAAGTCAGCAAAGCTGACAACTGAGGAAAGGTGAAACAGTAAGGAAAGCAAGAAACAGAATGGTTTGGGTTGGAAGGGACCTTTAAAGCTCATCTACTCCAACCTCCTTGGGTAAGCAGGGGCATCTTCAGCTGAATTAGACTGCTCAGAGCATCATCCAACCTGACCTGGAATGTTGCCAGGACTGGGGCATCTCCCACCTCTCCAGGAAACCTGGTCCAGTAGTGTCTCACCACCCCTAGTGTAAAACATTCCTGCCTTCTGCCCAGTCTGAATCTCCCACTTTTAGTTTAAACCCATCACTCCTTGTCCTGGCACCACAGGTCCTACTTAAAAAGTCTGTTCCCATCTTTATCAACCCCTTTAAGTACTGAAAGGCCACCAGGTCTCCCTGGAGCCTTCACTTCTCCAGGCTGAACCATCCCAGCTCTCTCAGCCTTTCTACGGTGAAAAGCAAGACTCATGACTCAAGCGACCAGAGAAGGTAGACTTAAGAAGGGGCCTGGTACTATGATTTAAATAACTAGGGCTAGGAAATTAAATCAGAACAATTAAGTTTAAGGTTTCCCCATGAAAGGGAACAGAAAAATACCACCTTGCCTTACTACTATAAACATTACACAGAATCATAAAATAGGGGAGTCAAAATGAAGGCAAACTAAAAGCTGCTTTGCAGGGTTTCTGTTGATTTCTCTAGCAGTCAAAAAGTCAATGAAGCTCCTTAAAAGGGCATTATGGAAGTAATTAAGAACCACTCACTCAGGGATAGCAATATATGTATGCCAATGAACCTCGTGACTTAGAATCATAGAATGGTAAGGTTGGAAGGGATCTCAAGGATCATCCAGTTCCAACCCCCTGCCATAGGCAGGGACACCTCCCACTAGCACAGGGCACTCAAGGCCTCGTCCAATCTGGCCTTGAACACCTTCAGGGAGGGAACAGCCACAACCTCCCTGGGCAACCTGTGCCAGTGTCTCACCACCCTCACTGCAAACAACTTCCTCCTAACATCCAGTCTAAATCTCCCCTCTGCCACTTCTAACCCATTGCCCCTTGTCCTGTCGTTGCAGGACCTTGTCAACAGTCCCTCCCCAGCCTTCCTGTAGCCCCCTGAAGATCCTGCAAGGTCACTCCAAGCTCTCCTGGAAGCCTTCTCTTCTCCAGGCTGCAGAGCCCCAACTCTCTCAGCCTGTCCTCATAGGAGAGCTGCTCCAGCCCTCTGAGCATCTTTGTGGCCCTCCTCTGGACTTGCTCCAACACTTCCATGTCCTTCCTGTGCTGAGGGTTCCAGAACTGCACACAGGACTCCAGGAGGGGTCTGACAAGAGCAGAGTAAAGTGGTAGAATCACCTCCTTTGCCCTGCTGGCCACATTGTTCTTGATGCAGCCTAGGACTCGGGTGGCTGACTTGGGAGGTCTTGAAAATGGTTTAAGAGTTGGACACAGCCCTGGAAATTTCCCTTTACAAAAAGCAGTGCACTCTGAGGCTGTATTGATGATCCAGGGAACACGTCAGCAGACACTGTCACGTCCAAAGCACAAAGGTTTCTGAAGGACAGCCTGGGTCTAACACCTGAAGCAAATCAAATTCTAAACTGTCCTTTGTTTGAGTTTGCAGTTTAGCTTTATTCATTTTTCATAGTCCCCAGGAAAGCAGAACCACTTTGTACAGCTCGTGAGATGGAAGTTAAGTAATTGGTTTGACTCTGGGACAGACATTAGAAGCAGCCATATGCTAGTACCATCTTTGCCTGCTATTTGGGAGAACCCTTAAGCATTCATGACAATATACATGAGAGCAGTTATCTGCAGCTGAAGGAGGAATCACAATTTAGACTACCCTGTCTGTGCTGCCACAACAAACTCTCCAAAACCCAGCAGTACTGAATGGGCAGAGCTGGAACTCTACTAAGCAAAGCATGGAGCTAAAAGCATAGACTATGCATGAGAGAGATTTTAGACCTGACAAGAGTAATGCCTCTCTATGGTTTTAATAATGACACTATTAGCACTTTAGGAAAGGTACTCTGGAATGCATAGACACTCTCAAAAGTCTTTGCAACATCAAAGCTAGACAAATGTTACTTAATGCCACCAACAGATTTGGATTTGTGATTGTTTTCATTGCAAATCCAGCCACACAGTGGGAGAAGTTAGTTGTTTTTTTTTATTCAAATTATAAAACAAATTTGCCTCTGATCTTGCCGTGGTCAGGTAAAACAAGCTGTGCAAGAGCCATGGGAGTCCTAAGCCTTCTATCCTGGTACCAAATCACCACCTGAGGTGTGTTATTCTCCTTCAGGGATGACCACAGGACAATGACCCACATGCAAACCAATAAAAGTGCCATCCAATCCCATTAAATGGCCAGATGAAGACAGCTCTTGGGTTTTCAGGACACAGTTAGATGCTGAGGTAAAACCTGCCCAAGCAATTTTGCCAGGGAACAATGCCAAGGAACTGCAAGAGTGGTTCTCCAAAGCACCTGAGTGACTTGAGGAAGCACAGCATTTTCATCAGAAGGCTGGGAAGTATGGAAGTGGCCAGATGGTTATGGAATACTGAGCCAAGAGTATTTTGGAGAGTTTCAGGTGACCTCCACTTGCTCACTGGCCAAAGGAATAAGAACTGCATTTACAATATAAGCTTGAGATAAATTAAATTGGAATTATTAACAAGACATTTGCAAATGCAGTGGACAAAACAGTTATGCACCTCAGAAGAAATAAGAAGCAAGTGCCAGGAAGAGTCAGCTGAGGGAAACAGTCACCAATTTATCAGCTGAAATCCAGATGGACCTTACAGCCTGCACAGCCAAATTTTCCTCTGCCCTGAAAGACCCTCCAAGCCCACACTTCTACATGCAAGTTTCCAGGTTAAAAACTTTTTCCATCAGCAAGTTATTAAAACCCCCAGATGGCAAGAATTCAATCTGTATTCACTTGAGAACAGCTACTTACACTACAGGAAACTACAAGCAGCTTAGTGCCTCTTTACTATCGTTGATAGGAACAGTAGACCAGTATCACACCTGCAGCAAAGAGAGCAGTGGGAATTCAAACTACACTATCACCTGGAAAGGCTGGAACAGACGATCCTTGGGGTCCCCTTCCAACCTGGCATTCTGTGATTCTGGGAACAAGACAGCAATGTCTTCCTTCTTAATGAGGTTGCAGGAGGAGTGCTTGCATCATACCCAGCGACACATGGAGATGCCTAACCAAAATCCTTCCTCCCTGGACCACCAGAAGCAGAGCCTACAGCTAGGCTGTGGGTTTAATGCTTAGGACAGCTCAGAAGAGGTCTACAAAAGCAGGAATTAAGCAGACCATGCCAGCTCTGAAGTGAAGGTAGCTTCACCAGAGGCATTCACAACATTCTTACATTGTACATCACAGATTTGAGAAGCAAAGAAGGAAATAGCTTCATATGCTGATATAACTGTAGCTTAGAATTGGGCCACTTGGGGCAATTCTGTACAGGACAAAAAAACCTAGGGTTTCCTTTTCTTGGTTTAAAGCTAGGTCTAGACATCTACTTACTGGTGAAAAGATGATAATGCAAAGACAAATTGTTCCTGCCCAGAATTTCAGTGCAGTGCTACAGCACTTCCATACCCCAGAAGCAGTGAACCCAGGCAACTGCACTGCTCCAAGCAATGGGAAGCTGGCAAACACTGGCAAGGGGCAAGCAGCCAAAGCAACTACTAGGGTTAAGAGCAGAATAAATCAACAGTTTGAACCAGAAGGTTTTACACTTCCTTTCTGAGGTCTTCGCCACTTATTGCTGCTTTAATAAACACTTAGCAACCTTGGATCAAGTTGCTATGGAAAGGCATGGAAGTGGCAGCAGTTGCAGAACATCTCTATCAGTCTGACCTTGATTTGGGCAACATTTTTTTTTTGTCAGATGTCAAACCAGGAGTGAAGCTTACAAGACTGCATTCTCACATTGTTCTAACAACTCAAAACATAAGCTTCTGACACTTCTGTTACAGCTTTTAAACAAAAGCGTCAAGCAGGACATCAAGCAGCTGCAACACACCACCAGACGGAGGAGGAGAAAGCCAGACAGCTGACAGGGCTGTTCTGTGGGTTGCCACCTGCCAAAAATCTTACTTTGACAACTCTTACCTTCATTTAACAGCAGTCAGGTCAGGGAAGGAGGAGAGAACAGAGAGTATTTTTATAAAAGCTTTTAAAATATGAAGAGAATTCATAAAGTAGATTGCTTTTGTGACATAACAGTCAGAAAGGAAGAGAAGGGATGCATGGAGGTTTCAACTTGTCTGTTGCACATCATCAGACCATAAAGCAAAGTTTCTCTTCTACCCTGAAGCCAAAGAGTAACTGAGAGCTCATGCTATCCTGGCACTCCTTGTGAAATCACCTGGCAATTCCTGTTTAAATAACAAAGGTGGACCACTCACACTTGCACTGGTTAATCCTTGGAATTTCAAATGATCCCACAAGTTAAGAAAGTGAGGCTGGTCGTTTAAATTGTAAAAAGATCTCCAAAACCAGATGTAACACCTTTGTGTATCAAACCACAACTCATTCACTGGAGGCACTCGAATATCCCTGGGGGTCTGGGGTGATGAAAAGCTCAACATGAGGCTGCAGTGTGAGTGCAGCCCAGACAGCAACTGTGTGCTGGGCTGCAGCAAGAGCAGTGTGGGCAGCAGGGCAAGGGAGGGGATTGTGCCCCTTGGCTCTGCTCTCCTCAGACCCCACCTGCAGACCTGGGTGCAGTTCTGGAGCCCCCAGCACAGGAAGGACATGGAAGTGTTGGAGTGGGTCCAGAGAAGGGTCACCAAGATGCTCAGAGGGTTGGAGCAGCTCTGCTGTGAGGACAGGCTGAGAGAGTTGGGGCTCTGCAGCCTGGAGAAGAGAAGGCTTCCAGGAGACCTTAGAGTAGCCTTCCAGGATCTGAAGGGGGCTCCAGGAAGGCTGGGGAGGGACTATTGACAAGGGCTTGCAAGGCAATGGGTTTAAACTGGCAGAGGGGACATTGAAAGTGGATTTTAGGAGGAAGCTGTTTGCAGTGAGGGTGGTGAGACACTGGCACAGGTTGCCCAGGGAGGCTGTGGCTGCTCCCTCCCTGGAGGTGTTCAAGGCCAGATTGGATGAGGCCTTGAGTGACCTGTACTAGTGGGAGGTGTCCTTGCCTATGGTAGGGGGTTGGAACTGGCTGAGCTTTGAGGCCCCTTCCAACCTTTCCATTCTATGATTCTATTACCCCTAACAATGTGCACTTGGATGACTTTACCAGACCAACAGGACATCAATATGACATTCTCCCTTGGAAAGGCTGCTAACATTTGCTGTATTGGCTATGCTGATGCTCCTGCCAGAAAATTCTGTGCAAGTTATCCACAAAGACAAGCACCCAAACAAGCATTAAAACTCAGACTTGAAATCTGAACATCCTGAATGGTAAGCTCAAATGTACGAGGCATCTGAGAAGGTGCCTTGTAACATATAAAATGAGCATCAAAAGCACTGAAGATGAAAGGAACCAACTTTAATATGAATCCCAACATCTAAAGAGGTTTCTACCTTACTCTTTACTGCAATGCTACCATTTCTACTGATGCATTTTCATACTGTGCAAACAACAGGAAGGGGGTTGGAACTAGATGATCCTTGTGGTCCCCTCCAACCCTGACTGATTCTATGATTCTAATACACTGAACCTTCCAGTTACTCTGTTTGTGTGCTAATAAAAGAGGGGAGACATTTTCAGAAGCATTCCTCCCTCCTCAGCCCCTGCTGAAGGGCTCCATGCAAGGCAGGTTAAGCAGAACAACTTCCTTTGCATGCCACAAAAAAGGTAGGGATTATTTAATCACAACTCAAAGAAAAAATAATACAGTGGAAGTCACCATTTGGTCACTAACTAGAAAAGTTACAATAAAATATGTGGGATGTGAAGAGAATTTAAGAGTTATACTTAAAATACACTTGACATTTCTCTCTCAAGCTTTGGGGTTTTTACTGCTCTTGATAATCGTTGCCTATTTCACATGCAAATAACCTAACTACACCAGTTAACTTTTTAATCCAGCACACTTCAAGTTGATTTTCAACACGGGAAGAACTGTTGGGAGCAAACTTTCTTTGTATTGACAACACTTTAGCACTTACTCTGCCTAGCAATTTATTCAGGATGTTATAATTCAGTCCTGTGTGGGTGTCAACTGACTTGCTTCAAAGTCTGTTTCACATCTCCAGTAGCTACTCAAAAAGAAGATGCAATTACATTAGTCACACAGGCTGTGACTACAACGTCTGAGGCTTCTCCACATCTCACTTTGGGACATTAGGACCTGCAGCTCCACACACTGGAAGACACCTCCTGAAAAAGCAATAAATGCCATTTTCTTGTCTTTTGTCAGCACCAAAATTAGCAATTCTGCCAGCACAGAACCACAGAATCATGATTCTATGAAAAGCAAGCCTCACAGGGCAGGTCCCACAGCAGCAGCTGGGTACCATTCCTGACCTCTCCCACCTGCACAGGATTTGGGGCAGGAACAGGGGAAAAGGGAAGCATCAATATAAGAGTCTTGAACACAAACTTTTTAACCTAAAATGAACTTTTCTCCCTCAAGTTTGCACTCCCTGATACAGTGTTAGACATGGAAATATAGAGCAATTCCTTAAATCTTCATGTTTGAGGGAGCTACACCAGAAACAACTCCAAGATGCCAACACAGATGGCATCTAACTTACTTAACCCATTTTTTTTTTGCCAAGTACAGCAGCCATAGCTTACAAACAGCATAGTTTAGAGAAGCCTCTTATCCTGATTTACAGAACTTCTAAACTGATGGAAAATGCATTGCATCCCCTGTGTAAGTTGTTCCATGATTAACTGCCCTATCTTAACTACTTTTGCTCTTCTTCTAGGGTGACACAGAAGCTTAAGAGAAAATTAAAGGCATCCTAACAACTGTTTTCCCCAAGTTTAACTCTTTAATACTGTGGATTACTTCAGCTGAAAGAGCCAAAACTTCTCCTATGCTTTCAGTTTCCACACTGAACAGCACTTTTCTCAGGTTACACATTTAACATTGGGTGCATACTGAACACAAGACAGTCACTGGGGAGGAAAAGGGAGCCCAGGGGAGGAAAAGGGAGCCCAGGGGAGGAAAAGGGAGCCCAGGGGAGGAAAAGGGAAAGAGTCCATGCTTAGTATCTCCCAATGAATTAAACCAAGAATTGATACCCTTTCATAATTCATTCATTTTGCTGACAGGAGTGTTTTCACAAAAACCAAATTCATTCCAGAGTTTGTTGTTACAGCACCAGACCTGCTGTGGATGGAATCTGAGCACCTATGGTCAGGTAGTTGAGGCAATGCTGAAGGCTGTGGAGCCAAGGCTGCACGTGGCGAGACCACCACCAAGGGGTCTTGGACCTAGGTATGGCTCCACAAAAAGCATGCCCCTGGGAGCCTGTGGGGTGGCATCAAAAACACACGGGGAAAGGTGAGAGTTTAAACACCCTGATGGCAAAGGGCAATGCTCCCATCTGTGTCTGAGGGCAGGAGGTTCCCTCCCCACCAGCGCTTCCCAAATCGGGAAGCTTTCTAACCACGGAGGATAATTTTTGTGGAATAAAGCCTTAAGTTATTAATAAGAATGAAATCTCTTGACCTAGTTTTCCTCCAGCTTAAAAAGAACCAACAAAAATAAAACAAAAAAAACCACCCCAAAACCCAGAAAACAAACAAAAAACAAACCACAACACAACAAACACCAAAACACACGCCCCAATTCATATATACAGACCCCAATTCATATACACACACACACACACCACAGCCTTCCTCAACACTAATGCATCATACTCCTCCTGCACCAGAGCACTTCAAATCCAGGTATTTCACAAGGAAATCACCAACCCCCAACAAAAAAAAAACCCAAAAAAACCAAAAACCAGCTTTTTTTTTTGTTGCTCCCCTCCCTTAACCCAGCTTTGTGTACCAACATGAATACAGATGCTGTTTGATTAAAACAGAAGCCTCAACTCCAGGCTGAATTTATTTACTTTTCAAAAGCATTTTACAATTTGATTTTCTTCTTACCTGCTGTGATAATTGATGCAAAAAAAAAAAAAAAAAAAGCACTACACAGGGATTAAAATGAGCACAGGTGCATCTCTACACGGTTCAAAAGAGATTGGAGCCCAAATGAAAATAGTAAAAAACAACACAGAAAAAAAAAATTTAAAAAAAAAGCAAGTTTGAGCATTTTTAGGCATGGATTTAACATAACACAGCCTAACCAAATCAGCTAAGATTCAAACCAGGATTTCACAATCCAGACACCATGCTACTGATATGGAAAAAACTCAGATTTCAGTATGTATCAGAAAGTTTTGAGAGTGACAGTTGAGTTAAGGTGGTATTAACAACCCTCCATATTGTAAGGGTGGATCCAGATAATCACAGAATCATCCAGGTCCAGGAGCACCAAGTCCAACCTAGGACCCTACTCTACAAGATTCACCTTAATCATAGAATCATAGAATGGTAAGGTTGGAAGGGACCTCAAGGATCATCTAGTTCCAACCCCCTGCCATAGGCAGGGACACCTCCCACTAGTACAGGTTACTCAAGGCCTCAAGCACCACATCCAAACCACCCTGAAACACACTCCTCTGGCTGACTCCACCACCTCCCTGGGCAGCCCATTCCAGTCCCTGACTACCCTTCTCCAGGAAAAACTTTTTCCTAACGTCCAATCTAAACCTCCCCAACCTCAGCTTGAGGCCATTCCCCCCTGTTCTGTCTCCAACTCCCTGTGAGCAGAGCCCAGCAGCAGCCTCTCCACAATGTCCCCTGCAGGTAGTTGTAGACAGGAATGAGGTTTCCCTTCAGCCTCCTCTTCCTCACACTAAACACAGGCACTAGAAGCAGTGAAACCACACTAAAACACAAACAGGCACATGTAACAGCAGACACCTGGCACTAAATCCACATTATTCCTATAATATCTTCCCTCTTACTTCTCAATCCATGAGCTGAGACTATTTTACTTCTCATATACAAACCCCATCCTTATTTTCTGTGCCACATTTATGCTTCTCCAGCTGGATCACAACCTCCAAGCACCCATGAGGTCAGAAACTGATTGAAAAGAAGCTCATGACACAGCTAATCTTTGTGCCACCAAATCATACCTAATCCAGGTTTTTTGCATTTCCCTATTTTTCCTCCCTCAGCCTCCTTCAGCAAACCTTGTCACTAATCCCAAATTTGTTGCACTACTTGGTTAAACAGATTTTAAAAAGACAAACACAAATCACACACAGGATAAAGAATTTACTCTGTGCTCAAGGCTTATTGCTGAGCTGCTATGAGAATAAAAAAAAAAAAAAGGATAACACACAGTTGTATAGAAACCAAATTAATTTGTCTCAAAGGCAAGCCAACGGCAGACTTTATGTAGGCATTTTTATACAGCAGCTATTTTCTTGCCTAAACAACCCAAAAGACTGTTCCTACAGTAAAATATATTCCATCCTCTTTTTGAAATGGAGTATTTTTAGGCCTTTGAATAACAGCAGTAGTAGATTACAAATAGATGATCCAAGATGGAAGAATTCCCTTCCCTCCCATGCATGGGGGAAGCTCACAGATCCCTCAGTGTGGGACACAGCTCCTGCAAGGACAGGCTGAGGGAGGAGCTGGAGTTGTTCAGCCTGGAGAAGGCTTCAGGGAGACCTCAGGGCTGCCTCCCAGTACCTGAAGGGCACCTACAAGAAGGCTGCAGAGGGACTGTTTGCAAAGAGACAAGGAGAGGCAATGGTTTGAAATAAGAGCAGAGAAGATTTATCTTGGATGTGAGGAACAAGTTCCACACAATGAGGTTGCTGGAACACTGCAACAGGTTGCCCAGGGAAGTTGTTGAGGTCCCATCCCTAGAGATATTCAAGGTCACGTTCAACAAAGCTCTGAGCAACCTGATCCAGTGGTGGATGTCCACGCTGACTGGACATCCATGGTGTCCATGATGACCTTTGGAGGTCCCTTCCAACCCAAACCATTCTATGATGCTGTTTTAAATAGTTCCCTCAAGACAATTCTGAGGATAAACAAGAGGAAGTGTGCAAGGAAAACAAAACCACACCAAAAAAAAAAACGAAAAGAAAAAAAAAAAAGTGTCTTTGGTCAACTTTTTGATCAACTCAACACACTGTTGAACAACACCAGTTAATTTTTTGGCCAGCATTACATTTCAGCCCCAGTTCCATTTGTGCAAACCACATTTGAAACTGCAGAGATTATTTAAAGTAGAAAAGGTGAGGCCATTAAGGGGAAAAAAAGAAAAGCCAATCAAGTGATTTTTCATATTTCACAAAATCCTGAAGGTCACTTCAAACCCTGAGGCAGCCAAAACCTGCAGGTTTTTTTTTTATTGTAGGGTATCATTCTGTACATAAGAAACCACACATTTACTGTGGCGTTTAATGGGAACACAAAAAGCAGACTCAGGCATTCGTTGAAAAAAAAAAAAACAACACAATAAACCCAAAAACCACTACAGATCTTAAATAATTTAGATACTTAGCAAGTTTAGATTCAGGTTGTTTCAATCATTTAGCTTTAATTAACAGGCAACAAATTGCTTTTACTGCAACAATTTGCAGAGCAGATCTGTGAAGAGTCAGGGGCGGGGGGAGGGAGGAAAGCAGAAATCTTTCCATAGTTCAATACAATTAAAATACAAACAAACCAAAATGCTGTTAGTGGGTTTTAGGGGTTGATTTTTTTTATTTTTTTTTAAGAGAGAGCAATACAAATAAAAACATGGCCTTTAATACACAGGCAAGTCGATAGGAGTTAAGACTGTAATGTGAATCTGCACAGGAAACTCAGGATTAAGGCTGAAAACTCTGTTCTAATCCTTGTGTCCACAGAAGCAGTGGTAACCAGGCAGCATGTGGTCTGGGCATGCACCTGCAATACACAGGCAGGATTTGAAAATACTTACAAAGAGATCAAGTTTTGCCTGAGCAATGTTTCTTTTGGGCTTAGGAAGTGGAGTAGCTGCCTTGCTCAAAAACAAACAGCAATCCCTTGCCAGAAGGATACCTGGATGTGACACGTCTACACTCAGCCTAGCAATCCTGGGAATGGACTTGGCAGTGTAGGGGAGGGGAAAAAAAAATCTCTTGGTGAAAACACAGAAAAACCAATTCAAAGTGACAAAGTCATACCACACCACTCCTTCATGAACTCTGCATTACCTTTCTATAAATTCCTGGATTATCTGATGAGTTCACTCGGTAAAGATCTTCCCAAAGCAAAGAGGAATTCCTCAAGCACAGTTGGTATTCCCCTAATAATGAAATGATCTCAAAAGCCAGCACAACTTATCTGCTGCTGCCAGAGGGCTAGTAAAAGTTCATTTCTAAATGCCACTCCTGATCCTTCTGTACTGCAACATGCCACATTAGGTGCTACAGCAGGGAACACCCAGCTGGGTTCAGGAGCTCAGGAATTCTTGGCATCTAACCAGGAGCTCTACCAGAGCACCTGGGAGCTAAGTGCACATCAGCTCTTCAGCAGTCCATGTGCCCATTCTGTTTCAGGGAAAGCCTGGGCTGCTATTAAAAAGTTGATGGGAAAAGGTCTCTAAATCCTGTGACTATAGAGTGCAATAAAACAGGAGAACCACCAAGGGTGCTCTGCTCTCCTCAGACCCCACCTGCAGTCCTGTGTGCAGTTCTGGAGCTCCCAGCACAAGAAGGACATGGAAGTGTTGGAGACAGTCCAGAGGAGGCCACCAAGATGCTCAGTGGGCTGCAGCAGCTCTGCTATGAGGACAGGCTGAGAGAGTTGGGGCTCTGCAGTCTGGAGAAGAGAAGGCTTCCAGGAGACCTTAGAGTAGCCTTCCAGGATCTGAAGGGGGCTACAGGAAGGCTGGGGAGTGACTATTGACAAGGTCTGGGAATGCCAGGACAAGGGGCAATGGGTTTGAAGTGACAGAGGGGAGATTGAAAGTGGATGTTAGGAGGAAGTTGTTTGCAGTGAGGGTGGTGAGACACTGGCACAGGTTGCCCAGGGAGGTTGTGGCTGCTCCCTCCCTGGAGGTGTTCAAGGCCAGGTTGGAGGAGGCCTTGAGTGACCTGTGCTAGTGGGAGGGGTCCCTGCCTATGGCAGGGGGTTGGAACTGGATGAGTTTTGAGGTCCCTTCCAACCTTACCATTCTATGATTGTATGACAAGCCACCTTCCAGTGCAGCAGCTTTAAGACTCCACTCCCCATTGAGACTGATTCCTAAGTACTTTTGTCATAAAAGTTTAAATCCCAAAGCATCAAGAGACATTTTCCTTTTGCTTTTTTGGTGCTGCTTCTCTTTGAGTGGAGGAGAACTTTGCTTGGCAAGATTTAACTATAAACTGGGTTCAACTCCTACCCCACTTCTAGCCACCACTGACAGTAATAATTAAAGCCCAATTTCACCCTGGGAATTGGATATGTTTGCAGGCTATTTTCTTTCCCTCAAGCATACATGAGAAGCTGATTGCCATCAGGACTGTTTAATACCACTGCATATTCTACCACTAGGTAATGTCTCCTGCCTGAAGTCACCTGCAGTCCACCAACAGGTATTACAGAGCAAGGGAGCACTTAGTTGTTTCCATCCACCATATGCATGCTCGTTTGTTAGAAATGAAACTACAGGATAGTTTTACTAAGTCCACAAAGAATTTTTATGGTGTTCATTATTATTTTAAAGCCATCAGACTGCAGCTGCCATGTTTCAGCTACGAAGGAACCATCCCAGGCAAGACAAGAAGCTCCTAAAAACCGACACTGACTGAGCAGACAGTAAAAGACACTCGCAGAAATAAAACAGCACTTCAGCTGCTAAACTGAAGACTTTAACATAATTGAGATATATGGAAATGGTAACAGTAAAGAGTAGCAAGCAAAATCATCAAAAGATCTGAGTGTATCTGCAAGCATTTTCCTACTTGCCAAGCCTCATCTTTGATTTTCAGCTTAGGAAGAGGAAAGACTCAGAGAGTTACTTCGTATTTGCAAGTTTCTGAACGTTATTACACTGTGCTTTCACTGACAATCAAGTGCTAATAGTAATGGTTATTTAAAAGTTCATGGTTAATTATATAACTTACCCTTTCAAACAGTTTAATGTATTAGATGCTAAACAGCTTTATCCTGCATAAAATCAAGTCAGAAATGCAACAGAGCATCTTGCAATCCTCAGCTTTGCCTTTGAAAAGCAAACTCATTACAGTCTATAAAGAGAATAAAGTCTCTTAAAAGAAGACTAAATTCTTTTTTTTTTTTTCTTTCCCCTCAAAGGCAGGCTCTGAAGTGATTCCATTAAAAAAAAATAGATTTTATTCTTGGTTCAAATAAGAACATTTGATTTGGGAATCACTGCTTTTGAGCAAGGGCTCCCCCACTTAAAGGCAGAAGAATTTATTTTGAAAAGTGGTGTGAAATCTGGAGTGGGGGGGGAACAAATCCCACATGTATTTTGCACATCCCAGCTTTTGGTAGTTCTCCAGATAAGACAAATATCTCAAAATAACCTCTTCCCCATATAGCTATTTTCTCATAGATGTTGGCAAGTTATCTCACACCACCAGCAAGAGCTTCTACAAGTAAATACTTCCAGACAAAGCATCTTGGAGGATAGGGAGCGAGTGAAAAGCGAAAGCATTTGATGTGATCCAGGAGAGATACTCCAGAGAGAGACCTAGGGAATGCATTTCACACTGGGTGCCCACCTCACACTGCCTTGTCACCAGTCTGTTCAGCACCTTTAAGAAGATATGGAGAAGCAAGACCATAGCTCAGGATTCACAGATAACTTCTCCAACGCCCAGGGTAGGACATGAGTTTGAGTCCAGCCCCACCACTAAGGACCACGTTCCTGCCATAGCTAACAGCCCACAGAGGAGCAATATTGCTCCTTTGGACTCAGACCATGTACAGTAACTGTTTCCCCAGACCCGTGCCAAGCCAGCTGCAGAAAGGGAAAGTTCATCTGGAAGATTAGATCAGATCCCTACAGAATATTTAGGGCTTTTAAAGGAGTGTTATTTGTGCATGTGTACACATGGACACCACCAAGCTATGACAAAAATGTCAAGGGAGGAGGAGGAGGAGGATTCAGTCCTTCATCTCCAGGATGACTCTTATCTACATAATGTTTCTTGGATCATAGAATCAGTCAGGGCTGGAAGGGACCACAAGGATCAGTCAGTTCCAACCCCCCTGACATGCCCAGGGACACCTCACACTAGATCAGGCTGGTCACAGCCTCATCCAGTCTGGCCTTAAACACCTCCAGGGATGAGGCTTCCACCACCTCCCTAGGCAACCCCTGACAGGCTCTTACCACCCTCATGCTGAAAAACATCCAGTCTGAATCTCCCTATTTCCAGCTTTGTTCCATTCCTCCCAGTCCTATCACTGCCTGACATCCTAAAATGTCCCTCCCCAGCTTTCTTGTAGCCCCCTTAAGATACTGAAAAGTCACAATAAGGTCACCTGGGAGCCTTCTCCTCTCCAGACTGAATGGCTTCAACTCCCTCAGTCTTTCCTCATAGCAGAGCAGCTCCAGCCCTCTGAGCATCCTCACTGCACATCGTGGTCACTGCTGTCATTCAGGGACCAGAGTTCCTTGTACAACTCCTGGCCTCAGGCATGCATATTTTCCCAGGAACCTTGTTTTGTGCAGTCTCACAGTGGTTTATGTGAAGGGATTGCTACTTTCTCTCTACCTATAACAGAAAACCCTGACTGTGACCTGTGAGTGTCCTGCATGGGCTCCGGGCACATCAGCTCCTGAAGCCAGCTGTGGCTCCCCACTGAGCACCCCTCAGAACCACAAGTAGAGGACACCAAAGGATCCAGAACAGATCACAGGATGTTAGGGGTTGGAAGAGACCCAAAGAGATCACTGAGTCCAAGCACCCTGCCAGAGCAGGGCCAGACAATCCAGCTCAGGGCACACAGGAACACATCCAGACAGGCCTGGAAAGGCTCCAGAGGAGACTCCACAACCTCTCTGGGCAGCCTGTGCCAGTGCTCTGGGACCCTTCCAGGCAAGAAGTTGCCCCTTGTGTTGAGCTGGAACCTCCTGTGCTGCAGCTTCCATCCATTGCTCCTTGTCCTATGCCAGGGAGCAGTGAGTAGAGCCTGTCCCCCCACCATGGGTGACCAGGTAGACCACACGGTCTAACTCCAAGCCAGAGGAGCCCCCAGCCCAAGGGCAGAGGCAGGTCAGGCCATGTCCCATGGGCTACCAGAGGAAGCCTGGAGCTGGGGTGCAGCAAGGAGCTGCAGCACTTTCCAGGGGCACACTGCTGCAAGGACAAGCTCAAGGTATGTCCTGCTATCAAGACCAAATAGACAACTGTGAAAAGCCTGCCTTGGACTTGCTGCAGATGGGTTTCCATGAGCTATTTTTTAGAGCAGGGACAGGAAAAGCAGCATCAGATGATGGTTACTGGACAACTGCACTCCTTTCACAGGCACCAGTCTCCAACTATGGCACCAGCTCATCTCTTATTCCTCTCATATTTAAATACACCCACACCCTGGAACATACACTGGAGTAAATCAAGGTACTTTTTACTATATAGGTCAAGTCCTGACCTGTTCATCTACATACATTAGCATAAAGGTGAAAGTACTGCAGCCATCAGAAATGGAGCATTAAAATGCCTTGTTTAAATACATGTACTAGAGATTGTTAGAAGGGAACAGAAATTCTAAATGAAAAAAAGCACACTCAGAACAACAGAAAAGTAACAACAGATACAGTAAGGCAGTACTTAATGTCAATCTTTCCCCCTTGGGACTAGTTGGTAGTATTTTATAAGCAAACATAATAAACCAGACATCTGCATTTTACATCCTTTTGCATTTCGTAGGCATTCAGGCTGAAGGCCAATGATATGGAGCTCAAGATAATCATAATTGGGTTTGAAATGTGCTTTTAAGTCATCTGAAATAAAATGTATTTTATATTTTCACTGTATATTCCATCCACAAGAAATATTTACCCCTCCTCATGAAGGACACAAGTCAGAGAAGAATTGGTTTAAAACCAAAGCCACCACGTAACCTGAGGACCATTCAGCAGGTATGCTATGCAGTTTCCCAGTAAGGGAAAGAAGTTCTCCTACACTTGAAGCTGCCACAGGCTGTGAAGCTCTGATCAAAGCCACAATATTAAAACTAGAAAGAGAGGCTGGACAGCAACCCAACAGCACACTCCCTTCTTTCTCAGGAGCCTCCAGAGGTACAAAGCACAGCAGCCAGGACTAACCCAGCCATACTCCAGCACTGTAATTCCCTTCTCCATAGCCTCACCAGACTCTTACCCTTGGAAGAACACTCCCTAGAGGTGCCAGTGAAGCTTACAGGGTGGCAACCACAGAGTTTCTTACACTCTCATTTCTACTTTTATTAATTGCCATGCCAATGAGGTAGCTGATCATGGATAATCATCACAAGAGCGGTTTGACTTGATGAACAAGATACACAGAACTCAAGTAAGGCATATCTCAGTCAGAGACCACAACCTTTCTAAGTGAGCTCTTGACACTGACTTCAGAGAAATCCCTCTTTAGGAAGGGTTGCACAGCTCTTAACTCTGCAAAACAGCTGTGGATAAATAAAAATGTTATACCCACGTGAGTGTTCCACACAAGGAGAAAAGGATATTTTCTCAACTCCAACATATCAATCATTCTAAGGACACTTAAAGTGGATTTTAAAAGTTCAGCCTTCTATATATTGCCTAAAAGGCATTAAGGAAGGAGGAGTAGATACAGTGTGGCAGCTCCAGGACTACAATGCAAAGAGGACTAAGAGGAGAACTATTTTATTGCTTCTTTCAGCTCAGTATATTACAGCACTAAATTACACTTCTTTGAAGGAGGACTTCACAGGGGTTGCTAGCACTCTTCTGTCTGGTTCAGCATTAAGGACAGCTGGCTTCATTTTCAAATATTAGGCAGCTTTCATAATTTGCACTAAGTTGAATGAAGTGTTCCATGAAAGCAAATCACACTGATTAAGGAACAGGTTTTGTTTCTCATTAGAAATTCAGCTCCAAATTAGTGGAAGTTGTAGGCATGGGAAAGACACAGCAGAAAGACTGGAACCTCACAGCAGCCAACTTTGCATTAGACAGTGTCTGTATCACAACTGCCATAACACTGAGTGTCTGCTTGCCTTCCTGGCTGATTCACACTGCAATTCATAGAATACTTTGGGTTGAAAGAGACCTTTAAAGCTCATCTAGTCCAACTCCCTTGCAGTAAGCAGGGACATCTTTAGCTAGAGCAGGTTGCTCAGAGCCCAAATCAATCTGACCTGGAATGTTTCCAAGGATGGGGCATCTACCACCTCTCTGGGCAACCTGGGCCAAGGGTTTCACCACCCTCTCTGTAAAAATTTCTACCTTCTACATGTACCTCTCTACCCTCAGACTTAAACCACAGCAATGTGTGACGTGTTGCTGGTCTGCAGCACCGCAGTGCTAACTACATCCACTTCTAAGCCACAGCACAACTATTAGGTGCAAATACTGCCAAGGCTTTTCTGATAGGTCTTTATCTCACCCCAGCAGTAACACCTATAGGAAAGAGTCTTCAAGGAAAATGTTTTGGCCTTGCAGCAAAAACAGGACCAAAGGTATTGGGAGAGTAAGCCTGGGTCTGCACGGTGGCAGCTCTGCCACTCTACAGCTCAATCTCCTCTGACCAAAACATGTCATGGCATCATTCAGCAGTAAAGCAAGCCTGGTCATTAGCAGCATTAGACTAGCATTAAAGAGAGCACAAGAGGCAAACAGCCCTCTCCACTCTGTGGCTGTGCAGTGCAGCCCACACAATGCAGTAAAGCATTTGGAGCAGTGGTGCAAGGTTCCGATTTCCTTCTGGGGCAGAGCACCTTCTAAAAACCTCTCTTCAGTAACAGCCATCCATAAACAATATGGAAATCAAATTAGTTGATTGCAGCAATCTAAACAGCATCATTTGATACCTCCACAGTAATTCTTAGATAATGAGAGTTTAGAAAGAGAAATCCTTTATTTTATTAAACCCAACATAGCTGGAGGACAGGGCCTCTCCCTGCAG
Source organism: Eubucco bourcierii (assembly GCA_013396675.1). Lineage (NCBI taxonomy): Eukaryota > Metazoa > Chordata > Aves > Piciformes > Ramphastidae > Eubucco > Eubucco bourcierii. Next base: position 123,888 of record VWZE01014150.1, read on the forward strand.
CTTCTGCCTATTCCATTTTAGGCCAAGTAATGAAAACTTTAATACTGCTTAGCCAGCAAAGCACAAGTTAATTCAGTTTCTATCTCTTCAAAGCCTATAATTCTCTGGTCTAGTCTTCATGAAGAGCACTGAAAAATGTTTTAACTATAAGGTGAACCTTCCATATAATCATCTCAGTGCATGCCTCTCTATGGGTGGGAAAGATGCTGCTCCAGAAGGCACAGCAGAGTGCACAGTTCCTCTCCTGGGCACCAGAAGGACAAGTAGGTGTCCCTTCAAGGTTAGGGTAGAAAAAAGTAAAGCCACAAAGAGATAAATGGGCTCACCCTCATGCTGTGGAGAAGCCAGCTGTGAGGACAGTTGTGAACACACCAAAGCCCAGGGCTCACTGTAAATGTTCACAGGCTCTGGGGACAGCAGCAATGCGAGGCACAGAGGCACTGACAATCAAGCAAGGTCCCAGAGCTGCCCAAAGAGTCAGTAGATGCTATGCCAAGCACTGCTGGATCCCAGGGAGGCCACAACTCCAAATTTTACGCCTAAAAAGGTTTTCTCTAGCATGGTTTTCTCCAGGCTCTTCAGCCTGGAGAAAACCATGCTAGAGAAAACCTTTTTAGGTTTTAGGTTTTTTAGGTTCTTCAGCCTGGAGAAGAGAAAGCTTCAAGGAGACCTTAGAGTAGGCTTCCAGTATCTGAAGGGGGCTACAGGAAGGCTGGGGAAGGACTATTGACAAAGGTTTGCAATGCCAGGACAAGGGGCAATGGGTCTGAAGTGGCAGAGGGGAGATTTAGACTGGATGTTAGGAGGAAGTTGTTTACAGTGAGGGTGGTGAGACACTGGCACAGGTTGCCCAGGGAGGTTGTGGCTGCTCCCTCCCTGGAGTGTTCAAGGCCAGGTTGGAGGAGGTCTTGAGTGACCTGTGCTAGTGGGAGGTGTCCCTGCCTATGGCAGGGAGTTGGAACTAGATGATCCTTGAGGTCCCTTCCAACCTTATCATTCTATGATTCTGTGATGCTCTGCCCCTGTTTCAGTCCAGTCTCTGATTTCCTACACTACAGAAAACAAGTCCTTACCTCCTGGCATTAAGGGAGTCCTCTTTATGCTTTCATCCACATTCAGCATTTACTTGGGAAAATTTTCCTTCACCCTTGATCACTCCCAGCCCACATAATAACACAAATGATGGAGAACAGGAGGACACTGACTCAATTTTGCATTTTTAGTACATTTGGGGAAAGGTCTGTTGCAATAATTTTGTTCTACCTCATCAGCACTCCTGTTCTTTAATACATATTCTGCATAAAACCCATGCAGACAAATTAATAGGGTGAGGTATTTCAAGCAGTTCTTGCTCTTTATGGTTTATTCACTCCCTTAAGCTGTATTTGCTGTCAGAAGAAAGGTTCCCAGATCAGAAAAGAGTAATTCACACATCTGCCTAGCAAGTGCACCAGGTTTTACCACTGGAGCCACAGCATAACTACAGCCCAAAGATTTAACCAAGAGATTTTTCAGGACCAAATGTTTTCCAAAATTAAAAAAAACAGAACTGTAGAGTGCAGTTCTTTCTTCCCCCCACCCCATCTCTCAGATCCCATTTAAAATTCCACTCCTAACAGCAAGAGCATAAAGAAGCTCCAAGAAAGGCAGGTAGCAAACTTGTACTCTGAATGCTCCCAATTTTCCATTTGCTGAGTGAAAACCATATGTCTATTTGTGTGCACTTCTGCAATTGCACTTTTCATTCATTAAGATGAGAAATTGCTTCTTTTATGCAATCTGCTACTATTCAGATAGCAAAACACTGTGATGCCTGGTAGCAGACTTGCTGGTTTTGGCCTTAGAAGGGTGAGTTTTGTTGATTGGGTTGTTTTGTTTGTTGTTTTTTTTTCCTCCTCTTCCTGTGAGAGGAAAGCTTTCCCCAAAGGATTTAAGCAATTTCATAAAACAAATGTAAAAACAAAGACACTTTTGTTTAAGGACTGAAGGTCTTGTTTTGTTTTAAGGGGAGGGGGATGGAGAGGGAAGGAAGAGAGAAGTGACACTGATCATCTTTCAATTAAACAGGAAAAAAGGAGAGATCTCATTTCTAAAATAGAAACTGTGATAACACAAATCTGTTATAATAAGCAGGCCACCAAGAAAAAAAAAAAAAAAAGGAAAACCAATATATTTTTTTTTCTAAATAAAGAGATTTGTTTATTACAATCCCAAGTGAACACCTCAAACTATTACAGTGAAGATTAGAGGAAAGCAACATTTTCTCTCCAAACTGAAGTGCTTACACTGTGCATTCCCATATGCTGTGCTTCACTGGAGTCAATTTCTTCTTTTTCTCACAGGCCACCAAATAGGAAGAAAGGAAAAAGAAAAAAAAAAAAAGAAGGAAAAAAAAAAAAAGACCTGAAATGTGTGGTTTTAAATACAGAAAGCTCTTGAGAGTTCTCTTCAGCTAGAATTTGTGAAGCTCAGCCTAGCAAATATAATTTCACGTACTGAAATATGACCCAACACTACAAAAGGAGGAGTCCCTTGAACCTGCACAGCAAATGACATCCTGGTCACCAAACTGGAAAAACATGGACTGGATGGGTGGACCACTCACTGCATAAGGAACTGGCTGGATGGTGGCATGCAGACAGCAGTGATCAAGGGTACAATGTCCACATGGAGACCACTGCCAAGTGGCATCCCTCAGGGGTCAGCGTTGGCACCAGTGCTGTTTAACATCTTTGTCAGTGACATGGACAGAGGAATCGGCAAGTCTGCAGATGGCACCAAGCTGTGTGGCAGAGCTGACTTGCTAGAGGGCAGGGATCCTACAGGGATCCTACAGGAAGGCTGGGGAGGGACTATTGACAAGGTCTGGGAATGCCAGCACAAGGGGCAATGGGTTTGAACTGACAGAGGGGACATTTAGACTGGATGTTAGGAGGAAGTTCTTTACAGTGAGGGTGGTGAGACACTGGCACAGGTTGCCCAGGGAGGTTGTGGAGCACAGAATCACCCAACGTGATCTTTGATCACGTTGGGTGATTCTGTGCTCCACAACCTCCCTGGAGGTGTTCAAGGCCAGGTTGGAGGAGGCCTTGAGTGACCTGTACTAGTGGGAGGTGTCCCTGCCTATGCCAGGGGGTTGGAACTGGATGAGCTTTGAGGTCCCTTCCAACCTTACCATTCTAAATGTTGCAGCATGTGGACAGCACCATCATAACAAATAAAGTGAAAACTAATTAATCAAACCATCTGAAAGCCTTCACCACAGTATGTGTGAAGGTCTTGAGCTCTAAGTAGAACTTCACATTTGCAAACACTCCCTGAGGATTTATACAGAAACATCACAGGAATCTCCCATGTTGCAGAACTGGCATTCTGGTCTTTGATTACCAACATTAATTAATAAAATTACTCCATTTATCACAAAGTCCCTGCATATTGTATCAATTTTTATTATGTCAAGAAGTCAAACAGCCTCAAGTCATCTAATCCAAACAGTAAAAGCAATCCTAGTCCCACTCACACTGCCAACCACGTAAACCCATTCCAGATTGTCACTTGCTGCAATTCTCATTCAGTATCCAAAACCACAGAATCACACAGAACATACCTGGCTGGAAGAGACCTCAAAGATCATCCAGCCCAACCTTTGACCCAGCATTGAAGGTCAACACTAAACCATGTCCCTAAGCACCAGGTCTGCATGTTGCTTGAACACACCCGGGGCTGGTGATTCTACCACTGCCCTGGGCAGATCATTCTGATGTTTGAGAACCCTTTCAGTGAAGAAAATTCCTAATATCCAGCCTGAACCTTCCCTGGCACAGTTGGAAACCTTTTCCTCTGGTCTTGTTGCCTGACACCAATGAGAAGAGGCTGCACCCTAACTCCAGCCTCCCTTCAGGTAGTTGTAGAGAGCAATGAGGTCTGCCCTCAGGCTCCTCTTCTCCAGACTGAACAACCCCAGACCCACTGGCAGAACTCCACAGTGACACACTTCAGTAACCTGCCAATGTGGTGTCCATCCACAAGAATGGCTGGAAGGAGGAACCAGAAAATTCCAGACCTGACCTCAGTGCCAGGCAAGATTATGGTTGAGGTCATCCTGAGTGCCAGCACACAGCACCTACAGGATGGCCAAGGCATCAGGCCCAGCCAGCATGGGTTTAGGAAGGGCAGGTCCTGCCTGACCAACCTGATCTCCTTTTATGCTAAAGTTACCCTCCTGGTGAGTGCAGGGCAGGCTGTGAAGGTAGTCTGCCTGGACTGCAGCAAAGCCTTTGACACCCTCTGCCACAACAAGCTCCTGGCCTAGCTGGCACCTCCTGGCTTGGACAGATTCACTCTGATATGGGTCAAGAACTGGCTGGAGGGCTGGGCCCAGAGAGTGGTGGCGAACGATGCCACATCCAGTTGGCAGCTGGCACCAGTGGTGTGCCCCAGGGATCAGTGCTCACGGTAGACCTCACTGCTGTCTACAACTACCTGAAGGGAGGTTGTAGCTAGCTGGGATTGGGCTCTGCTCTCAGGCAACCAGCAACAGAAGGAGGGGACACAGCCTCAAGTTGTGCCAGGGGAGGTCTAGGCTGGATGTTAGGAGGAAGTTGTTGCCAGAGAGAGTGATTGGCATTGGAATGGGCTGCCCAGGGAGGTGGTGGAGTCACTGTCCCTGGAGGTGTTGAATCAAAGCCTGGATGGAGCACTTAGTGCCATGGTCTGGTTGATTGGCTAGGACTGGGGGATAGGTTGGGCTGGATGAGCTTGGAGGTCTCTTCCAACCTGGTTGGTTCTATGATTCTAATATCACAGGTCAGGAAGGCAAAACAAGAGAGATAACAACAATCCTGCAATTACAAACATCCTGCAAGTGAAATCTATCACCTTTTAGCTACTTGGACTTACAAGACTAATTTACAAAGCTTAGTATTCAATTCAAACTTTCTCTAACTGCAGTCTTGAAGTATGTGCATGCATGGGAAATAACAAGATGTTCTTAATTAAGATATTAAAATAGAAAAACATTGGAGGTGGACAGGAGAAATAAGTCTGTCAAATAGATGACAACAGCAACATTGCTTTTTATATACCTAAGGTACAGATAAAATGTATGTTACCACCACCATCTCCAAAGTGCTCCAGCCAACTGCTAACTGACTCTCCTCCATCCTCATTTAAGATGAACATATCCATAAATAGAGCCAAGAAACTCTTTTGTTGCTAGTGGCTCCCTGACCTCCCCCAAATGGTAACGTGCACAGATTAACTTGTCAAATAGAGAAAAGACAACATACAAAGGTCATCACAAATCCAAAGGTCTGGGTCCACTCGTGAAGTTGGGTAGTTATTTCAACTAGACCTAATACTGTGCAGAGGCAGTGGACAGAGAGGAAGACTATTCCCAAAGGCCTTTACACAGCACAAGGACACTCCTTCAGCTCCTATTAGCACAAACACAAAAACCTGAAAGTTAAACCACTGGAAAGGCACAGAACATCCTTTCTTTCCTCCTCCTTCTGTCCACAAGTCTTTTCTTGTTGCTTTGTTTTGAAATTATCCAAGGCACCACACAATTTACAGAGTCTCACATCTAAAAGGCTCTCCTGCAGTTTACTCTGAGGTTCTGTTTTGTTCCTTCCCCGCTGTAACCTCTGGTTCTGTTTTGCTCCTTCCCCGCTGTAACCTCTGGTTCTGTTTTGCTCCTTCCCCGCTGTAACCTCTCTTCCTGCAAACTGTGCTTCTCTAAAACAGCTCAACCCCAAGGAGCTAATAGATATCCCACAGTTACATCACAGCCATGAATAAAACATGAGCTTTCCAATCCAATTTGGGCGCCAGTTAATGTGCACACCGAGTTCATGTGTAATATCCAAGTATTTCTCCTTCATTTCCCTGTTCAGCAGTTTGTTCATTCAGGCTTTCCACAATTCCCACTTTCTCAATCACATTTTCTCTTTTAGGTGTGCATGTTCCAGGTACTACCTCCATTTCTTTAACCACCAGCTCCTTGCTCCAGTCCATTTCTCTGCTTCCCAGTCTGACCATGCTCACCACAAATAGACAGTTCCTTGCCCTATTAACAAAAAGAAGACTGTTCCTTTCCATTTGCTTCAGCTGCAGACAGTACTGGCTGCTGCTGTTATCTTCCCTGACCAATAAAGTCTTAAAACATTTCCTCTCATTTCTTAATGCAGACTTTTCCAAGACCTCAAATCGTAACAGGAAATTATTTGAGCGATTTTCTTTCTGAAGAACACAGCAAAGCATCAGGAGGGGGGGGAAAAAAATGCTCTGCTCCCTGATTAGCTTGATACTCGTCTGAATTTAGGTTGAATCTCTCCATTGTAAATCTGAAATAAACTTTTCCATCTCATCCATTAGAACTTGAAGGCTGTCCAGTGAAAGCTGCTATACAAACGCAAAGAGGAGCCTTAGTCTCATCTTTTTTAATGATACATCCAACAATCATATAAAGGAGCAACAGGAGCAAATGAAAAATCACAATAATAAGCTACCAGCCTAATAATACATACTAAAAGCTACCAAGACAATAAATTCAATTTTCCCTGGGATTGTTAAATTATTCTTTTGATGGCTCAACACAATCTCTTTCCATTTATTTCCTATGGGGGATGCTGAGACATTCAGCTGATTACACAGCTCCATTCTAAAGGGAAAAAACATACATTTAAAGTAAACACCTAAAATTTAATACTCCAGATTTTCAGTAAACTATGCTGGAAAGGAGTCTGCAACTGCATTACTTCTAAGGAAGAAAGATATCTGCTTCATAAATTCAAAACAAGCAGACATGGAGCAACATGACGACAGTGATCTTGCTTTGATGAGCTCTCAAATCATCTTATTTTTCCATGGATTCTTCTCAAGATACATTCACAGATGACACCCATTCTTCTTTCTGAAGAGTCATCTCAACACTTCCAGAAGTTTGAGTGGGCACACAAAGCCCAGCTACAGGAGAGCTTATAAATGGACAGACCCTGATGCTATAGCAACAATCAAATCAAGTCTGAAGCTCAACAGGGCCCTAGGCAACCTGATCTAGTTGAGGATGCCCCTGCTTACTGCAGAGGGGGTTGGACTAGATGACCTTTGGAGGTCCTTTTCAAACCAGACCAGTCTGTGATTCTGTGAAGCCAGTACAGTATAGCCTTCAAACCACATACACCATCACTGCACTTTCTTTAAGGCATGTGTTTTTCCTGTGTGTACCAGACTGGTCCTCATCAGTTACCTGAGGAAGTCCAAGCTGGTGTATCTCATACCTCAATTTGTTCCTGGCAGTTAGTTAGGTTGTGTTGGCCTTTACCTAGCTCAGCACCAGCATCTAGGCCAGGTACTACTACACTTGCAAAACAACTTCATTGAGCCCTGGAACACAAGGATGTAGCCAGAGCCAGGAGCACTCCTAAGAGAGCATGAAATCAGACAGAGAACAAATACAGTTATACACAAGAGGAGAGCATAATCCTTTTATTTATTCATGGTTTCAAGTCACCCATCCTGACCTCCAGCCTGCATGTCCATTTATGCCTTTTCTGTCACACCTATATTAATTTGCAGTTATCTTTAATATTTTATGGGTTAGACTTGATTCCATTATGCACTAAAGAAGAAAAAGCAGCAGCTACTAATGCCATGGATGAGATCTTTTCCAACTGTTACAAATCCCACCCACCATCAAGTGACTGGACAACACACACCATCCAAAAATGAGATTTTCTGCTCACCACACCTCTTCTGCTCAAATGTTTTCTATTTCTGTTGATTAGCAGTGAAGATTGAAGCATAGACATTGAAAAATCAAAACATACAAGTTAAGGTAGCTTGAGTTACCTGAGCTGTCCATTTCCCTAACAGTCAGATGCAAACTGAAACGCAAACTGGAACTTGAAAGACATGCAGCTGGGAGGGTATCCAAAATCTGACAGTTAGGAAGCTCATTTTGAATTCCCGATGTACATACATCCAATGAGCCACCAAATCATCCCTCCTGTATGTCAAGTTTTTAAATCCCAAGCTACACCTGAGCTTTCAGTTTATGACCCTTCCTCTTCTCCAAGAATTTGCCCAAGGGAATATATAAGCAGCTGCAATCTCTCCTCTCTGCCATTACTGAGCCACAAAACCCAGCGCAGGTTAAGTTTTGGTCTCTCATCTAACTCCGCCATGCCACATCCTCTCTGTACCCTGCATGTCTCTGTCAAATTGCACTAAAATTTAATATTTTCTGTACACAAGTGACCAGAACATGAAGTCTCTCCAACGCCTTGCAGCACAGCTTGCCTATCTCTGCTGAAGAGCCCTCACTGAGGATCAAGATGTGCTTTCAGTTCTTGCTCACCATCAGTCAACTCTGTTTGACTATATACCATTCAGGACTTTTTTCCTCCAGGCCTGTTTTAAAGGATGACCTGCCAGCTGATAGCAGATGTGTTATTAATAATCACTCAGTAGATAACTTCACTTCTAGAGCTATTTAACTTCCTCTCATTCCTGTTGCTTCAGTCATCACAGGCATTCAGTTCTTCCTGTGCAACAACCCAGCGCACCGCTGACTGCATTTCCTACCTCTGCCTCATCTGCAATCGTCCCCAGCACAGAGGTAGCCTGCACAGAGCAGTGAGAAGCCAGCCCTCCACCATGCCAACCCAGAGCAATAACTCCTTTGTTCACACGCTGAGAAAGTCACCATTTCTCCTTCAGGGGCACCTCACCATTCCTTAGCCAAGCCCCATACCTCCACGTTAGCCATTTAGCCTGCCACGGTGTGTATCAAACCGAAGCCTTCTGCTCCTTTTGTCTGGGATATTCAGTATTTAACCAGTAATAATGCGACTTTAGTCTTCCATGACCTAATTGTGGCAAATCCAGGATGCATTTTATCCTGTTTTCCACTTATCTTTGTATACTTAATTACTTTTTCCATTCCAAATATGCCCTAAATCCTTGAATACTATTGAAACCAGAGGAAAATGTGTGAAGATTTTATTCTCTTCTCCCTTTTAAATAAATACAAGTATACTTCTTTTCCTATATTGCTATCAAGACATTCAATTTGATAGATAACACCCAAACTTCTTTTTTAACCTGGTTCCACTGTCCTATCTCTTTCAGACCCCTGAAGCAAAGATCCTTTGCTTCCTTAGTCTGACTGTTAAATCTGGAAGCAGGTATAAGACATTTATTCTGACTGTTTCATTTTGGCACCCTTTCTCCCACCTTCAAACCCCAATCCCTATCTAAAACCAGTTACAACTGCTGATTTTGGAAGCATTAGACACATTTTTCAGCTATAGTCTGGTCCTCACAACATCATAGCCAAGTTCTCTTCTCCTTCAATTTTTTTGCCCTCTTCATCTTGAATTTCTTCATCCATTGCTTTTGGCAATTTCTGTGCTAGCCCTGCAGTTTCTCCTCTGATGATCAATCCCCTCCTTCACTTCATTCCTTACAGGTTTTCCGGTAACTTGCAGTATCTTATTCTTGCAGCAAAGTCCAAAGCCTCACTTGGCAAGTTTTTCCTCCTCCTTAAAATGCAGTTTCCAAGCAGCTGTTGTACCTTCCACTTAAGGCAGTCCAATCCCCTTTTTTTTTTTTTTAAGCCTCTAACTCCTACAGCTCTTCAGCCCCATGGACTCCACAAACTAGCTCCTCTAACTCCACAAACTAGCTCCTCTAACTCCACAAACTAGCTCCTCTAACTCCACAAACTAGCTCCTCTAACTCCACAAAATTTGCCCTGCTAAAATAAAATATTCTCGAAATAAGAACACTTTGTAGCTGGCATATGCTTATGGTTCTGTTTAATTTAAAGTTATTCACTTGTGGCTAATCAACACATGTGCTTAAGGCTTTGTGGAACAGAGCTGAAACCCAGCAGTGGAAAGCAAGACCCAGTGTCAGCCATGGGGAGACCAGAGACATTCCTTACGCAGAGTTCAAAGATACACCCTCTAGATCTGGGCAGGCTGTAAACATGAGCCCTCATCTACCCTGCATTCCACTCCAACTAATGGATAAAATCTACCCTCTGACAGTTCATAGACTGATTCTCAATTCACTGCCATCACTGGGAAACATCTACAAAAGCACACTTGACAAACACCTTTTGTACACCAGCACAGCACCTCTGAGGTGCTCTTTAGCTCTGAGCAACCAAAACACCTTTGCAAGGCTACACCTTGCAAGTTGCCTCAGTTTTGCCTCACTAAATCAACACTAACTCTCCAGATTTTGGAGGATAACACAAACCTTTAACAACAAAATCATCTCACATCCCACTGGAAGACTGAATCCATACCAGGTGCCTGCAGCAACAACTTGAGTCTGACATCTCACATGTGCTCACAAGCCCACGAGGTGCAAGAAAAGATGGTGCTGATGATCAGGTGCTACAGTAGGGCACGGAGGAATTGTTGTGGCAGTGTGACAGTGAACAATCTCCATATGAACCCCCAAACCACCATTTTTCTCAGCTTATGTTTGTGATGCCATTTTCTTCACATGGCTGCACTGGCATGAGGGCAGTCCAGGCCTTCTGTGCAGCAGCAAGAACATGCTATGCAGGCTATCTACTCCATCGAGGCTGTAAATCACACTAACCACCACATTCCTGGTAGACCTGCATCGACACTGTTGTGCACAAGCACCTGCCTGCTACCTCCTGCTCAGAGGCTGAAATCCTCAGAAGGGAAACTGACAGAAAATTCTAAGTTTCCAAACTACCTACACTGGAAGCCTGGCAGTTCCCGTCAGCTCCAGTTGCCCCACATCATGTCACAGGCTACCTGCTGGTGGTCTCTTTGGCCATTGTCACCAACAAGTGTGTCTCCCCAAGGAGCACGTTCATGCTGCTGGTGCCTTCTTGTTCTCAGGACTGGTCTAACTAGCTCAATTCATAGACTCACAGCATGGTTTGGGTTGGAAGGGACTTTAGAGATCACCTAGTTCCAACCTCCCTGCCATGGGCAGGGACACCTCCGTGCACAAGACCACCTTGCTCAATGCCTCATCCAACATGGCCTTGAACACCTCCAGGCAGGAGGCATCCACAACTTCTCTTAGCAACCTGTTCCAGTGTCTCACCACCCTCGCTGTTAAGAATTTCTTCCTAAGACCTATTCTAACTGTGCCTTTCTCAAGCTTCAATCGCTTCCCTCTCAATGCAAGACTCAGGGTTCAGCCATCATCTGAACTGATATGTTCAGCCACCCTCAGAACCAAGGAGCATTGGCACCAGACACATAAGAAGACAATTAACTGTTTGTCACACATGAGGAACGTGCCACCTTTAACTGCAGAATTACTTTAAAGTGTTTTATCTTGTTAATTCTAGGTCAGTTGAGCCCATGTGTGGTATGGATTACAGCGACCCTTTTAGAGCTCTCAACATTTTTAACTAAGTAGGACACTAAACATCAGGCACAAGCCAGGCTGTGCACCTCCTGCACACCACCATCAGATGCCAGCTGGTTCTCTGGGCAGAACCGGGGACAAGCTGCTTTATAAAAGCATGGCTCTTGAGGCACAGAAGTACAAACGTGAAACACACTATACACACCAAACCCGACCCAGCATCACATTAAATCCACAAAGGCATTTTACAAAAAGAGAAGTTGAACTGAAGCGACCTTTGAAAAGCCACCCAGCAAATCAGTGGCAGATTTACCAACACAGCAAGTACAAGCTAAGTGATAGAAAGGCCTACATTAAAGATAAAAAGTCGCCTTGCTGCTTGCAAAACTCAACAGCATTGTCATTTGAATCACAAAGGAGATGTTTCATCCTCAAATATCTGGAGACAGTAACTACAGACTTTAAAGACAAGCAAGTATCAACATTGCAAATGACCATGAAGTTTAGAAAACTTAACGCTCTGATTCACTGGAGATGTTAATTTGCCAGTGCCGGGTCTTTGTAAGTTTTAACCTTCTGCTCTGCCCCGTGCACAGCCATGCACGTATCGGACCCTAAGTCACAAATAAGTCTTTTGCTCTCCCTTCTTTGCAGAGATGTCCGAGTACGGGAAAAAGAAAGAGGGAAATGCATATTTAAGAAAACTTCGTTTTGGATAAACCTCCTCCCAGAAGGAGTTTGCTTTAGGTCAGAGGAGCACTGTGCTCCCAAAGCAAGCACGGGCAGGCCCGATTCCAGCCGGTACTGTGACAGATGCGGAGCAGACCGGAGCCGGGCGAGTGCGGTCCCCGGGGAGCCGACCATGTGCTCGGCCCCGCGTCCACCCCGAAAGGGCACCCCGGGGAGGAAGTTCATGCCTCACACCGGCTCGGGGGCAACAACTCGCAGCAGTTAGTTCAGCAGCTATCACTTCCAGCCGCTTTCTCCTGGGCCATATGTATTCCCCTGACATTAGCGAGGAATTTCATAGGAGCCAAACCGCTCTGACCGCTCCGCCAGCGATCCGCTGGCAGGCTGAGGACTATGAAACCGCCGTCCAGCGGAAACGAAGCTCGACCAGCCCCGGGCACCCACCCGCGATGTCCACCCCAAAGGAGCCGCTCTCTATCTCCGGAGGGAGCCGCCCGCCCCACCGACCCTCGGCGCAGGGCACGCAGCGCGGCGCTGGAGCCTCCCGGAGAGCAGCGAGCAGAACCAGCGGGGAAGAGCTGGGGCCGAGAAAGCAGCCACCACCAGCGCGAACAGANGCAGCAAGCCGGGGAACGGCTGCGGGACGGCGCCGCGATCAATCCCGGCCGCGCCGGGTACCGGAGTAGCAGCGCGGCCGGGCCCAGCGCCTGGCTGCCGTTCTTACCGTCCTCGCCAGCGCGGCGCTGGAGCCTCCCGGAGAGCAGCGAGCAGAACCAGCGGGGAAGAGCTGGGGCCGAGAAAGCAGCCACCACCAGCGCGAACAGAAGGAGGAGGAGGAGGAGAGGGCGGAGGATCGGCGGCAGAGGGGAGGAGACGGAGGGGCGGGGGGAGCCGAGCGGCTGGCAGCTGCCTGCCCGCCCTCCGCGCAGCTTCCTCCCGACACGCTGCCGGCTCGGGCCGGGCGCAAGGGGCTGGGGCTGCGGGGTCCGCCCAGCGCCGAGGGGCCCGGCAGGCGGGGCGGGGAGCCCCGGGCGGGCGGGATCGCCCCTCGCCCTTTCCCGCCCTGGACAAAGGGGACCGGTCGCTGCCGCCTTTGTTCGGCCGAGAGGCGCCCGGGGAGGGGAGGGGAAGGCGGCGAGCTGGCAAAGCTGGCGCGGTGCCCCCACCCCAGCGTTGTGGGGCAACTTCGTTGGCGTTGATTTGGGTCTACGCTCAGCCTACAGGGCTGCAGCCGTGCCTCGGGAGCTGGCTGGTGGCTCCGGTTACATTAAGGCGCTTGTATTTCTTTATTGCAGAGGGTAGATGGGATCGTGCAGATCGGTTTGTTCGTGTTCTGCACTTAGGAGCCGCCAAGCAGTGTCCAAAAATACATTTCAGATGCACCTTTATCCCATTGCCAGGGGTCGTGCACAGGTTTTCTCCCAAAGGGTACCTCTCGTTTGCCTATTGACCTACAAATCCAGTTGTTCGCTGATCATTGAGGTACCTTGCGAAACCACATCTTTTGCCACACTACTCCATTGCTCATCCTATGAACCTCCTCCGTCTTAGTGGTTCCAGTCTTTCAGATACTCAGGTCATAGAATCATTTTGGTTGACTTTCAGATCAAGTCCAACCATTAACCCAGCACTGCCAGGTCACCACTAAACCATGTGCCTCAGCAGCACAGCTACGCAGCTTTTAAAACCCCTCCAGGGACAGCAACTCCACCACTGCCTTGGGCAGCCTCTTCCAGGGCTTGACAACCGTTTGGGGGAAGACATTTTACCTAACGTCCAACTAAACTTCACCTGCAGCAACTCGAAGTCATCTTCTCTTGTCCTATTGCTTGTTCCTTTGGGAGAAGAGACTGCTCCCCCGCCTGGCTCCAACCTGCTTCCAGGGAGCTGTAGACAGCAATGAGGTCTCCCCTCAGCCTCTTTTTCTCCAGGCTGAACAATCCCAGTTCTCTCAGTCATTCCTCCCAGGACTTGTACACCTGTAATCAAGTCAGCCCACTTGAAACAGCAGCGAGAATTTCCCTTCACTCCCATCTCAGGCTCTCAATTTTGTAAGCAGAAATTGACCTGCTTACAAAACAACCTGGACAAAGTTTCTCTGAAGGGTAGTTAGACTTTAGTAGTTTGAACAGAGATGAAATGAGCGAAATAACTCAGCCTAGAGGAGCATGTATCTACAAGCGACGCTTTAAGAAGGCTGTCACTAACATAGCCTATGCTAGAGTCGTCCAGACCAGGTATAAACTGAGAATCTCCTTGCCAAAGCATCCTCCCTCAAAAGCTCATTCTCCAATGTTCATTAAACCTCGGCAGTTCAAAGATCCCACCTGGATGTCCTCACTGTTTGCCCACAGCTCTCCTTCCCAGGCTGCAAGGGACAGCGTAGCACAAGGTTTTCTGGTGCTGAGCCAGCTCCTTGAGGTTGGTACTAGACCAAGTTGCTTCGGCATGCTCTTGAGAAAGAAGTGCTCTATCAGCTTCTCTGGTTATTACCTAGAAGTTATCTGTGAGGTGCCTGTTGCAAGGCAAAGGTATCTGAAGAAGGAGAACCTGCAGTGCTTGGGCTCTTGCACATTATTAACTTGGGACCTTCTGCTTCCTGCAAGTGCTGGTGGGAATGGGAAAGAAAAGTTTGTGGTTTGAAGCTCAACTCTTGTAGCCATGTTAGAGCGTGAAAAGAAATTTTAGACTTTGTTTTTAAATGGTAATAAATGTGGAGGAGCCTGCCTAGCCACCAGGCAACCTTAAATAAAACCAATATGCTAGGGAGATAAGCTACATCATATATCCATGGTACTGCCAAGACCTCGTCTCTGCATTGTTTCTTGTGGACAGAAGCCAACCACCAGTCCCTGCCACATAATGAGTGCTCATTTGTCCTGTGGTCAATGCACAGACACCCCACCTTGTGTGGCCACCTTTGACAGGAGGTGCATTTTGCCCTTCATTCTTTAGGCTAGAAGTCGACAGAAGAGGGAGGATCAGACAAATGCAGCTCACCTCCTTCTAAGTGAAAAATTGGATGACCTGTTCTGGCCAGAAGATTTCTTTATTCCCAGTCAAAAGAGCAGTTCAGCAACCTTTTAATTCCAGATGAACATGCTAACACTGTTAAACCCTAGGCACATGGATAGCTTTTCTGCTGGGCCCTTTCTAATGAAACAAAAGCTATGGAGTTGTTTCCTAAGCTACTAACTGCTAAGTTATTCTCACCCAGGCATCACATGCTGGATCACTTTATTAAATTATGCCACACTGTCCAGCTGTTGCCTCTGGGAAGAAGTATGGAACAATTCAATTAATGTCTCACCTTTTTAATTTAGCTACTGAAATATGATCTTTTTTTTTCCCCCGTCACCATCAGACCAGTGACAGCCTAGCCTCTACCTTAAATGAATAACCAACACACTGAAGCAGTGTTTAGAGATGTCCCAGCTGCAAGACAAGCTGCAGACCTGAGCTGATCAGCAACACCCATGGACTTCATCATGTTCCAAATCCTTTTCATGAAACCAGCACCCTGGCCCCAGGATGAAGTTTAAAGGTGCATTAAATGATTATCCTTGAACACAGAACTTTACATTTTGAGACACCATAACCCCTGATTTTTAAATAACATCTAAGGCAGGACATGCATACACATGATTAAGCTCATCTAATTCAATAAGTCTACTCAACAAGAGGAGAATAAAGCATGCATAAGAAATTGTGTTGTCTGGAAGTAAGCCAAGAACCTCTGGAAATGGCCATCATATCACCCCATTCCAGACATTTTTTTTAATGTGCTTTGCTAAGAGCAGGTTATTATGAGATGCATTGATCTTGTCAGACCATTAAAGTATTTCACAGCTTTCAAAAGCTTTTGGGATACAGAAAGTTTCAACCCCACTTATTGCTCGTAACTCTTCCTAAGTTCATATTCATACAATAAATAGAAGAAAGCCTTTATTGTTCTGATCTGTAGGAGTAGTCAGAATCAGCTGACACTACTTAGAATTGTGTTAATTACCACAGGTTCTCAAGATTCTGTTATAATGCAGCACAACACCAGAGTGAAGCCCAGTCCACCTTAAACAATGTGTTGTTATTGTGCATGCAACTTTAAGCTGCCATTAACAGTGAGTCTCCATCTCACAGCTGCTTCTAAACCCGAGGTCTGCTTGCATTCAAAGACTTTCAGCTGCATTTTGGCACTGTATGTGCTGTTCACAACATCACCTGTAACTGTGAGTGAGAGCAACTGAGAGCAAAGCAGCTCATCTCCCTCTGTCTAGCTCTGTAGAGTCTGGCTGCAGAATGTTGGGGGTTTGGATTTGTCCTGCTTGTGTAAACTTCCATGTAATGATCAATACTCGATTCAAAATGCAGGCTGCTGCCTGAATTACCACAGCACTCAGGCTGAATTAGCCACAGCAACTCAGGCACTGAACAGTGCAGCTTTCCTCCCTGCCCCTACATCTGCAGGATGTATTTAGTCTCGAGTCCTTCCAGTCTGCTGAGCAGGAGGTGTGAAAAGAGGTCGGCAGCAGTCTGCACTAAAGGGCCAAGCTGCAATGTGCTGCAGCTTCAGCACCAAGTGTTTTAGTGTACTCCTCTTTGGTTAAATCCATGAGTGAGACATGTGCATGGTTTCTGATGTCAGCCATGAGT
>VWZE01014150.1:152746-164487 GCA_013396675.1 Eubucco bourcierii
AAAAAAAAAAAGGTTATTAGGAGGTGCAAGTCCAAGTACCACAGCATCTTCTGAAAACTTTACCAGCATGAGACCAAAATTATGTTTTTATGAGATTCATTCACTTCTCATAACATACCATAATGCTCCTGAGAAATTACAAGAATCCTGAATCCTGTGATGTTGTAAACAACAGAAACTGCAATTACTGTGGAGCTAAATAAATTCTCCCTATGTATGTTTGCTTCCACCACAATGTGAAGCGTAGCTGGTTTGCAAGCAAACACAAGTGATGCATGTAGGTATGGTGAGTCACATCTACAGCCAGACTCAAAGACAATACATGGAATAGAGAAGCGTGGTCAGCAGGGCAAGGGAGGGGATTCTGCCACTTTACTCTGCTCTTGTCAGATCCCACCTGGAGTCCTGTGTGCAGTTCTGGAACCCTCAGCACAGGAAGGACATGGAAGTGTTGGAGCAAGTCCAGAGGAGGACCACAAAGATGCTCAGAGGGCTGCAGCAGCTCTGCTGTGAGGACAGGCTGAGAGAGTTGGGGCTCTGCAGCCTGGAGAAGAGAAGGCTTCGAGGGGACCTGATAGTAGCCTTCCAGGATCTGAAGGGGGCTACAGGAAGGCTGGGGAGGGACTGTTTAAAAGGTCCTGCAATGCCAGGACAAGGGGCAATGGGTTAGAAGTGGCAGAGGGGAGATTTAGACTGGATGTTAGGAGGAAGTTCTTTACAGTGAGGGTGGTGAGACACTGGCACAGGTTGCCCAGGGAGGTTGTGGCTGCTCTCTCCCTGGAGGTGTTGAAGGCCAGGTTGGAGGAGGCCTTGAGTGACCTGTACTAGTGGGAGGTGTCCCTGCCTATGGCAGGGGCTTGGAACTAGATGATCCTTGAGGTCCCTTCCAACCTTACCATTCTATGATAATATGCTAATAATGAAGGAAAACAGACACTCACAGGAATGATTCCTTCTCATTTATGTGCTGTATCATATATTGATCATCATTCACCACCCACTGTTAAATAATGTAAAGAAAAAAACAAAACCCACCAAGAAAAATCAGCACATCAAACCCAAACCATACTGGCGTGTTCCAGGGGAAGCTCCTGGCTCAACGTAGCAGCTCTGGGAGTTAATGAACATACTTTGTTCTCAGCTGCACAAGGTAATATGATATTTGTTTTAGAAGTTTTGGGTTTGTTTTTTTTGGGGGGTGTGTGGGAATAACTGCCTAATAATAAAGCTGTAGCTAGGAGGCCTGGAGAAACCAAGACCAATTCAGCTTCGAAAACAGCTCACCAGTATCTTAGCTCTTGCTTTCTAATGTGCCCCTCATGCTTTTCCCCAGGAGCAGGAAATCAGGGAGTGGAGAATAAATCTCCATTCTGATTGTTTACAGAGCATAACGACGGCCTGGAGCAAAGGAATGCATCATTTGCTTTATACCTGCAACCGAGCTGCAGCGCTTCCCATTAAACACCCACCGGCTGCCACTGGAGATGCATGGCACAAAGGCATCATTTGGGCTGAACTCAGCCCTGTCTTGTAGAGGGTTTCATCCTCAAGAGGAAAGGTTAGAAGTCTGTCCTGGAGAAGTGTCCTGTCCTGGAGAGTCTTCTGGTCCTTGCAGATTTTACAGCAGTGGCCTCACTTTTCAGTCTTCTTGGTTTCTTCCTCCCTCTCCCATCTTACACCTTCTGAGTAACATCTGATCCAGATGGAATATGCTGCCCTTATTTCTCTCATCTCCCCCATTCACAGATCATGCTGCTTCTCTTCCTTCTTCTCCACTCCTGCCCTCATTCTGCAGATGGGGAACTGAGATTCTGGCAACATCCCCACCCCATCCAAAACGTGCTTCCTTTTCTTCCAGCTGCAATTACTCAATACATTTGCCAAGATAAAACCTATCTGGGGGCTTCCAGAGCTCCCTGGGTATCTCTGGATTCCCATCCTGTACTGTTCACTGCTTCTTGCCTGTGATCTGACTTACTCTCATTCTCTTTTTCACCTCAATGCTTCTGACTCTCAAATCCAAGCCCTCTTTCTTTTTCCCCTCTGAGCATGTTGTCTCTCTACCTGTTTCTTGCTCTTGCACCTCCTGTTGCTTCTCAAAATTAAGGAGCTTTAAGACATAGCTTCTCTTACTTCTTCCTAAAAGGCCTTCCCTCCTGTGTTGGAGGAGGGAACCTTGACCTACTGTAGTCACAGATGTCCCTGCTGACTGCAGGGTGGTTGGACTTAGACAGCCTTGAAAGGTCCCTTCCCACCCAAACCGTTCTGTGATCCTATGATTCTGCCTTGCTCTCCCACCAGTTTTCCCTGCGATAGTTGAATCTCAGTACTAGCTTTGATCCTTTTCACTTTATTCTCCTTACATTGAGGCCTTCACTAAATCTTTTTGCTTACTCTGGAACATTCCAAATAACAGCCCTTTTTGGCAGGTGTGTGGTAAAGCAGCAACCAACACTGATGGTCTCGTAACTGGCATTAGCTCTCCTTAACTGCCCTGTCTGTAGCCTCTGCAGTGTACATCATTTCAGAGAAGCTTCACCTTCAGATTCACTCACCACAGCCCCCATATATCTTCCTCATAAAAATCAGTCTTCCTCACCCTCACTTTTAAGACTCTTTGCAGCTTTTATCTGACAGTATCTCACCTGCAGTTTCTCTCTCCTCCCCCCTCCCTAGCTATTGTTAAGCTCTCCTGTTGCTCCTCTTTCTGATAATCTCCAAGCAAATTTCTTTTCCTTTCCTTTTTATTTAACTGTTTTATTTTTTCACCTCTAAGAACATAAAATTTGAAAGGTTGAACTCATCTCTTAACAAAACACGAGCCTGCTTTTGACTTGAGGCTGACATTTCCAGCACAAAAGGAGGGCAAGAAAAGTTATGGGTTGCATTCCAAAAGCAGAGAAGGCATCGCTACTCCTCTGGTGGTGTGCGAGGTACCACAAAAGACTTCTCCAGGTGGTATTACCTGGGCTGAATTCACTGCACAACAACTCCATCAGTGAGATTTTAATTTCTCTGTTGCAAGAAGGATTTGCTGAGAGTCTTGCTCCAGCAAAGCACTTAAACACAAGCTTCTGCTCAGACTTGTGAGTGACCTCACTCGGAGATAGCAGGATTGCACACCTTAGGTACTTCCAATTAAGCAGATGAATAATTATTCTACTTCATTTGTGCTTTGAGCTAGCTTAGTGGCTTATTACAACCATTTTTACATCCAGGTCATAAAAAGAAATCATTTAAAGAAACATTTATTTTGCAAAATGCTGAATGGAAGCAGGATTTTCTTTTTTCTTTTTTTTCTTTTTTTTTTTTTTAATTATTTCAGGTTTAAAAATATTTTTAGCTGAGGTATTAATTTCCCACATACACAAACTGACACTTTCATCTGCTGACTTTTATAGAATCATAGAATGGTAAGGTTGGAAGGGATCTCAAGGATCATCCAGTTCCAACCCCCTGCCATAGGTAGACCTCCCACTAGCACAGGTCACTCAAGGCCTCCTCCAGCCTGGCCTTGAACACCTCCAGGGAGGGAACAGCCACAACCTCCCTGGGCAACCTGCTGCATGGAAGCTCTCAGATAAAATAAAGAGTATGTTAATAAAAAAATAAAGAAATGAAATCTCATACTAACATCTGAGGAGTGACCTGTGCTAGGGGGAGGTGTCCCTGGAACAAGATGATCTTTGAGGTCCCTTCCAACCTTACCATTCTATGATTCTATGATTCCATGAAGATGATTGCAATCCTCTGCCTCCCATCAAGAATGCTGTACCATAACACCACATTTAAAAGGTATTCCTGTTAATGAATTGTGACTTTCTCAGCCACAAACATAAGAGGGAATGGATGTGGAAGTGTAAGAAGCTATGCTATAAAGTATTTATTGCTGGAAAAGAGTCCCAGTTGTCTTTCCCAGGTATTGCTCCAAGTTTTTAGCATTAATGCTGCAAAATCTAATTGCTTTGTGTCTGGAGCCAAACCAAAAAGGCCAAATAGATATAGAAAAGGAGGGAGAAAAAGAACCCAAATCCCATAGTATTTATCTTGTACTAAGACATTGATATATGCTTAAAATAGCAGGCAGTATAGAGGGAGTGCTTGAAATACTGAGCAGGATTTCTATACACATCATAAATTTGAAGCTTACAAAGGAGAGAAACTTTCCTTTATAGATAATAGCAACTCTTTTTTTTTTTTTTTTTTTTTTTTTTTTTTTTTTTTCACCNTTTTTGGATATCTGCCTCCAACAAATGCCATCATTATATATCTTCATTGCTCCTTCCAGATAATCCTTTTCCAGAAATTACTGGAACATTAAAACGTAAAAAACAAAAACAAAACAACAAAAAAAACCCAAAAAGAAAACAAAAAACCAACAACAACAAAAAGAAAAACATCAGGAGCTGATTCAAAAATGTATATGACAGTAAGACAACAGCTCTCAAGGTCACTTTCCAGAATTTTTGCTTTTGATCAGCAATAAAATCAGGTTCCCATAAGAAGTCTGGCTGGATGAATGCCTGCTAGAGTACTGTTAGCAGCTCCTGAGGGCTCAATCTGCTTTATGGATGTATAAATGTAGATCTTTTTCCTCCAGGTATCCCATTGCTGCATTTAAATATTACATAACGTGTGGGCCGGGAGCAAACCAGGGGAAATTCTCACGCGGGGCACTGTGGAAGAGGAGCACAAAAAGCTGAGCTCTGCAACGCCCTGAGCCTGCTGGCCAGGAGTCAGCACAGCTCCGCAGCTCAGATGCAGCCTTTGATCTGCAGCTGCTGAGCTTCAGCCTCTTCGCTGGTCAGACCACTCTTAGGCTTTCAGCAGGGAACTTTGGCTTTAGGCTCTCCTTATTACACCTCCTGATTTGTGCTTGCTGCCAGGGCTGGAGTTGCTCTGGGCACAGTGGGGTCTGGTGTTAAGTAAAGGTGTTGGATTTTCCCCTGCGTGGGTGAGGTGCTGGCGTCTGCTCTGCGCAGGGGAAAGTGTGTCAGGAGTGCTCTGAGATCAGCCCCCCCGGGAACAGCCTCCTGGGCTCAACCCCATCTGCTTAGAGATGCTCTTCTCCCAGATCAGTTATGAAATTGGTTTTCATCTTCATGAAATCATAGGATGGCTTGGGTTAGAAGGAATTTTTAACAGTCATCTGATCTGATCATCCAGCACTGAGCAGAGATGTGCCTGGTGAGGAGAGGCTGAGGGACCTGGGGCTGCTTAGGCTGGAGAAGAGAAGACTGAGAGGGGATTTAATCAATGTTTATAAATATCTAAGGGCTAGGGGGCAAGGGGGGCAGGCTCTGCTCACTGCTGCCTGGGATAGGACAAGGAGCAATGGATGGAAGCTGCAGCACAGGAGGTTCCAGCTCAACACAAGGGACAACTTCTTGCCCAGAAGGGTCCCAGAGCCCTGGCACAGGCTGCCCAGAGAGGTTGTGGAGTCTCCTTCTCTTGAGCCTTTCAAGACCTGTCTGGATGTGTTCCTGTGTGCCCTGAGCTGGATTGTCTGGTCCTGCTCTGGTGGGGGGATTGGACTCAATGATCTCTTTGGGTCCTTTCCAACCCCTGACATCCTGTGAGCCTGTGATCATTCAGTCCAACTCCCATGCCAAAGCAGGAGCACCCAGGGCAGGTCACACAGGAGCATATCTCCAAAGAAGAAGACTCCACAACATCTCTGGGCAGCCTGCTCCAGTGCTCTATCACCCTCACCATAGTGGGTGATCTCTTTGGGTCCCCTCCAACCCCTACTATCCTGTGATCTGTGATCCTCAACTCGAGCAGCTTGCTCAGATACCCAAGCAACCTCACCTAGAATGGTTCCAGGGATGGGGCATTGCCCACATCTGAGTAGCCTGAGTCAGTTTTTCACCACCCTTCCTGTGAATTCTTTCTTTCATATACCCAGTCTAAATCTCTCTCTTTTAGTTTGAAACCATCACCCCTTGTCTCGACAGGCTCTGACAAAAAACTCTGCCCCCAGCTTTCTGATCAGCTCCATTAAGTACTGAAAAGCCACCAGGAGGTGGAAGGAGGAGGGGAGAGGAAACTTGGGAGCATGAAGATCCACTTTGACTGTTCCAGCCAAGGCTGCTGCTGCCACAAGCACATCCTATAATTCCATGTGTACAACTATCAAGCTCCATCATAAAATCACTCAGGTTTTTTGATTGGTTTGTTTGTTTGTTCATTTTTTTCCAGTTAAAGAATTGAACCAGAAACCTTTTTCTAATTTCCTTTTGGGGTTGTTTGAGTTTTTTTGGTTGGTTGATTGTTTTGGGGTTTATTTTTTTGTTGTTGTTTTTCTGTTGGCACTTTCAAATGGAAGTGTAGGGGGGGAAAAAAAAATTTGGACCAAAATGAGAGCATTTTGTGCCCTGTTTTCACAGCAAAGAACAAGGTGTGCCCAAATGATAACATTTCTTTCTCAATCAGGGCAGTTTTAGTTAATGCAAGTAACTGAAAGTACAGAGGTAGCTCTAAAAGACATTCACAGAATCAAGTGAGAGGTTTCATTTCTTTTTCACATTCCCTCTTTTTCAGACAAACCAAAGCCTACTTCCCTGACTGAGAGCTTTTTTTTTTTTTGCCTCATTTCAGTAAGTCTTTGAGCACTTTGCACTAAACCTTACTTAGCTGTAATAATTTTCTTCCCACACCATATCTTATTCTCTAGTGGGGTAGTTAAAACAGCCTCCTGAAGTGCTCCTATACCAGAAGAACTTAGCAGGTTCAGGCTTTTCAGGTCCAGAAAGCATGTCCCAACCCATTAGCTGGGCAGCAAACACTGCTTTAGCTCTCATTCCTGACTCATACATGGGCAAAATGCACTTAAGTGTATGACTGAGTTTAGGATAAACAAGTTGGTGTTGCTTTAATTAAAACCAACCCAACCCCAAAATCCCCTGGTTGTAAAGCTCCAGTCTTCTGGAAGTTGATAAAAACAGCCTGTAGAATTTCAGATGGGGTCAGCTGTTGGCCTCTTATCCCAAGTAACTAACGACAGGACAAGAGTTAATGGCCTCAAGCTCGGTCAGAGGAGATTTAGATTGAGTATTAGGAAGAATTTCTTTACTGAGAGAGTGGTCAGGGATTGGAACAGGCTACCCAGGGAAGTGTTGGAGTCACCATCCCTGGAGATAGATCATAGAATGGTAAGGTTGGAAGGGACCTCAAAGCCCATCCAGTTCCAACCCCCTGCCATAGGCAGGGACACCTCCCACTAGCACAGGTCACTCAAGGCCTCCTCCAACCTGGCCTTCAACACCTCCAGGGAGGGAGCAGCCACAACCTCCCTGGGCAACCTGTTCCAGTGTCTCACCACCCTCACTGCAAACAACTTCCTCCTAACATCCACTTTCAATCTCCTCTCTGCCACTTCAAACCCACTTCCTCTTGTCCTGTCATTGCAAGCCCTTGTCAATAGTCCCTCCCCAGCTTTCCTGGAGCCCACTTCTGATCCTGGAAAGCTACACTAAGGTCTCCTGGAGCTTTTTCTTCTGCAGGCTGCAGAGCCCCAACTCTCTCAGCCTGTCCTCACAGCAGAGCTGCTGCAGCTCTCTCAGCATCTTCATGGTCTCCTCTGGACCTGCTCCAACACTTCCATGTCCTTCCTGTGCTGGGGGCTCCAGAACTGTGCACAGGATTCCAGGTGGGGTCTGAGGAGAGCAGAGCAAAGGGGCACAATCCCCTCCCTTGCCCTGCTGCCCACACTGCTCTTGCTGCAGCCCAGGACTCAGTTGCTGTCTGGGCTGCATGCACACAAGAGAGCCAAAGCCACCTGCAGCTCTGCTCCACCAAGTGCCTACCATCATTGTAAGTTAGCCCAGGGATGCCTTTGAGGGGTTGCTGTCCTGAAAGGGCTATCCTTTGTCTGGCTTTCCCCACATGCATCCCTTGGCATCTCTGAAAGGGCTGTTTGGTGGCACGTGAGGAATGTCTACACTTGCCTGGGATTTATGGATAACAAAGAACCAAAGGGGAATAATTTCTGCATCACAGGTTCCTTGCTCTGTGAGGATCAGCTTGGCAGCATGTGTGAGATAAGGCTGATGCTTCTGGAAGGCTTCAAATCTCCTGCAGATGTATGGCACAAGTGGCCTCTCTGTGAACAGTGAATACACAATCGGGGTTACTGTGGCCATCTGTGCAGCACACATGGGGAACCTGACACCTCCTCTCATCATTAAGCAATAATGTTTGTGCACTACTCTGCAGGGGCTTAAAGAATGGTCAGAGCAAGTGCAATGTAATCAACCCACAGCTATCCACTCTCTTTCCACACTGGGCTCCTCTTTGGAATTTTCTTCTTCACAAAAGGGTGAGTTTCATCTAAGCATTGGATAAATCAATCTGACCAGAAGCAGCCACTTCTGGGCAGTTCAGCCCCTTCTCAGCAAAATATTAAAATAGGTCAGATTGACCTGGGTATACACCCAGGTGTTGCATACCTCCTCAAGGCCTCCTCAATGAGTCTTCACTGCTCAGATCTAACTGGAGAGTTCCCTTCCAACCCTGCTACCAGCAACACTACTTCACACTGGTGAGACCCCACCTGGAGTACTGCATCCAGGTCTGGAGCCCCTGGTACAGAAGGTCTATGGAGGTGCTGGAAGGTGTCCAGAGAAGGGCTACGAGGACGAGCAGAGAGTTGGGACACCTCTGATACAAGGACAGTTCCAGTTTTGGAGCTCCAGTTCAGGAGCCCATATTGCAAGAGGGCTGTGGAGGTGCTGGAAGGTCTCCAGAGAAGGGCCAGAAGGATGAGCAGAGGGCTGGAGCTTCTCTGCTGTGAGGAGAGACTGAGGCAGTTGGGGCTGTGCAGTCTGGAGAGGAAAAGACTCCAGGTGACCTTCTTGTGACTTTTCAATATCTTAAGGGACCTACACAAAAGCTGGGGAGGGACTTTGGAGGATGTCAGGAAGCGATAGGAGTGGGGGGAATGGAACAAAGCTGGAAATGAGGAGGTTCAGACTGGATGTTAGGAAGAAGTTCTTCAGCATGAGGGTGGTGAGAACCTAGCAGGGGTTGCCCAGGGAGGTGGTGGAAGCCTCATCTGTGGAGGTGTTTAAGGCCAGGCTGGATGAGGCTGTGACCAGCCTGAGCTAGTGTGAGGTGTCCCTGCCCATGGCACTGGATGTTCCTTGTGGTCCCTTCCAACCCTGCCTGATTCTATGATTCTGTGATTCTGTGAGTCTCTGAGTCTCTGATTCTCTGAGTCTCTGAGTCTCTGAGTCTCTGAGTCTCTGATTCTATGAGTCTCTGATTCTATGATTCTATGAGTCTATGACTCTCTGATTCTATGATTCTATGACCAAGACTGGGCACTTGTCATCCTGGGCAGTGCTAAAGGAGAGCAAATGGATGAAGGAGCTCCAATAGCTGGTTTGTGCTTTTGAAATGGGGAAGCTGAAGAGTGCACTTTCTAATGATCACATGCATCCTATGTTAATCTTTAAACTTAAAGGTGGAGCCTAGCTGTTGGTGGTGATGCTGGGTTCCTCCAAATGAAAAAAAGACTTTGTCTTATAGGGACTGCTTTGGCCTATTGGCCAACACATGAATCTGCACCGTGGGCTGAAGGTGAGAATTCTGCCAGGAGCTCTTACATCAGAATTTAGACTGAATGAACTGAAAGGGGAATTTCCCTCATAAGCCAAGCATGCATTAAAATCCAACTTAAAACTCAACTGCTGCCTTCAAATGAACATTAACACTTTTCAGATCATTAACATCCCCTTGGATACCAATTGCAGTAAACATTTAAAACATGACAGTTTTTTCCCCTGAATTTCCCTTCCTGTGAGATGCACCTCAGAGTGGAACTGCCTGTAACTTCAAGCAGATTAATGAACTCCATTTATTGCCAACCTAGTCAAGAAAGTGCTTATTGAGCACTTGGGGGATAAAACAAACAAACAAACAAACAAACAAACAAACAAAACCCAATAACCAAGTCTTTAATTCTCCCAAATTAGGTTTCTCAAAATCTCCTGGATGCTGTAAGTTAGATTTTGTTCCTGCTAAACACCAGACCTACTCCAGGATGTGGTTGTGAAATTCTACCATAACCTTTCATGCTGCCAGTGTATAACTGAAGCTCCAATTAGAACTATTATGTGCAGTCTAATCTCTCTGCAAATTGCCAATGGTCTCCATGGCAGAGGTACCCAGAAACCAGCAGAACTGCTCACTACATTTTCTTGCATGTTTTGCTATCAGAGGTGTGTTGAACATAGCCTGGTAAGCCTGGTAACAACCTCCCTCCTGCTCAATTGTCCCCTCAAGAGTCATTGTTTTCTCACCTGATGTCTTAACAAAACTTGTGGTCCATCAAGTAATTAACATGTATAATATCATGTCAGGTGGGGTCTAACAAGAGCAGAGCAAAGGGGCACAATCCCCTCCCTTGCCCTGCTGCCCACACTGCTCTTGCTGCAGCCCAGCACACAGTTGCTGTCTGGGCTGCACTCACACTGCAGCCTCATGTTGAGCTTTTCATCACCCCAGACCCCCAGGGCCTGTTCCTCAGGGCTGCTCTCAGCCATTCCCCACTCAGCCTGGAGCTGTGCTTGGGAGTGCAAGTGTTACAAAAACTTCTTTTGACTAAGTTCTTTTGGTTTCTCCCCTGTCGCTCTGGTGATGCCTTCCACTACAAAAAACTGTGTTCAAATCATAGATTCATGGAACTGTCTTGGTTGGAAAAGATCTTTAAAATCATTGAGTCCAACCATTACCTAACTGCCAAGCCTGGTGCTAAACCATGTCTCAAAAATCATAGCCACTGGAAGGCATAAATGGAGCACAAACAATGACTAAACAGCCAGGTTGCAGTTGCCTGAGAGCTCCCTTCACATATGCCCTTCTTCATTCATTGGCACAGTTACAGGCAGGCAAAATGCTGATGTGTGACCTCCACTTCACAGAACAGAGTGAACTGCTGACAGATGTTGACCTTAAAGGCTTGCAAGGTTGCAGTGCTTCCCTGTCCTTTGCCCAGAATAGCTCTGATTAGCTCATTTTCGGATTGTGCTTCGGTGCCCCTTTGTTTTGCCAGCAGCATGAACAATTTGGAGCTGAAGAAAAAAATAAAAATGCATTCAGTTTGCTGTTAAATAATCAGCAAACAGGTTGGGGGTTCACACTTTTTAATGTAGTGAAGCAGAGGAAGAAAAGCAAGCAGCTCACCTCTTATCAAAACCTACTTCTAGGGCACGATGTTATTTTGTATGTGTTCCTTTTATATTTTGGATATGTTCCTTTTGGTTTTTAATAACCTTGGAAACTGAAGCTCCCTCTTTTATTCCATGATTGCAATAATCTGGATTAATTTTCCTCTTAGCAATGAATTAAAATGGTGAGTAAATTCTACCCCTACCCCCACCCACCCAGATTAACAACTGTAAACCCCTCCAACCCTCTAGTCGGCAGACGATTTATTGGCATGCAGATGCAAACGTGGTTTGCTTCAGCATTACTGACAGGACTTCCAAAACTTCTGTCACAGAGGTGATAAATGGATCCTTATACATACAGCCTCTGGAAAACTGGGAATGGGGCCATATTTCCCTTTGCTTTATTGAAAACCTCTCTGCATTTACAGGAAGTAGCAGCTTCTCTTCCTTGCCGTGATTATCATACATCACCCCCTTGTTTATGAACAGTTAATCACTTGGTGTGACCTGGCGTTGTTGAGAGGGCATAGGTTAGCACACAGGAAAAAAAAAAAAAAAAAGCTGGGG
>VWZE01014150.1:164538-220924 GCA_013396675.1 Eubucco bourcierii
TGGTTTTTTTTTTTTTTGGGAGGGGGTAGGGGGTGGTGTTGACCTTGCAGAAGATAACTGGAACGACTAAAGCAGCCTAATCAAATGCAACAGCAGTGAAACTGCTGCCGTGGTGAAACGCCTTGGCGGCACATTTCCTGCCGGCTCTGCTCTGAACCTATCTAGACAAGCTTTAAAAATGAGGAGAAGAGATTCCCAAGGACGGCTTGTTCCTCTGCTCGAGATAAAAAACATTGACACTGGAGTCTATAGGAGCTGCTGAAATATTTATGCAAATGAAAAAAAAAAAAAAAACCCCAAACAAACCAAAAACCGAAGACCCAAACCAAATCCAAATTCAACCACCCCAGATTTAATCAGGTTGTTCTAAAAGTCGAAGCGCTCTGATATTTGCAGAAGGGAAATGTGAGAAGAGTTTCACTCTTACTCAAAGAGCAAAGACAAATTGGATTTGTTTTGGCTTTTTGGGTTTGTCTTGTTTTGTTTTTTTTAACCAAAAGTTTCTACCCTGAGGACTCAAGTGGTAAAATCTCAAGGCTTCACTCTTTGTGAAACAGGATTGATTCTAAATGGGTTTCTTATTTGGGATTTGGTTTTGTAATAACAGTTTGGTTTAATGGGTTTCGTATTTGGGACTTGGTGTTGTGTAAAAAACAGAAGTTTATTGTAATGGGCTTCTTATTTGGGACTTGGTGTTCAAAAATGTTTGTTGTAATGGGCTTCATATTTGGGACTTGGTGTTCAAAAATGTTTATTGTAATGGGCTTCATATTTGGGACTTGGTGTTCAAAAATGTTTGTTGTAATGGGCTTCATATTTGGGACTTGGTGTTCAAAAATGTTTATTGTAATGGGCTTCTTATTTGGGACTTAGTGTCGTGTAAAAAACAAAATTTTATTGTAATGGGCTTCATATTTGGGACTTGGTGTTAAAAAATGTTTCTTGTAATGGGTTTCACATTTGGGACTTGGTGTGAAAAAAGGAGTTTATTGTAATGGGCTTCTTATTTGGGACTTGGTATGAAAAAATGTTTATTGTAATGGCTTCTTATTTGGAACTTGGTGTTGTAAACAAAAAGTTTATTGTAATGGCTTCTTATTAGGGACTTGGTGTTAAAAAATGTTTCTTGTAATGGGTTTCATATTTGGGACTTGGTGTTAAAAAATGTTTCTTGTAATGGGTTTCATATTTGGGACTTGGTGTTGTGAAAAAAAAAAAGTTTATTGCAATGAGCTTCCTATTTGGGACTTGCTGTTAAAAAATGTTTATTGTAATGGGCTTATTTGGGACTTGGTGTTGTGAAGAAAAAGGGTTTCTCCTAATGGGCTTCTTATTTGGGACTTGGTGTTCAAAAATGTTTATTGTAATGGGCTTCTTATTTGGGACTTGGTGTTAAAAATGTTTCTTGTAATGGGTTTCATATTTGGGAATTGATGTTGTGAAAAAAAAGTTTATTGTAGTGGGCTTCTTATTTGAGACTTGGTGTTAAAAAATGTTTCTTGTAACGGGTTTTGTATTTGGGACTTGGTGTTGTGAAATAAAAAGTTTATTGTAGTGGGCTTCTTATTTGAGACTTGGTGTTGTGAAAAAAAGAATGTTTATTCTAATGGGTTTCTTATTTGGGACTTGGTCTTGTGGGGGAATTTTTTTTTTTTTATTCTAATGGGTTTCTTATTTGGGTTTGTGGAAAGTGTTCACTTTTGATGGATTTCTTTTTTGGGATTTGATTTTGTCAAAAAGTTCTGAATTCATCAAAATTAATTCTATTTTCTTTAAAAAAAAAAAATCAGATTGATCCAGCTCTGATGGTTACTCTTGAGGTAAATTCATTTCACTCCTAGGACTGGAAAGAGAACCGTGCAGTGTTCAAACAAAACTGAAACACTTCTGTGCTGAAGCATTTCAATAATTCCCATTCTCCCTTTATTATTAGTGAAGAAATTTTCCAAACTGACTACTTGACTTGATTTGTGACCTCAACAGTTTCCCAGAACATGAAAATTCTTCTTTTGTCTCAACAAAACATTGTAAGAAAGTTGGTCTGCTGGCATAGGCTGTTTGGTGTTTTGTAAAGCTTCTGGGTTCAGGAGTCCTCAGTGGGTTCATGCTCTTAGCCACATTGCCAGGTAGTTCTACACCCATTAAGTATTGCATAGCTCAGTCCCTGCACAGCTACCCAAGCATGCTGGGAGGACCCAGGTGTCAGACAGCAAAGAAGGCAGGAGAGAGAACCCAGTGTTGGCTACCCTAAATTCAACTCCTTACAGCAGGGGCCATGCCAGCCTCCTACCCTCGCTGTTTTAAGATGCCTAAGCTGAACTGTAGTTATTCAGATGCAAATCAAAACTGCTCTGCCAAAGAAAGCAGGAGTAAGCTCAGTGTGAGTCAATCCCTTGCTCTGCTCTAAAGCTCAGTACAAAACATTATCCAGACCAGCAACAGCTTCTCTGTGTCCAACACAGACCATCCATCACCTACCCCAACATCCCAGCTGTTGGAATTAACAGAGTGACAATAGTTTTTAGATGCATCTGGAGGATAGGATGAGAGGAAATGGCTTCGACTTGCACCAGGATTTGATATTAGAAGGAACATCTTCACCAAAAGGGTTCTCAAACACTGGAACAGGCTCCTCAGGGAGGTGGTTGAACCCCTACCCCTGGAGGTGTTTAAGCAATGCAGAGAGGTGCTGAGGGACATGGTTTAGCACCTGACTTGTTAGAGAGTGGTTGGTGTGGATGATCTTAAAGCACTTTTCCAACTGAAACAATTCTATGATTCTAACTCTAATATGAGAAACTGGATTAAAACTCCTGGGAGAATCAACTCATCTCACAGGGAATCTGCAGCTCTTGGTGTAACAATCCTCTGACATTCATGCATCTGGAAAAACAGATAGGACGAAAGCAGAAAGTATGTGAAAAGCTTAAAGGTAATAGGGAATTAACTCAACTTTGATGTACCCTGAAAACATTTCATGAGGGTCTATCTGTGGAGAGAAAACTATCAGAGCTTTTTTTGTTGTTGTTGAACATTTCCCCCTCTGTCCTTCACAACAGCAGCACAGCAATAACTTCATTAGTGACTTTTCTATAAAGATGTATCTTTAGTTTTGATAAACTTGATCAAACCCACAGCTCACATACTTCTGAATGCCTGCTTGTTCTGGAAAATGAGAGCTGTTCCTCAGGCAGTTAGCTTTCTGTGTAAAACCATCTGCTGTGATTCCCAGGAGCCTGGCTCCGTGTGAACGATCCAAGATAGACTTGCCAGGTCCCAGAGAAAAAAAAAACTCTACCCCTCAATAGGGCAGGATGCAACTTAAGGTCAGCATTAGGTAAGAGGGAAATATGAGCTGCTTTATGCTTGAACAGAAACCACTGGCCTTACAAAATACCATCAAAGTTTCAGTGCTGTGAGGAAAATGATGATGCATTGCTGCTTGTTATGAAATGCCTGATAACAACTGCAAGAGAGTCAAGAGCTGAGATTCAAATAAAGTTTCCATTACTCTGCTTCCTGGCATTCTATCAAATCAGATGGATGTGGACAACATAGAATACTATCAATCTCAATCCCACACTCAAAACTCTCCAAAGAATCTGGAGGGATCTGTAGGATTGTGGCTTGTTTGTTGACACCTGTGGTGTAAACTGGAGACCTGATGATGCTGGGGAGCAGTTTGTTTTGATAACAGGTAGCACCTTCCCTTGCATGCAGCCTCTATTGCTCGCTGTTAGCTCCCATCAGGCTGCCTAGCTTCCAGGTGGCTGGGAAGTGCTGGTGACTCAGTGTGGTGCCCAGCAAAGTAGCTGTAGCCTTCTGTAGCCTTCTGTTTCAAGATCATAAAATCTTAGAATCAACCATGTTGGAAGAGACCTCCAAGCTCATCCAGTCCAACCTATCACTCAGACCTAGCCAGGCAACTAGATATAGAGTAGGTGAGGAAGCAGCAATAAAGAGAGTGGTTAAGATGAGGATCTGATGCATCAGCTCATTTAGCTGTTTGGTGTTTACTGTCTAGATGCATATATGACTTGGAAGGAAGGAGAACTGCTGAGTCAAGGTGACTTAGAAAAACAGAGGGCTGAGAGGGAATTCAGAGCTCAGATACAGAATCATAGAATCATAGAATGGTAACGTTGGAAGGGACCTCAAAGATCATGTAGTTCCAACCCCCTGCCATAGGCAGGGACACCTCCCACTAGCACAGGGCACTCAAGGCCTCCTCCAACCTGACCTTGAACACTTCCAGGGAGGGAGCAGCCACAACCTCCCTGGGCAACCTGTGCCAGTGTCTCACCACCCTCACTGCAAACAACTTCCTCCTAACATCCACTTTCAATCTCCCCTCTGACACTTCAAACCCATTGCTTCTTGTCCTGTCATTGCAAGCCCTTGTCAACAGTCCCTCCCCAGCCTTCCTGTAGCCCCCTTCAGATCCTGGAAGGCTACTCTAAGGTCTCCTGGAAGCCTTCTCCTTTCCAGTATGCAGAGTGCCAACTCTCTCAGCCTGTCCTCACAGCAGAGCTGCTGCAGCCCTCTGAGCATCTTGGTGGCCTCCTCTGGACCTGCTCCAACACTTCCATGTCCTTCCTGTGCTGGGGGCTCCAGAACTGCACACAGGACTCCAGTTGGGCTCTGAGGAGAGCAGAGCCAAGGGGCACAATCCCCTCCCTTGCCCTGCTGCCCACACTGCTCTTGCTGCAGCCCTGCACACAGTTGCTGTCTGGGCTTCACTCACACTGCAGGCTCTTGTTGAGCTTTTCATCACCCCAGATCCCCAGGTTCTGTTCTTCAGGGCTGCTCTCAGCCATTCCCCACCCAGCCTGGAGTTGTGCTTGGGATTGTGCAGATGAATGATGGCAATTTATCAAAGAAGCAGAGGATGGTTTGAATTGGAAAGGACCTTTAAAGATCATCTGATCCACTCCCCTGAGCAGTCAGGGACATCTTCAGCTAGAGTAAGTTTCTCAGAGCCCCAGACAACCTGACCTGGAATGGTTCCAGGGATGGGATATCTACCACCTCAGTGGGCAACCTGGACCAGTCTGTCACCACCCTCAGAGTAGAACATTCCTTCCTTCTCTCTGTTCCCGTCTTTTAGTTTAAAACCATCTCCTCTCCCTTGGCTGTAACTAATTGTGCAGCCCCATCTGAAATAAAATCATCATCTCTGGGGAGAGGGAAGGAACAAGTTCAGGAAGGAGTGGTGAAACACCCAACCTGCACAGTGGAACTCTACAAGAAAAAAACAAAGAAATCAAGACTCCAAAAGAGATTTTCAAGTGCTTATCAAGGGTGACAGCTTTGGAAAAGAGCTAGAGAAGCTCGTTCATCAGCTAATCTTTCCTACATCAGGAGGAGGCATAATGATGAGGGGTGACTATCTCGTGTCACTGACTGAGAAGCTCTTCAATCTTACACTGAAACATCTGTGGGGTAGTAGCTGAGAGCACTGGACCAATCTATCCAATCTAAACCTCCTCTGGGACATTTCAGGAGAGGATCCAAGGGAGAGCTATGAGGATGATGAGGGGACTGGAGCACTGCCTGATGAGGAGAGGCTGAAGGACCTGGGGCTGCTTAGCCTGGAGAAGACTGTAGAATTCTGTAGAACACTGCACACACAGCTCAGTTTTGCAAAGTTTCAGCTTAGTTTCCAGCCCAAAGTTGGAAGAAAGTTTGGACAACATTGCAGCATAGGGGGGACAGGCTCTGCTCACTGCTGCCTGGGATAGGACAAGGAGCAATGGATGGAAGCTGCAGCACAGGAGGTTCCAGCTCAACACAAGGGGCAACTTCTTGCCTGGAAGGGTCCCAGAACACTGGCACAGGCTGCCCAGAGAGGTTTTGGAGTGTCCTTCCCTGGAGCCTTTCCAGGCCTGTCTGGATGTGTTCCTGTGTGCCCTGAGCTGGATTGTCTGGTCCTGCTGTGGCAGGAGGGTGGACTGGATGATCTCCTTGGGTCTCCTCCAACCCCTAACACCCTGTGAGCCTGTGATTTCCTCTTGTGCTCTCACTTGATACTAGGGAGAAGAGACCAACACCCCCCACCCCCCACCCACCCCGCCAAACCTCCTTTCAGGCAGTTGTACAGAGCAATGAGGTCTCCCCTCAGCCTGCTTTTCTCCAGACTAAACAACCTCACTTCCCTCAGCTGCTCCTCACAAGGCTTTTGTCCAGCCCCTTCACCTGCTTCGTTGCCCTTCTCTGCACATGCCCCAGCAACAAAATGTCCTTTCTCTAGCTCTGCTTTTTTTTTCCAAACAAGATTATTCAGAATATTTCAACAGATGCTTTCTTCACATCTATATTTCAACCTACCTCTTATCTAAGAGAGAATTAATGAAACGAGACATGTGCTGTCATTTATCAGGTGTGAGGGCAGTGGGTTATTCAAGTGAGCTGCTATTGCTTCTATTCCAGGGTGAGATGAATCACACTTTTATAAACAGAGGGAAATAGACCCAAGAGATTTCCAGATAGCCTCTCAGGTCATTACAACTAAGCACCTGGTGGCATTACTAATTTCACCCTCTGTTATCTGCTTCGAATCATCTCTCAGTTTGGCTGTATGTGCTTAAGCCAATTTTGAGGAAGGAAATTAGGCTCCTAATTTGGAAAGCTGAATGACATCAGAGTGAATTAGGCTTTGAAATCTGGCTTTGGTCCCTTCACTGTCTTGTGCCATGACTGCGAGGCAGTAGAAGGCAGCCCTGCCTCTGCAAGGATTTGTCGCTCCTTATTCCACGCTGCAAAAGGTCTCCTAAATGCACAATACATTCAGCCAGGAAATTTTCTGATGCCTTGATATGCTGTTATGACAAACATAGGCGTTGTCAATGAAAAAGTCACCATTTCTTGTTAGGTCCCTGCTCACTAAGTGGTGTGCAGCTCAGTGAGAGGGAAATCGTCAGGCAAAGCTCTGGCGAGCGCTTCAGAAACACTGACGTGGCTGCACTGCAATTAATGAAGTGTTAGAGATAATCCATTGCCATCTGTCTTTATTTTCCTAAGCCACTCAAGTAGGGACCATATTTGAGGGGAGAAAAAGAAAAATCCAGAGCTAGAAGAATGCTGCAAATGAGTCTGCGCCAACATTTGTTCCAGCTCTGAGCAGCTGGGCGCAGTGATTGTGCTCATACCTCCTTTTATTTGCCGTTAGTGGCCGTTCCCACAAACGAGGTTATTCTTCATACGAATACCTAATCGTCAAGGAGCACTTTACCATTCTTCTATTCACGGCGCTGTTGCCTCCCGGCCAGGGACTCAAACCAGACCGTCTGACTCCAGCGCTCCGCAGCCAGCGACCTGCCAGCAGTTGTGAGGTGCGACCTACGCCAAGGGCTTTGCTGCACAGGTCCCTGCGGCTGCTGCGGCTGAGCCTGAAGTGAAGCAGAGAACCAGCCCAGGACTGAGAGCAGGGCACATGGCTCACTGAAGCCTTCAGCCAGCTGCAGTGTTCTCTAAGCCGGGCTGCAGCCCTGAGGGCTTGTAAGGGTTCATCTGAGGGTGGGGACCTCTTTTGTCTTCTTTTTACCAGTGCAATGCAATGAGGGCAATGATCTTTTGAAATGGCCACACACCTGTAGAGATAGATAGATAGATAGATAGATAGATAGATAGATAGATAGATAGATAGATAGATAGATAGATAGATAGATAGATAGATAGATAGACAGATAGATAGACAGACTGACAGGCAGATATAGATAGATATAGATAGATAGATACAGAGATCTATCTATCTATTTATCTATCTATCTATCTATATGTAGATATATATTTATACATATCCATAGAATCAGAATCACAGAATCTGGCAGGGTTGGAAGGGACCACAAGGATCAGTCAGTTCCAACCCCCCTGCCATGGCCAGGGACACCTCACACTAGATCAGGCTGGCCACAGCCTCATCCAGCCTGGCCTTAAACACCTCCAGGGATGAGGCTTCCACCACCTCCCTGGGCAACCCTTTCCAGGCTCTCAGCACCCTCATGGTGAAGAACTTCCTAACATCCAGTCTGAATCTCCCCATTTCCAGCTTTGTTTCATTCCCTCCAGTCCTATCACTACCTGACAGCCTAAAAAATCCCTCCCCAGCTTTCTTGTAGTCCCCTTAAGATACAACAAGGCCACAATAAGGTCACCTGGGAGCCTTCTCTTGTCCAGACTGCACACCCCCAACCCCCTCAGTCTCTCCTCATCCATGGTGGCAGTGCTACAATGGCATACAGATGGAGTTCTATTATATCTGCACAGCTCAGAAGTATTAAATGTTTTTTTTTTCTGGCTCTGTTTTCTCTCCATCAAGGGGAATCACCTCTCTGTCCTCCTCACCCACCTTCTGTTCATCAAACACAGGTACAACTCAATCATCAGCACACTTGCACTACTCTGAAGTGACCCAAGCCATCAATCTTTGTCTGGGACACTTGTGCTATTATTCAGCCCTGTTAATCCAAACAGATGCTGAGAGGGCTGCAGCAGCTCTACTGTGAGGACAGGCTGAGAGAGTTGGGGCTCTGCAGCCTGGAGAAGAGAAGGCTTCCAGGAGACCTTAGAGTAGCCTTCCAGGATCTGAAGTGGGCTACAGAAAGGCTGGGGAGGGACTATTGACAAGGTCTTGTAATGCCAGGACAAGGGGCAATGGGTTTGAACTGTCAGAGGATGTTCAGATTGAAAGTGGATGTTAGGAGGAAGTTGTTTGCAGTGAGGGTGGTGAGACACTGGCACAGGTTGCCCAGGGAGGTTGTGGCTGCTCCCTCCCTGGAGATGTTCAAGGCCAGGTTGGAGGAGGCCTTGAGTGAGCTGTGCTAGTGGGAGGTGTCCCTGCCTATAGCACGGGGTTGGAACTGGATGAGTTTTAAGGTCCCTTCCAACCTTCCCATTCTATGATTCCATGAATATGCAGGCCACTATTGGTAAGCCTGCAGCTCTCTCAAGGCAATGATATTTATGACAATGAAGATAAAATCCATGGTTAAAACCAGAAAATGGTCAGTGAGCATCTTAGAAACATCAGTGTGAAAAACATTGACCTTTACAAGTGTTTGTTCCACTCAGTCAAACTGCCCAAACCTCACACTGACAGTTTTATTACCTGCCAGATTGTAATAACCCAAAATTCAATATTCTTGTTTCACTGCAACTATTATTCTGGAGCATCTTGAAGGATGCTGTTCTCCATGTCCAGAAACATAAAATGCAGTAATTCAAGATACACCATCCAGTTTGCCAAATAGATTTTGACAAAGGTGCTTCATCAATATTTTACTGGGAATGAAAAATGAACATCTCTGTTTTATTTATTCTCTCAGGAGCTTAGCAACCTCTCACCATGCTCCAAGGAAAAAATTCAGTGCCTCTGAAATGATGAAGTCTTTCATGCAACCTTTTCAGAAGGCTTCAGTGCCTCATGTCCATTATTTTCCTCTTTTGTTGTTTGTTTTTGGGGGTTTTTGTTTGTTTGTTTCTTTGTTTGTTTTAAAACAGGAGTTTTTCCACAGACTCATATTTGGCATATTTTGGAGGAGTAATCATAGCAAAGCAGCACCTTGGCTGCCTGTTTATTCCTGCAGAGAGCTGCATTTTGATTTGACCTGTGTGGATAATGAATTCTGACACCTCAGTCTGTTGGTAGAAGTGAAGGCTGCTCTTAAAGCCTTGGTCTGGCTGTGTTCTGCCCAGCTCAACACACCACAGAAGTCTGACAGTGTCATCAGGAGGAGGAAGACTCTGAATCAGTTTCTCTCTGCTTCTTAGCTTAGCTTGATGACAACATTTTGTCTGGTGAAGTAGTTCAAAGTGCTGGACAAGGAGTGGAGTCCTCCCTTCCACCCTCAGCAAGTTTGCAGATGACACCAAGCTGTGTGGCACAGTCGACTTGCTAGAGGGCAGGGATGCCATCCAGAGGGACC
Organism: Eubucco bourcierii; assembly: GCA_013396675.1. Classification (NCBI taxonomy): domain Eukaryota; kingdom Metazoa; phylum Chordata; class Aves; order Piciformes; family Ramphastidae; genus Eubucco; species Eubucco bourcierii. The sequence continues at coordinate 174,462 of VWZE01014150.1, forward strand.
TGGACAGGCTGGAGAGTTGGGCCCAGGCCAACCTGATTAAATTCAATAAGGCCAAGTGTAAGGTCCTGCACCTGGGTAGGCACAATCCCAAGCACAAATACAGGCTGGGTGGTGAATGGCTGGAGAGCAGCCCTGAGGAAAAGGACCTTGGAGTCTGGGTTGATGAAAAACTCAACATGAGTCTGCAGTGTGCACATGCAGCCCAGACAGCCAACCGAGTCCTAGGCTGCATCAAGAGCAGCGTGGCCAGCAGGGCAAGGGAGGGGATTCTGCCCCTTTACTCTGCTCTCGTCAGACCCCACCTGGAGTACTGTGTGCAGTTCTGGAACCCTCAGCACAGGAAGGACATGGAAGTGTTGGAGCGGGTCCAGAGGAGGGCCACAAAGATGATCAGAGGGCTGGAGCAGCTCTCCTATGAGGACAGGCTGAGGGAGTTGGGGCTCTTCAGCCTGGAGAAGAGAAGGCTTCGAGGGGACCTGATAGTAGCCTTCCAGTATCTGAAGGGGGCCTACAGGAAGGCTGGGGAAGGATTATTTACAAGGTCCTGCAATGACAGGACAAGGGGCAATGGGCTTAAACTGGCAGAGGGGAGATTTAGACTGGATGTTAGGAGGAAGTTCTTTACAGTAAGGGTGGTGAGGCACTGGAACAGGTTGCCCAGGGAGGTTGTGGATGCTCCCTCCCTGGATGTGTTCAAGGCCAGATTGGATGAGGCCTTGAGTAACCTGTACTAGTGGGAGGTGTCCCTGCCTATGGCAGGGGGTTGGAACTAGATGATCCTTGAGGTCCCTTCCAACCTTACCATTCTATTCTATTCTATTCTATTCTATTCACTTGTCTGTAGCCAGATGTTCCCACCTTAACCTATCATGGTTAGCTCTGTTAGGGGAAGTATCTGCTCATGGCAGAGGGACAGATGTTGTCTATTGCAGGCTGTCCCAGAACTGTAGACTAAATGCCCTGAATGGCTCCCTGGAGGTTTCTATCTCTTTTCTCTGGCAAGCTGAAAGAGAGGACATCTCCATTTTCTTGGAACTGCAAGTGCCTAGAAGAGATGGAGTGGGGCATTCATGGAATCATAGAATCATAGAATGGTAAGGCTGGAAGGGCTCCAGAACTGCACACAGGACTCCAGGTGTGGTCTGAGGAGAGCAAAGAGAAGGGGCACAATCCCCTCCCTTGCCCTGCTGCCCACACTGCTCTTGCTGCAGCCCAGCACACAGTTGCTGTCTGGGCTGCACTCACACTGCAGGCTCATGTTGAGCTTTTCATCACCCCAGACCCCCAGGTTCTGTTCCTCAGGGCTGCTCTCAGCCATTCCCCACCCAGCCTGGAGTCGTGTTTGGGATTTGATTCTTTGGCAATCACACAACTGGTGACAAAGGTAACACCAAGGTGGTGAAATCTTCCCTTCCTCATCTGTGTGGGTCTCTGAAGAGGGTAGCAATGGGGCTAACAGATCACTCTTTCTCAGCTGTCACTCAGCCCTTGGCTGTCAAGTGCTCCATGTCATGGGTGCTAGTGGGGCTGATTTTGCTATTTTTGACTCCATGATGGCAGAAAATAGAACTGATACAGTTCCTTCCTTTTTGAGGACCAGAAAAATGCCCTTTGACTGGCCACAGTCACATTTCTGTGAGTGATGAGAATTGTTATGGCGTCTCAGCTGCTGCAGTGTGTCCAAAGAAGGACAACAAAGCTGGTGAAGGGTCTAGAGAACAAGTCTTATGAGCAGCAGCTGAGGGAACTGGGGTTGTCTAGTCTGGAGAAAAGGAGTGTGAGTGGAGACCTACTCACTCTCTAACTACCTGAAAGGAGGATGGAGCCAGGTGGGAGGTGTTCTCTTCTCCCAGGGAACAAGTGGTAGAACAAGAGGAAATAATCTCAAATTCCACCAGAGGAGGTTAAGATTGGATATTAGGGAAAAAAAAGTTTTCCCCAGAAGGGTTGGCAAGCCTGGAACAGGCTGCTCAGGTGGAGTCCCCATCCCTGAAGGGATTTAAAACCTGTGCAGATGTGATACTGAGGGACATGGTTTAGTGATGACCTGGCAGTGCTGGGTTGATGGTTGGTCCCTTCCAACCTAACTGATTCCATGATACTATGATTCTTAGTTTGCACCAAAAAAATCATGCAATACTCTGGAAAGAGTGAACAAACCATGGCTTAGTACTGGTTCAAAGCAGGTTTGGGTGCATCATTCTGGGGTGCAGCTCTGCCTGTATCCTATTTTTCCCAGCATCATTGTGTTGGTCATTCCAGCACAGAGAAGAATCCTCATTTGTAACATCTGATACAAGGCCTTGAGTGACCTGTACTAGTGGGAGGTGTCCCTGCCTATGGCAGGAGGTTGGAACTGGCTGAGCTTTGAGGTCCCTTCCAACCTTCCCATTCTATGATTCTATATAAAAGCTGCAGGCACACAAAGAAACCATCTTAGATCATTGAGATTTTCTCAGAAGTGTCTGAGGATCAGAGAGATGAATTGGTAAGGAGATAGCTGCAGTGGGGAAGTAAGGCCACAATGGAAACCTTTCAGAGGGATGAAAATGAATCTATCATGAGTTGGATAGAACACCCAGGTTATGCTCTTGGAGGAGAGAGCAAACAAATCAGAGCATCTGCTTTGCTTTCCCACTGTTCTTGTTCCAGCACTGCTTTGGTATATGCTCCTGGTTTGACAAGGTCAGCAGTTCACTGCAGCTGAGTGCCTGTTTGTCTCCTTAAATGCTCTTTCAGATCGTGTTTGCTTGTTTACTTCAGGACTCAGATGTGGTTGCCTCTCTGTGTACCCAGCAAAAAAAAAAAGGAAACAAAACCATGGCTGCTGTGCATTTTTGATGTTACAAGATGCAGAGCACTGCACATCCCTGTGGCTGAGGGCACAGTTAAGCCCCCCCAGAACAGCTGAATTGTGTCTTTGTACAACAGGGGATTTGATAATTGGGCAGATGAAGCATGAAGGAATGAAGCTAGAGAGCTGGTGGCACAAATTCCAGCCTGAATCCCACAAATCACATTGGAATAATGATTTGATTATTTTATTTTGGTGGTTTGTTTTTTTTCTTCTTTGTTTGTTTGTTTGGGTTCTGTTTGTTTGTTTGGGGGTTTTTTGTTTTTTGTTTTGTTTTGGGTTTTTTTGGGGGGGGGGGGGGGGGGGTTTTGGGGGGTTTTTTGTTCGTTTGTTTGTTTGTTTTTAACTTTAAAACCTCCTTACAGCAGGGCTGCAAAGGAGATAAGCCAAATGTTACTCACTGCTATGGCATCATCCAAATGTCCTTATAGAATCATAGAATGGTAAGGTTGGAAGGGACCTCAAAGATCAGCCAGTTCCAATCCCCTTGCCATAGGCTGGGACACCTCCCACTAGCACAGGTCACTCAAGGCCTCCTCCAACCTGGCCTTGAACACCTCCAGGGAGGTTGTGGAGCATAGAAGCACAGAATGTGATCAAAGATCACATTCTGTGCTTCTGTGCTCCACAACCTCCCTGGGCAACCTGTGCCAGTGTCTCACCACCCTCACTGCAAACGACTTCCTCCTAACATCCGCTTTCAATCTCCCCTCTGCCACTTCAAACCCATTGCCCCTTGTCCTGGTATTACAAGACCTTGTCAGTAGTCCCTCCCCAGCCTACCTGTAGGCCCTTTCAGATACTGGAAAGCTACTCTAAGTTCTCCTTGAAGCCTTCTTTTAACAGCTTTCAGTGCCGCTCTTATGCTGAGCAGCCGAAGGAGTCTTTCTTCCCTCTGCATTCAGAATGGTTCCCACCAAGCAAAAAAGCTAAAGCTACTCAGTGTCTGCATGACATGGAGCAGGGATATGTCAAAAAACACATCCTGTTAGATTTGGGGGTGCAGCCAGAGATAGTAGTTGGTTAGCTTATAGTTTTAATCAGCAACGATTAAACGTGGCTCTGCCAGATAGGCAGAACAAACATCTGCGGCGTTCCTGCCAGTGTCCCATCCACATCCCTCGCTCGGTGTGCGTGGGAAAAGACTAGAGGAGTGTTTTGAACCAGTGCCAGCACGTGGATATTAAGTTATTACTTTAATTGACTACATCAGCAAAGGCAGAGAAATATCACTTACCAGACAAGTTTCCCTTGGTTAGTCCCTGATAGGGGGTTCCAGTTCTCATAAACGGAGTTTCTCGAGCTTCCTAAGGCAAGAAATATGAGGAACAGACATCCCATTTATCATCCTTAGGCCAGTGGGGACACTGAGTGTTTTAACTAAGTTTTGACAAATTGTGTGCAAGCCTGTGATCTAGGGTTGGAGTTCTGGAAACCATTGGCTCTCCATTTGTAAAAACAAGGAGGAAATTTAATATGTGAGGAGCCAGATGGAAGGACTATGCCAGCATCACACGGAGAGCGCCTCACACCAGGGGCAGGGAATAAACTGCAGTTATAATTACAGGAAAAAAACCTGTTGGCTGCACTGAAGGATGTTTTGCCATTGATTTTTGGAAAGAGGAGTTCACCTAGAGTACGTAGGAGTGAGCAGTGGCTGTTAGGATCATGTTTCCAAGACAGATGCAGGTATAAACTAAAGGACAGATGCCTCAGAGCGAGCACTAGCAGGAATAAAAAGAGTTTCCCTGAACAATGAACTTTGTGTGTGTTTTTCTGAAGGGTTTATTATGCTCCACAGTGCAATTTGTGAAAAGATGTTTTCAAGAAGTCTTCTGTTTCTTCTTCTCCTCCTTTAAATTTGATGTTTCCAAGCTGGTTTCTGTGAAAGAAAGGCAGAATCCAGCACTGTAGAAGAAAAGATTTGGAAGATTTTTTTGCTGTAGGAGAAAAGATTTTGGAGGTGTTTAAAAGATGCAGAGATGTGGTGTTGAGGGGCATGGTTTAGCAGCAGACTTGGTAGTTAGGTAATGGTTAGATCTGATGACTACAGACTCACAGAGTGTCAGGGGCTGGAAGGGAGCTCCAAAGCTCACCTGGTCCAGCCCCCCTGCCAAAGCAGCATCACCCAGAACAGATCACACAGAAACACATCCAGGTGAGTTTTGAATCTCTCCAGAGAGGGAGACTCCACAACCCCCCTGGGCAGCCTGTTCCAGGGCTCTGTCACCCTCACAGGGAAAAAAAATTCCTTCTTGTGTTTCCATGAAATTTCCTATGCCTCAGCTTCCACCCATTACCCCTTGTGCTGTCATTGAGCATCACCCAGCAGAGCCTGGCTCCAGCCTCCTGGCACTCACCCTGCACATATTTATAAACATGAATGAGGTCACCCCTTAGTCTCCTCTTCTCCAAGCTGCAGAGCCCCAGATCTTACAGGTGTTTTCCAACCAAAGTGATTCTGTGATTCGATGACATTTCCCTCGTGCATGACTGAGTGGCAGCCCTAGAAAAGAAGCCTCACACCAGCACACAACCTGGCTGTGCTGCTAACGGGGAGCAGGGTGATGTATCACTGACTCTGTAGAGGAAGAGCCACTCTACTCTCTCTTTCCAGACAGCAGGTCCTGAGGACACACTCCTGTTAGCTGAGCATTCCCATGGCACACTGCTAAAAACAGCCTGAGCTCTTGGTACAAAACAAAAGGCTTTTTCACAATGCCTGTTTGAAGTCTTGCAGGAAGCCTTCTCCCTGTGCTGGCTGCAGAAAGCAAGGCTGCAAGAGAAACTGTGCTGGACACAGGACATATTCTGCCAGGGACAAAGCTGACATGCAGAGCTTCACTGGCATAGAAACTGAACTTCAACAGTTCAGAAAATATNACAGGACAGTATCAGCCCCTGTGCAAGCTCAAGGCTGGAAAACTTCCCTTTTCTAAGTGCATCATTAGAAATGGAAGATGTCTCCTGAGACATGTTTTGCAAGTTGGCAAGATTTTAAACTTTCCTGCTTCCATTTCCATCCTGGAAAATCAAAAGAGCAGGGTAAAGAGATTTTCTTTGCTCCCTATTATGGTGGTTTGAATCCAGAAATTCAAGAAACATGGAAGAGAAATGTGCAATGAAAGAACTCCTCTGACTCTGGCAGAACCTCAGCCAAGGCTCAGTGCAGCTGTGACCCAGTAAGGGGAGAAGGGTCAGGAACAAGTATCTGCATCATCTATATCAGCCTGGCTGTGCACAGAATCCATTCTGCTGTTGGATTATACACTGAGGAGTAGAGGAAAATTAACTTGCTCTCTGGAATGCAAGAAGAGGAGTAGTTTTGCTGCCCAGCCTCACATTTTTGAACCATATTTCTGCTGATATCAGCAGCAGCCTGCTGAATTGTCTTTCTCTACTGCTGTTGTCTTGGTTCTCTTAAAGGAGAAAGAAACCAACACAGTCAAACACAACAGAGTAGGGCACAGCTGAACTTTTAAGGGACCTACATTTTTGCACCAGGGATGGAAGATCTAAAAGCACAATAAAGTAACACAGTTGTGTAATGCTCATATCACAGGGAACAGTGAGATGTTTTCAACCTGGATTGAGAGAAGTATGATCCCATGCACTGGAGTGAAACTCATTCATACAGAAAAGCCCCAAAAGTCATCATTTTTGGCTTCCACAGAAATTGTCAGGTGATATGTGGCTGTGTTAAAATTGATGGCAGCATTCCAGTATCACAGCATGGTAGAGATTGGAAGGGACCTCTGGGCATCATCCAGTCAAGCATCATCAAACAAAGTTCCCTCAGAGTGAGTTGCAGAGGACCATGTCCAGGTGAGTCTGGGATCTCTCCAGAGAAGGAGACTCCACAAAGCAAAGTTCCCTCAGAGCAAGTTGCAGAGGACCATGTCCAGGTGACTCTGGGATCTCTCCAGAGAAGGAGACTCCCCAAAGCAAAGTTCCCTCAGAGCAAGTTGCAGAGGACCATGTCCAGGTGAGTCTGTGATCTCTCCAGAGAAGGAGACTTCACAAAGCAAAGTTCCCTCAGAGCAAGTTGCAGAGGACCATGTCCAGGTGGGTTTGGAATCTCTCCAGAGAAGGAGACTCCACAACCTCTCTGGGCAGCCTGCTCCAGTGTTCTGTCTCCCTCAAGGTAAAGAAGTTTTTCCTCCTGTTGCCACTGAGCACAGTGGAGCCACAGGTTGACTCTGAACAGGGACATGCCCCACTTCAGTCTTTGCAGAAGTCCTCTGTTTGCCATGAACATAAACAAGTTCTGCTGCTCTGAAATCTGAATCTGTTATTTTGCTACAAGTATCCCAACCAAAGACAGAAATGGACGCTCCAGAATAATAAAAGAATGACAACAGATTCCTGTGTTCCTGTTCTGGTGGGAGGTGTCCCTGCCTATGGGAGGGGGTTGGAGCTGGATGAGCTTGGAGGTCCCTTCCAAGCTAACCCATTCTATGGTTCTGTGATTCTCTGTCAGTGTCCCTGCTGACACAATTTCCAGTCACCTCCTATGCACTTCAGTGTTGTATCTTGGGTTTAGTAGTGCTCAACAAGAAGCAGACTCAGTCCCTGGCAGGTATGGAACTTTTTCTGGGTGGGTGCCCTGTTCCGTGTGGTCCATTCAGCAGGAATTAGTTCATTTACTCGGCAGCTAATCCGGAAAACCTCAGTGGCAGCCTCAAACAAAGAAGGATTGATCCAAAACCAGACACAGCAGTCATTTATTTGGTGCTGTGGTCTGAATAAGAGACGAGCAGTAATGGGTTATTTAAACAAGCCTGCTTTATTGTCTTTGTGCTAACAAGGCTCTGTGACATTACACAAGGAGATCATCAAAAGGTCCAGCAAAGTTCCCTGCCCTTTAGTGTAAAATTTCAGCAGTTTCCTCCAGGCAAAAGCAATCTGCTGACTGGTTCTTGTGGGTCTGGAATCTCTCCAGAGGAGGAGACTCCTCAACCTCTCTGGGCATCCTCATTCAGTGCTCTGTCAAAGGAAAGAAAGTTTTGGGTTTGGTTGTTTTTGTTTTGTTTTTTGGTTTTTATGTGGTGGGGTTTTTTTAATGTTCAGATGAAACCTCCTGTGCTCCATGCCTGTTACTGTGATCTCTCTTTAGGGCAGCTGTACTGGCAGTAGGAAAAGCTTTGCCTTGTCAGTCTGTGTCTGCAAGAAGCCAGTATGTTCTGCTCAATGCCATCTGCCTCCTTGCTGTGAGGTGAGCAGGTCAGATGGGTAACACCAGAGTGTCCTAGCAGGGCTGCCCTGTCTTGGGTAAGTGAAGACTTTCAGTATTTGGTATCTGGGACAGTTGGAGGTGGTTTAGAGAGGACCAACAGGAATGATCAGAGATGTAGAAAACATGACCCATGAGCAAATCTTGCATTTGTTTAGCCTAGAAAATAAAGGATTAAGTAACTCACAAAATAGAATCATAGAATCACTTAATGTGGAGAAGACCTTTAAGGTTGTCTAACCCAATAATAGCCTTTAAGCAAAGATAAGGAAAAGGAATAAATTGTCTCTCTAAGCACTATCAATCAGATAAGAGAGAATAAAATAAGACTGTAGCCAGGAAGATTTAGGTCAGAGACTACAAAGAGCTTCTACTGGGAGCAAATGGCTATGACATAGACAGGGAGAAGATACAACTGCCACCACTGAGGTCTTCAAGAATGAAGCAGAAGACAGACTGCCAGGTAGGGCCTGGATTTCCCTTCTGTGCAGAGGCATCTCTTAAGGCTCCTGCCAGGCTCAGTTTGTGACTGGATGGCAATTTGAAAGCTATGTTTTCTGATCCAGTGCTTTCCTGACTGGAAAACCCAATCAGCACGTGTCAGGCACTCAGGACACACTGGGGAAAGACTAAGAGACCTGAAGCCCATGCATCTGCTGCACCAATCTGCTGCATGCAGGCAAGAGGAGCACAGATCAGAAGTGAATCTCTGCACGGCTGGAGACGCTGAGGTTGGGTTTGTGTGCAGGTGGAACAGGGACAGACACTCCTTTATTTCCCACAGCCCAGAGAAATGCCTTGGAACAAATGGTCTGGGCTAGGATTAAGCTTGTTAAAACCAGGAAACTCAGAGTTAAACTTCCCACTCTTTCCCACAACTGAAGGCTGCTCTGCTTGCTCCTAGATACATAGCTTGAATTTCTGCATAGTTTAGGTAATTCAGAGGATTTAACAGGGCTTGCTGTAAATATTACATAACAGTAACATTCTGTGATATTAAGAATGAATATCAGGGGCTCTATCAGTGGCAGGAGGTGAAGTTTGAAGCCTGGCAGAGGGGCACAACATTCAAATGAATGCAGAAGCAGTTTGAGCACGCTTAAATATGCTGATTTTATATCTCCAACTCAGCCTGCTCTCTGAGGACCCCCATTTACAGAAGACCAAACTATGCTGCAAAACCAGAAAGCCAAGTACTGCAAAATACTTCTTGGACCTTCTTGGAGGTGTTGACTCAAAGGCTGCCAATGACTTCAGTGGATGTGAATGTCTTGAATGCCTGATTGCAGTGCGTGGTGATAACGTCACCAGGAACGTGATTTATGTTCCTGCTTCTGGAGCAGGGGGAGGAACCACAGGGTGGAATATGTCTCTTTGGATAGCACTGCAGTATTTTATCAACACATTTCACCCTTTCAACCACCATCTGTCGTGTTTTGAGCAGCACAGAGAGTGTAAAGCAGGGCTGAAGGCTTACGCGCTGCAATGACAAGTCCCATCAACCAGGGAGGCTGCTGGACCATCTTACCTGCACTCTGCTTTTCTCAAGAAAGGTTGGACCAGATGTTCCCAGATGCCCTTTCCAGCCTGGTATTCTATGATTCTGTGACCTGTATTGCCCCAGCATACCCACAGATTTCTCACAAGGTTGGGCTGCTAACCCAGCAGAGATAGAGACAGAGATAGAGATAGAGATGAGATAGAGATCAGATAGAGATAGAGATAGAGAGATATTTTCATAGAATCATAGAATGGTAAGGTTGGAAGGGACCTCAAGGATCATCCAGTTCCAACCCCCTGCCATAGGCAGGGACACCTCCCACTAGCACAGGTCACTCAAGGCCTCCTCCAACCTGGCCTTGAACACTTCCAGGGAGGGAGCAGCCACAACCTCCCTGGGCAACCTGTGCCAGTGTCTCACCACCCTCACTGCAAAGAAATTCATCCTAACATCCACTTTCAATCTCCCCTCTGACACTTCAAACCCATTGCCCCTTGCCCTGGCATTCCAAGACCTTGCAAATATTCCCTCCTCAGCCTTCCTGTAGCCCCCTTCAGATCCTGGAAGGCTACTCCAAGGTCCCCTGGAAGCCTTCTCCTCTCCAGTCTGCAGAGTCCCAACTCTCTCAGCCTGTCCTCACAGCAGAGTTGCTGCAGCCTTCTGAGCATCTTGGTGGCCTCCATCTTGGTGGCCTCCTCTGGACCTGCTCCAACACTTCCATGTCCTTCCTGTGCTGAGGGTTCCAGAACTGCACACAGGACTGCAGGTGGGGTCTGAACACTGAACTCAAACCCCAAAGCAAATTAAGTGAAACCTTGGAACTGGTACACACTGTTCACACCTGTATTTTTTTTTTTTCAGCTACCCTGATTGTGTGACCAACATCCTAGCTGCCATAGGTATTAGCCACACACAGGGGATGGTTAACTATGATCAGGGGGATGAGCCAGCAGCTGAGAGCAACTCCAGTGTGCAAAGAGCTGCCTTTACCCCTGCAAAACACAGACACCACCAAAAAGCCACAAGACAGATCCAAGAACCACCACATGTGGTCAGATGGTACCCAGAAGCTCCCCAGACAGCAGCTAAGTTGTTAGAAAAGCAATGACCTGCACTGTGAGAAAGCAGGAGCTGAGCAGGCTTTGTGATGAACTGTGCTGGTTTGAGGCTAATTGGAATATTTTAATGAACAAAATTAGATGCTAGGCTGTGAAAAGCAAACACTGCTGATGTCTGATGCACTCATAGGCTTGCTGAGATGTATGAGAACAAGGACACAAATATAGATAACAGAGAGAGAATCTGGGTCTCTCCAGCTGTGTGTGTTTGCTGGCCTCTGCTAACCTAACTAACCACTGTGATGGTTTGGGAGCTCCCTGCCCCACTACACTTTATAAAACCCCCCAGACTAGACTCAACCATCTGGAAGTTAAGGACTGAAGCTCTATTTAGAGCTCAGCACAATGTACAAACAGAGACATACACAACAGACAGGAATAGTTACAGACATAGACAAGTTAAAGGTAATACAGAAACACAATTCCCCTCCCAGAAATCAGAGACCCCAGGAGGGGCTCCCAACCACCCTGCCACCTTCTCCCCACCCCTCTACCTTACCCCAGGGTCTGCCTTTCATGGAAGTTTGGAGAGCTGGCCAGGGGGGTTAGAAGCAGAATTAGTTAGGTCAGCAGAGAGGTCCAGACCAAGCCAGGAGCTAGAGAGAACAAGACTCTGTGAGTATCTTTCTATGTTTGTGTCCTTATTCTTATACATCTCAGCAAGCCTATGAGCGAAGTAGACATCAGCAGTGTTTGCTTTTCTCAGCCTATAATCTAATTTTCTCCATTAAAATATTCCAATTAGCCTCAAACCAGCACAATCACTCTGCTGATCTGTAGGGATCTGTAGGGATGGAGGATCTGTAGGGGTGGAAGATCTGAAGGGGGGCAAGATCTGTATGGATGGAAGCTCCTTTCCACAGACAGGATGCTGTGTTTCAGCCATTCTCCATACAGAGATTCTGGTCCGGCTTAAAGTATCTGGTGCATATTTCACTGGAACTGTGTCTTAAACAGAGCACAGGGAAAAGCCTCTGCAGAAGAAGCATAAAGCATCAGCAGCTGTTTTCTCTGACAGTGAGACACTTTGCTGTCCATAGCAGTCTGAGAATTTTTAAGGAGAAGGCACCTGGAGTGGGTTCAGAAGCACTCCTTGGAGAAGAAGGTGCCCATGAGACCGCAGGGCTCTTGTTTGTTTACACTGAAGGAGGTGGAAGCAACACTTCTACCCAGGGAAGCACCAGTGGCAGAAGCTGTCACCTCCCCAAGTAGCTGAGAGCACCTGGAGCCCTTGCAGGACAACAGCCTGTTCACACCTCTTGAGTTGCAGCTCTGTGCTGCTGGCAGAGTGCTGGCTGCAAAATTCAGCTGCTCCCACAGTCTCTTCTCATACTGTTTCCCCTCACTGCTTATTCCTTGGCTTCTCAGCAGGCTCTTTTGGCACCAGAGCTCTCCCAATGCTCAGCAGTAGCATGTCCAGCAGGCTGCTGACCTGCAGCACAGCTGGCTGCTTGCAGCCTGGCTCCTGGACTCTACAGCCACCTGCACTGGCCCCTTGATGCTGCTCACCTAGATTGGATTATGCAGAGTGCTCACAGCACACCATGTGTTGCTCTCTGTGGGATTAATTTCTTGATCTTCTCATGGCAGCTGAGGAAGCTGCTGATACCAAGGAGCCACCAATCTGGGCTGACAGAGGGGACAGGGAGAAACTAGAAAGAAATTCTTTGCTGTGAGGGTGGTGAGACACTGGAACAGGTTGCCCAGAGAAGTTGTAGGAGTCCCTTTTCTGAAAGTGCTTAAGGCCAGGCTGGATGAGGCTTTGAGCAACCTGGTCTGCTGGGAGCTGTCCCTGCCCGGGGCAGGGGAGTTGGAACTGGATGATCTTTAAGGTCCTTTCCAACTCAAGCCATTCTATGATTTCCTGTGCCCCAGGCCATTCTTTTTCTCCCCTAAGCTCATGCTCAGCATACATCCTGCAGCCCAGGGTGGTGCTTTCTTACTGCCTTTTTATTTGTTTCAGATTGTGCTGGGGTTGAGGTCACCTTCTCCCCAGCCACTTCCTCCTCCTGCCTTTCTGCAGTGGCTCTGACCACAGCACCTATTGCTGCCACTACTGTCACATATCCTGCAGAAGGCTTCCAAGTCCTAAAAGTCCTGGGGCAAGCATGATTGATTTATCTGAAGAGAGTGAGTGGTGCAGCTCAGAGAACAAAAGCACTGGCAGAGACTGTGACTCAAGGTTTAGATCTGAAGCTCACTTTGATGACCTGGAGCAAATCTCTGGCCTCATTTTTCCACCTCTTGTGATGAGCCTGTAAACCCAGGAGACTCTTTACAGTGTATTTGCCCAGACAGACTCCACCAGCAGAGCTTTTGTTTTTCTCTTTGGGAAGAGGCCTGAGTATCATTGTAATGCAAAGCCAAATAACTTTGTAAAGCTGGAAGAGACCACAGCAATCACAAAGTTTGGGAGAAAGAAATCAATAAATACTTGAAGAAGGTGGGAAAAGTTAGGTTTAACTGAACCCTTTTTGCACTTCCCTCTTTGAACTATGTGACATGAGAGTTTTGCTGCTCATACATAGCAGCAGAATATGGTAGGGAGTTTGAATACAAAACCAAAGCTGCCTTGCTGATCTCTCTGGACTCCAGGATCTCTTTGGGTCCCTCCCAACTCCTGACACCCTGCAATCCTGGTACCACCCTTCAAGTTTCACCTTGGAATCTGACCCCAGTAGCTACAGCTGGAACAGTTCACAGCGCAGCAGTCACAAAGTTGTTCCTTAACATTTGGAAGTTGGATGAGTGAAAACATTTGAAAACATTCATGTGCCAGCTCACTGTGGATCCATGCCTCCTGCAGCTGAAGGCAAAGAGGCAAAGAGCAAAGGAGAACAGATGTTGATATTTCTCCTTTGGAGTTCATTTTACCAATGGTGACTTCCATGAAGACCTCAAACAGATCACGAGGCAGAGATATTAATTACTTTGACAGTTTGGAGAAATCCTTTTAAGTGTCCATGTTTTTTGTTGCTATTTTTGGACCAGGAAAGTCTCATGATACCTTGCTGACCTCTCCAGGAATGGCTAATGAGAAGGCCATCAAGTTCTCATCAGCAATGGCTGTCAGATGCCCTTTCAAAGGCAGAGTTGCTGGGTTAAGAAGACCTTGCATTGCATTCCTTCCTTGAAATGTTTGTCCTATTTCTCATACATTCCTGCCAGTAACTATGTCACCCTTCAGCCAATGTGCTAGAGGGCAAAGTGCTAGCTGGAGGCTTTGTTTGCTTTGGGTTTTTTATACCATGTGGTACTTTCCCAAAAGGAAAAGTAATGAGAACAACCAAAGAACCCTCATGCATTGTGCTGCAAAGGGCTGCATTGACTTCACTTCTACTTTCACACCAGATTTCTCTGCCCCGGTTGGTCTTTGAGTGGAAATGCATAGAGAGACAGAACAAGGGGGAATGGCCTCAAGCTGAGGCTGGGGAGGTTTAGATTGGACATTAGGAAAAAGTTTTCCATGGAGAAAGTGGTCAGGGACTGGAATGAGCTGCCCAGGGAGGTGGTGGAGTCACCCAGCCTGGCTGTGTTTAAGGGTGGTTTGAATGTGATGCTTGGGGCTATGGTTTAAGGTGAATCTTGTAGAGTAGGGTTCTAGGTTGGACTCAGTGATTCTGAGGGGCTTTGCCAGCCTGCATGTGTCTGTGATTCTGTGATTCTGTGATCATGAGATGCACACCCCAACAAATCAAAGTGGTAGCTCTTTCCTGGCATCTCTTGGTTTAGAGGCCCTCAGCTGTGTGACTTTGATGCTAACAGCCTGTTTGCCTGCAACAGTCCTATGCAAATCCCCATCAGATGAGGAGGAGAATGACAAAAAGAGCAAAGGTATTTGCATACAGAGTGCATGTGGCATACTCATCATCATTTCACATAAAGCATGAGCTAAATTCCTTGCTTGGATACAATGGTACAAATCCAGCTCAGTGTTAGTGGCTTTGACAGAATTCATCTACATTCACCATAACCAATGTGAGGAGGGAGAATTTTCCTATGAAACAGCTTCTTAGGAAAATTGCCTCTAAATTTGGGATGTTTAATCAAGATCTCATGTGAATGCATAAATTGCAAACCCTTTCTACCAAGAGCCTTTCAAAGACATGTTGCTTGTTTGCTTTTTAATCCAATAAGGCAACAGGAAAAATGCCAGAAAATAAAGTAAAAAAAAAAAACAAAACAAAAACCAAAGAACAAACAAACAAAAAAAAACCCCTGCAGGTGGAAAGAAAAAAAACCCCAAAATAAAAAAGATTTGCAGCACTAATGAATAGCTGTGGGCCTTGTGCCTTAGTGATGTGTTGCCATAGCCCTGGGGGCAGCTGCTGGAGACCCAGGTATAGGGCAGCATTTGGAAGGATGTTTTCTGCTTCCATCTCTAAAGGTATTTTTATGCTCTCCCTCCCCATGGAACTGGTCTCAGCTGCCATTTGAGATGCTTCACGTGCTGCAAACACAACTCAGGCCTTGCTTTGGCCTCCCAGGGAGGGCTCTTCTAGCATATGGTAATCATTTGAGCTCTCCAGATGTTAGCAGGTCCAGAGGAACCTGCAGGCAGCTCTCGCCTGGTACCGGCTGATAGCTGATGCTGGGGGAGAGGCTGCCTGGAGCATGGGGAGCAGATAACAGCCCCAGTAGCTGCTCTGCAGAGCCAGGACAAGGAAAGTGAGGCATAAAGCAAGCAGATGAGATGAGGTGGGGGCAGCAGATCAGCCTCTCTGCTCTGATCTCGGTGGTGATATATAGCAATCTGAATTCAGACACTGTTGGCAGGTCTGTTAATTCTTCTGAGGGGAAAGCTTACACAGATTGTGCCTGGAAATGCAAACTTTCATAGCCTGCAAAGGACAGGAGATTCCTCAATGAACTCTGGGTGTGCTTATTTAATTAACCTCCTGAACAGGGACGAAAAGATGAGGTTTAGAAAAGAGAAATTAGGAAGAGGGGTGTGGGTGTGTGGGCAAATGATGGAATTAGTTCCAGATGAAGGTTTCCCAGTGAAAAGTTCAGTGCTTGTGAATTCACTCTCTCTTCAGCTGTGCAGCTTGAGCTAGAAAAAGCTTTGGTGAGATTAAAAAAATAGCTTTGTAGCCATGAAGGCTCTGCTGATTTTACCATTTGCTGACCCAGAGTGCACAAGACCCAACTCAAATCCTGCCTCAGCTTTCAGCGAAGGGAGCTGGTATGAAAATGACCTAACCCTGGCATTATTGGTGGTTTGCTGAGCATTTCTTCTTCCTGTTCCTGAGGCTGCTCGACCAACCTGGGAATTGTCCTGCTGCTAACACCCTGGTGAAGCACAGCTAGAAGAAGAGGTAAGATTCTGTGTGTAGAATTAGCTGGTGCC
Source organism: Eubucco bourcierii (assembly GCA_013396675.1). NCBI lineage: Eukaryota > Metazoa > Chordata > Aves > Piciformes > Ramphastidae > Eubucco > Eubucco bourcierii. The sequence goes on from VWZE01014150.1 coordinate 190,518, forward strand.
CCCTTCCTGCAGCAGTGGGGGGATTTGACAGCTCTTTTCCCAAAAGAAGGAAGAGTCTCCAGCAAACTTCAGAGTGAAAAGAGCCAACCTTTCATATCTGACTCTAGCAAACCAAGATGGAAGTTGTAATGCTCCCTCTGTGTGTGTCTTTCATAACGAGTTAAAGGTTGGCAGCTTTAACCCAGGAAATGCTGATTGTTTCATGAGCTTTGGCTCCACCATTTATGGTTTTTTTTCCCCATAAGAATTGCCCCTTCTAAGAAAAAAGAATTTTTGTCCTGTTGTGCCTGGAGTCACTTTGCCAATTAACTGAACAAAAGGTTCTCAAATCCCCAGGATACACAGCCAAAATCTCCTCTCTAGTATGCCCTAACATCCCTTTGCTGGCAAAGAAGACCAACCTTTTTCTCTCAGTCTTGTCCTTGCTTGCCCTTTTTTCTCTGACATTTAGTTCTGGTTCCTCACGTCAGCTCTTTGAGGGTTATTCACCCCCCATTTTCCCTGCTCTGTAGGAGTCTTCATGCTGCCAACAGCAAAGAGGTTGCAGAAGCTCAGCAGAGCCTCGGGAGAGCAAAAAAAGATGTTAGGACTGCATGGATGCTGCAAGCTGCAGCCTTTGGCCAGCTTCAGTGCACCAAGCATGGCAGCAGGACTGAAAAGAGAGCCAGATGCTTCCCACGGACCACCCAGGGCTGAGCTTGCTCCTGAGTGAGTACACAACTCTCCTAATGATAAAAAGGGTTGGATTTTCCCTGCCTATGGCAGGGGGTTGGAACTAGATAATCATTGAGGTCCCTTCCAACCTTACCATTCTATGATTTACATCATTGCCATCTTTTTGCTTCCTGCCTGGTTCACCCCCTTATAGATTCTTTTCCAGTTACTGCTTTAGAAGCTTTTCTCATCTTCCACTTCTACAGTCATGGGAAAACATAAAATCATAGAATCATAGAATGGTAAGGTTGGAAAGGACCTCNGTAAAGAACTTCCTCCTAACATCCAGTCTAAATCTCCCCTCTGCCACTTCTAACCCATTGCCTCTTGTCCTGTCATTACAAGACCTTGTCAATAGTCCCTCCCCAGCCTTCCTGTAGCCTCCTTCAGATCCTGGAAGGCTACTATCAGGTCTCCTGGAAGCCTTCTCTTCTCCAGGCTGCAGAGCCCCAACTCTCTCAGCCTGTCCTCATAGCAGAGCTGCTGCAGCCCTCTGAGCATCTTCATGGCCTCCTCTGGACCTGCTCCAACACTTCCATGTCCTTCCTGTGCTGGGGGCTCCAGAACTGCACACAGGACTGCAGATGGGAAATGAGGAATGCTTCATAAGAAATGAAGTATGAGCCCATCCCAGACTATGGTGTGTAACAGGCAACGTTTCTTACCCTGCACCAGGCACAATGAGACCCTCCATCCAGATGGGTCTTTAAGTTTTGGCATGAAGGTTATGGAAGAGCTACAGAAATATTGCCCCATACTTAAGAAAAACTTCAAAAGGAAACCAGTACCAGGGACTCCACAACTTTCCATGTCTCTTCCTATGTTACAGTAGTTGTGGGTGGTCTGTGAGGAGGAAAAAGTCTCAAGCTGTGCCAGGAGAGGTCTAGGTTGGATGTTAGGAGGAAGTTGTTGCCAGAGAGAGTGATTGGCATTGGAATGGGCTGCCCAGGGAGGTGGTGGAGTCACTGTCCCTGGAGATGTTGAAGCAAAGCCTGGCTGGGGCACTTAGTGCCATGGTCTGGTTGGTTGGCTAGGGCTGGGTGCTAGGTTGGGCTGGGTGAGCTTGGAGATCTCTTCCAACCTGCTTGATTCTATGATTCTGTGTGTGGAATAAACAACACTGAAAATGATTGTTTCTGCAGGGGGAAAGGAGACCCAAGTATTTCTTTTTAAAATGGAGAAGAAAATACTTCCAAAGATAGGGTGAACTCTACAAAATTAAGTAACCATTATGCAATAATAGGATTCCTTCAGTGCATGCTGTTCTTCTGCAACTTCCTTGCTCCTATTTGACCCAGAAAGCCTAAGAGATGCATAATTCAGTGGGTGTTCCCTGTGGTGATCTAGGAGCAAACACACTGAAGAGCTGTGGCAATGAAAGAGGCTGTAGGCTTTAATAGAACTTAAGAGATTCATAGAAGCTGACAGGGCTACAAGTAACACAGATCCAATCTGGCCTGCATGCAAATTCAGCCTCTCAGAAGATATCTGCATTGGCTCAGATGATAATCACCCAAAAAAAGTGACAGAGAATGGCCTCACTCCTGACTCTTCCTTGAGAAACTGCCACAGAATTTGCACTTATCAATGTGTGCAATAGAATCACAGAATGGGTTGGGTTGGAAGGGACCTCAAAGCTCAGCCACTTCCAACCCCTACCATAGGCAAGGACACCTCCCACTACAACAGGTTGCTCAAAGTTTCATCCAACCTGGCCTCGAGCACTTCCAGGGAGGTTGTGGAGCACAGAAGCACAGAATGTGATCAAAGATCACCTTGGGTGATTCTGTGCTTCACAACCTCCCTGGGCAACCTGTGCCAGTGTCTCACCACCCTCACTGCAAACAGCTTCCTCCCAACATCCACTTTCAATCTCCCCTCTGACACTTCAAACCCATTGCCCCTTGTCCTGGCATTACAAGACCTTGTCAATAGTCACTCCCCAGCCTTCCTGTAGGCTCCTTCAGATACTGGAAGGCTACTCTAAGGTCTCCTGGAAACCTTCCCTTCTCCAGGCTGCAGAGTCCCAACTCTCTCAGCCTGTCTTCATAGCAGAGCTGCTGCAGCCCTCTGAGCATCTTGGTGGCCTCCTCTGAACTGGCTCAAACAGTTCCTTGTCCTTCCTGTGCTGGGGGCTCCAGAACTGCACACAGGACTCCAGATGGGGGAATGAAGAAAGGACAGAACCAGGCTCTTACCACTGTGCCCAGGTGTGGACCAGAGGCAACAGGCATAAACTGAAACACACAAAGTAAAGAAAACTTTCTCTACTCTCAGGGTGACAGAGCACTGGAACAGGCTGCCCAGAGAGGTTGTGGAAGCTCTATAGAGAGCAACAAAAGCCAACTGGATGCAGGTCTGGATGTCCCTGTTTGATCAAGGGAATTGGACCAGATGCCCTCCAAAAGGTCCCATCTCAGAGAATCACAGAATCATAGAATCATGGAATCATAGAAGCAACCAGATTGGATGAGACCTCCAAGCTCAACCAGCCCAACCTAGCACCCAGCCCTAGCCAACCAACCAGACCATGGCACTAAGTGCCCCAGCCAGGCTTTGCTTCAACACCTCCAGGGGCAGGGACTGTGAAGAGACCTCAACCATTCCATGACTCTGTGAAGTGAATGAGCTCTACAGCTTATTGGGCTGAGCTCTGGACCAAGAGGTGGTTCAGTGAATGAGTGGAAGCTATGAAAAAACATAAAGATCATTTTCCAGTGAAATCAACCACATCTTTCCCACTTTCTTCTTCAGTTTAACTTGGATTGTTTAGTACTGAAGCCTGAGCTGTAGAGCATGTTCCACCCTCCTCCCAAAGCTGGAGAGTAATGTGGCAGCTGAGGATAACATCACTATGTAGAAGGTAGGTAGCACTTCATACAGATGGCAAATCTTCCACCCTGGAACATCAGATTGCATCTTGTGAGTAATTTCTGTTATCGATGCTTTCACAGCGAACGATTTGGACTGGAAAGGCTGAAGCTGGACACTTGGTATTTTGCAATGGACCCTGAAAATAGAGTCCCAGCTGCTAGGCAGAGGCTCCCAGCTCTTTGCACGTTGTGCTGCCACACACAGCTCTTCCATCACCACTCTTCCCCCTCTCAAAGGTGTCATTTTCATAGGCTGTGGTTTCGCTGCATTAATTTGGTACAGCAGCCTGCAGATGATAACAGTCTGTAAGGAGAGATGGAAACAGCAGACATGAAGGCAAATGGTGGGATCTTCTTTCCAAGCATCCATTCCTTCACAAGAGGCAGGCTATAGGAGAGACATAGAATCCATACACTCTACAAGTTCATATTCCAGCCTTTTCTGCACCTCCACTGGGAAAGCACCATCCAAACAATCCATAACCACTCCAGAGTTTTCCTCCTCTTGCTCTCTGAGACCTGGTTTATTGGCTTCAAAGCTCTCCCCCAAGTCCATATGCTGTATTTCTGCAGAAGCAATAACTATTCCAAACCCAGGATGGAGCAGGGGCCTGGGTAAAGGGAGCTGGATAAAGGCTGGAGGTGCAGGTTTTGCAGGAAAAGGAGGAATTCAAATCTCTTCTCAGTCTGATCCTCTAACTACACTCTGAGGGTGCCAGGAGCTCTGGGTCTGCCTGTACCTGCAATAAGGATTCCACAAGGCAAAGTAAGAACACTCAGGAAAATGACATTTTTGAAGTGTCCCTATAATAGCAGGAAGAAGGAAGGGAGAGTTAAGGCTTTAAGCAGAGATTCTCAAGTTCTTCAACACTCAGATTTTTCTTTTCTTCCAGCTGTCTGCTGGATTTTGTCTTTATTTGAATTGGAAGCAGCAGAAGTGTGATTCCCTACACTGTGGAGCTGCAACTGCAGGATGCTGTGGAATGAAACCCCCTGGCCAAGAACAGACTGTGCTGTGTGAAGCACTGAGGATGCTGGCAGATCCCAGAATGAAATAAAAAACAACTGTGATTGAGCTCCAGTTGGGTGGTACACGGCTCAGGTAGCCTCCTCAAAGCATACTTTGAACAGCAACCTGCAGGCTTTTTAGCTTGAGCCAGCTGAAGATTTATACAGTGGAAAACAAATCATTAGCCTCATCCCAAGACAAATGGCACAAGAGAACAATGTCAAACTCTTCACATATTGGGCAACATTTTGCCCTCAAGTTACTGTCCAAGAGTGTTCTTCCTGCATCTCCAAGAGCACCAACTGGCATAGCAGAAAGTGCACATTATGGATTTTATTTTAGTTATTTTCATTCATTTGTTTATTTAATCTTTTCATAAGCCTCTTTCCCACTTGATCAAAAAAAGGGAGGGTTAAGAAATATAATGCCACATGTGAGAAAAAGGAATCCTCTGGCCAGCACCTGGAAACTGAATGTAGGCAAGGAAGAGTAAACCCAGAAGGGAACTGAGAGGAATATGTAATACCTGGTGGGATTACAGCCTAAAGGTTCCATTTGGCTCCTTATGTTTGGAACAGAAGCTGGCTTGAAATACTTGAATTAAAATGACATCTATCATCCAAAACAGATGCTAAAAATAAGGGGGGAAAAAAATAAAAGAAAACAAAAAAAAAGGGCCCTAATTGGATAATGGAGATATACCAGATTGTATTGTCAGTCTGGTTAAATCAATGCTGCTTGCTTGCATTTCCCTTCTCTGCTTTCCACCCCAGCTACCACCACATTTGTCACAGAAGCACTGATAGCAGAAGTTGGTCTCTGATATATTAGCTTGGGATATGGGAGGCTTTCAATCAGTTCCTGGCTCTGTCCCTGATTTCCATAGTCAGTGTGGGCCTGAGTTCTCAAAGGAGACATAGAAATGATAGCACCATGGAATCACAGAACTTTAGAGGTTGGAAGGGACCTTCAGAGATCACAGAATCACAAAATTAACCAGGCTGGAAAAGAGCTCTAAGATCATTGAGTCCAGCTTATCACCTAGCACTTGTAATTAACTAACTCCTGGCACCTAGTGCCTCATCCAGCCTCCTCTTAACACCTCCAGGGATGGGGACTCCATCACCTCCCCAGGCAGCCCATTCCAATGATCCAAAGATCATCCAGTCCAACCTCCCTGCCAAGGCTGGATCACCCTGGGTAGTCTGCACAGGAATGCATCCAGGTGGGTTTGAAAGCCTCCAGAGAAGGAGACTCCAGAACCTCTCTGGGCAGCCTGTGCCAGTGCTTCATGACCCTTACGGTGAAGAAATTGAGGTGGACTTTTCTGTGCTGAGGTTTATCTCCATTGCCCTTGAGAAGAGGCAACTGAGCAGAACCTGTTCCCCCTCACTTGATCCCCCAGCCCTCAAATATTTATAAACACTGATCAGCTCCCCTCTAAGTCTTCTCTGTCACCCTTACTGTAAAGAAGTTTTTGGTCATGTTGAGGTGAAAGCATCTAACTCTGCCCATGCCTGACCTGTCTGGACAGCACAATTAGAAAAAATCAGAGGTTTAGATTGGACATTAGGAAAAAGTTTTTCCTGGAGAGAGTGGTCAGGGACTGGAATGAGCTGCCCAGGGAGGTGGTGGAGTCACCCAGCCTGGCTGTGTTTCAGGGTGGTTTGGATGTGGTGCTTGGGGCTGTGGTTTAAGGTGAATCTTGTAGAGTAGGGCTCTAGGTTGGACTCAGTGATCCTGAGGGACTTTACCAGCCTGCATGTTTCTGTGATTCTGTGATAATATTTAGAGTTTTAAATCTATTTGAGTATTGGCATTTGCTAAGCTGACACCAACTCACAAATGTTTAGCTCCTGCAGTGTCTCACACACTCCAGTCTCGCCAATAAAAACAGCAGCTAACAACTCTATCCTGCCTCTGATGTTAATGAGGACCACTTCTGAGGTGCCACTGTAGCTGATGATAAATTATGATGGTTACAAAAAGCAGGGGGTACAATTTACCACCACCCCCTCCCTGCAAACTGCATCTTTGATTTACCAAAGCAATCTTTCATTGGGGGTGGGGATCACAATGCAGAGTCTGCTCAGTCTGGAATGAGCCTTTACTGCAAATCCTCTCAGCCTCCAGAGTGACATTTGCCCTGCAGGCATGGACTGTGGACATCAGAGACAGAGCAGGTCCTGTAAAGGCATCTCTGAGGATAATAGGCTATCCATCAGACAGGCATTTTCCTCACTCCAGGGTCCAAAGCTGGGAAAAGGTTAGTCCTGCAGGCCTAAGGGGAACTGCACAGCACAAGGGGGTCCTGGTGACTGCTAAAATTCTTTGTGCTGACCGTGGCTGCTGCTGGCCATAACCATCTCCAGTTGAGAGTAACTCTTATAAAGTGAGCTCAGGGCTTGGCACTGCAGAAGTTAGTTATTTTAGCAGAGATACCATGGAGTTTTATCTGGGTTTACTGTTGCAAGAGCTATATTAAACATGATAAAAGCAGGATGCTGAGCCCTCAGGCATCTACGACAAAATGCTAATTCCCCACTGCTCAGCTCCAGTGCACAGAACTCTTTTGTGGGAAGCTCTTCAGTCCACAGAGAATACAAAATGTTTGATCCTCTTTCCATTGATGTCAAGAGGGCTTTAGCTTGGCAGGCAGCAGAGGCAGGCCCACAAGAACCTTGTTTGATTAAGTTTTTCCTGCTCAGTTTTAGCCTGGCTTGCTGGGGGCTTCTCTGCCCCTCGACTACCTCTAAGCATCTGGGGACATGCTGAGGAGCCCTCCCCAAGCCCCAGGCAGTTGTGATGGGCAGAACTTCAAAGCTGGTCAGTGAGATGCATAGCCAGCAGCTCTGACTCCTGAGGTGGCACATTAAAATGCTCTTTCTGCCCTGAGTGCCTCATAAGCCCTGTCACTTGCCTCCTTGCTCCATCTCACTCTTTATTCCCTGCCCTCAGGAGGGAGCAGAGGGTAAAGGAAGTCAGCCTGGCAATTAAGTCACAGCTATTAGAGAGGCAAAGATGAGGGCAATTCCCTTTTTAATTCCCAAATCTGAATCTACATGGGCAGGTCACAGCTCTCATCATGGCCAAGTTGCACAACAGGACCTGGAGCCTGTGGACTTTGTTTTTTCTAAAGGCTACTCAGACTCTAAGTGTGTGCAAATTCTTCACCCTGCTTACAGACCTCTATGCATCCTAACTCTCTGTAGGTGTGCAAATCACTCATCCTGCTTACAGACCTCTATGCATCCTAACTCTCTGTAGGTGTGCAAATCACTTATCCTGCTTACAGACCTCTATGCATCCTAACTCTGATTGTGTAAATCACTCATCCTGCTTACAGACCTCTATGCATCCTAACTCTCTGTAGGTGTGCAAATCACTTATCCTGCTTACAGACCTCTATGCATCCTAACTCTGATTGTGTAAATCACTCATCCTGCTTACAGACCTCTATGCATCCTAACTCTCTGTAGGTGTGCAAATCACTCATCCTGCTTACAGACCTCTATGCATCCTAACTCTCTGTAGGTGTGCAAATCACTCATCCTGCTTACAGACCTCTATGCATCCTAACTCTCTGTAGGTGTGCAAATCCTTCATCCTGCTTACAGACCTGTATGCATCCTAACTCTGAGTGTGTAAATCCTTCATCCTGCTCACAGACCTGTATGCATCCTAACTCTGAGTGTGTAAATCCTTCATCCTGCTCACAGACCTGTATGCATTCTAACTCTGAGCGTGTAAATCCTTCATCCTGCTCACAGACCTTTATGCATCCTGGACATCCTTTTTGATTACTCACGTACCAAAATGTTTGGAAGTGAAGCATTTTGGTTCACTTTGGGTTTAGAAATTACATTTGGGCAAAGTTCCAAGCAAAGCCTTCATAAACAGAAGCCATGGTGTCCCAGGTTTTGGAACAATTTAGCTATCACTAAGCTGATAGCAACTGACAGGAAGTTTAGCACCAATGAGAGAGACTCTTTGCTTGTTTGGAACCACTGTGGTTTGTACATGAGTTCTGGGTATCTCTGTCTCCTGAAGGTTTTGACCTGGTGGGCTTAAACTGATCTATGCAGCAGAGGTGGTGAAACTGAAAATAAGGAGGTTTGTTTGAGGGATTTTCTCTTTCTGCTCCCATTTCTTGCTGGCTTTGTAACAACTGTTGCATGATTCAAAAGCTCACCAGCATTACACAGCAATGAGTGTCCTCAGCACATCCACACCTCCTGTGCTCCATGGGGTTTGGGCTGTGGCAGATGTTTATGCAAAGCAAATACTGAGGACACAGAGAAGACATATTACAAACAAGAAGAAATTTGACCTGCAGAATGTGTTTCACAGGCACACCAACCCAGGAGGTATTGGGGCAAAGGTGATCAAAACTTCTGTTGTCCCTCCTTGCTTAGCTCCAGTGATTTACCCTCTGCTAAGTGCTTTAAAGGCCATTTCCTTTCCCAGTGTACATTGTATATCCATGATACTATAGGCTTTCCAATAATAATAATAATAACTAAAGAGTCTTTAGACCCATTAATACTTTGAGGAAAGCTTCTTGGCAGGCTGTTTGGATTAGTCTTGTTGCAGAAAGCAACAAAGCATATGTTTACTTTTGGCTTCACCTTTGCAAAGTCCTGCTTGAAAATGTGGACCTATGTGCTTGGCAAGTATGCTTGGGAAGAGTTGCTAAGCATTTCTGCTCCAAGCTGAGCAGTGACTTTGCAGGTGTGTGCATCCAGGACAAGCACTGCTTCCATACCACAAGCAGCAGCACAAAAGGCAATCACCACAAAGACCAAAAAACTCAGGTGTGAGCATCTGTGCTGTTACAGCAGGGGCTGTGTCTTCAGGGTTGTCTGGGTGAGAGCAAGCACAGTGAGGGTTCAGTTTGATTGTCACCCTGAAGTGTTGCTGTAACATTTGTACCTAATACTGATGAAAAGAAAGGTGTCACACTAACTCCTGACAGCTCTGACAGAGTAGAAGCTAAAGAGCAGTAGCAGCAAATTTTGTCTTTCTGTTCCCTGTCACCAGGACAGATATTGCCAATCAATTGTAGTTCCCTCAGATTTCACAGGTAGCAGGGCTAAAATCAGTGCCTGAGTTCTTCAGTATTGTGATGTTAATGTTCTTCCTCTCTGGTGTTTTTTGCAGCTCTCAGAGAACACTTTGAATTCTATGGAGACATCTCTTTTGCCACAGAGGACCAGATTCTTGTTTCCTGCCCCCCAGGTGAACTCCTGTAAATGCATCACTGGCACCCGCAAGAAGAGGAAACACAAAGCTGGAAGTGACCTGCAGCCCTTGGAAACTCAGTGGGATTCAGCATCTCTGTAGGTTGTTCTGCAAACCTCCTCCCCTGAACACTGCTGAATGTCCAGTATCACTGAGGCTGCTCCACTGTGAGATGAGCAGCATCTTACCATAATCACTCTTTGTCTCTGGCCTTCTTCATTCTCCCTTCTGAGAGTGCCAGTAAGACTGATTCTGGTTTTTAAGTAGACCACTTGCCCCCCTGAAGCTGGGATTGCCCCAACCTAACCCATTCTGAGCAGGTCACAGAGCCAGCACAGACTGCCAGAAGCACCCAGAGAGCCACAGCCATGAGCTGGAGGCAGAACAGACAACATGGAGTAGACTTGGGAAGTTCAGAATTAAATCTCCTCACAGATGCTTTCTCTCTGAGCATCTCTCAGCAAGACAAGCAGGCCACCAACTCTCTGCAGATGTTCAGACCTAGTGCTGGAGCAAGGACATGGAACAGTTGGAGCGAGTCCAGAGAAGGCCACCAAGATGCTGAGAGGGTTACAGCAGCTCTGCTGTGAGCACAGGCTGAGAGAGTTGGGGCTCTGCAGACTGGAGAAGAGAAGGCTTCCAGGAGACCTTAGAGTAGCCTTCCAGGATCTGAAAGGGGCTACAGGAAGGCTGGGAAGGGACTATTGACAAGGTCTTGTAATGCCAGGACAAGGGGCAATGGGTTTGAAGTGGCAGAGGGGAGGTTGAAACTGATGTTAGGAGGAAGTTGTTTGCAGTGAGGGTGGTGAGACACTGGCACAGGTTGCCCAGGGAGGTTGTGGAGCACAGAATCAAAGATCACATTGGGTGATTCTGTGTTCCACAACCTCCTCCCTGGAGGTGTTCAAGGTCAGGTTGGAGGAGGCCTTGAGTGACCTGTTGTAGTGGGAGGTGTCCCTCTCTATAGCAGGGAGTTGGAACTGGATGATCTTTGAGGTCCCTTCCAACGTTACCATTCTATGATTCTATGACTTCAGGTTTCACAACTCCTTTTGCAGTGACTTTGTCAGAACACTTGATCCTCAGAAATTTCATTTGGGGCAAAACTGCCTTTTGAAACTGTAGCCCTTGTTAATGATGTTCCCTTTTTTTTTGCAGAAGGGAAAGGGAAGTTTGACCTGGGCAGCTGAGCTGGTCTCTTCCTGTGACCTGGGGTGGCCACCACAGGTTCACAGCAAGGCTTTCCAGAGCAAACCCTGTCAGTCAAATCCCAGCTTCTTCACTCAGGGACTCAAGAGGCCCCCAGCTTGCTTTGAAAACCAAATATTTCTAGTCTGCCCTTCTAAAAAGAAATTCAAAGCTCAACACTGCTTGAATTATTGAAGTGATCAAACTGGAAAGCAAGCAGGAAAAAAATCAGGTAAAGTGTTTGCCTCACAGGTACAGGTTTTTGGAATTGGCAATGTTTGCAGCTTTTTACTCCTCTTTTGAGGACAACAAGGTCCAAAGACATAACTGAAAACCTGAATATCTGAAACTAGACAGGTTTTTGAGTTGGGATGGTTAGGTCTCCCTGAGTCCCTTAGACTGTGTTGATTTCAATGCCTTCAGCCTCACTCAGGAGCTTCATTTACACTTCTAATTGCTCCTGGGTCTGCTGGCACTGTTCCACTCACCCCATCAGTCTCTAATGCAATCATGATGGCTCATAGAAACCTAAACCCCCCTTACTGAGAGTATGGAGAAGGAAGCATGGAAACACAGGAACTGCTGCAAAAAAAATCAGTGGGGCTCTTATGCTTTCCTATCAGCATCTAAAAACTCTTGTCCAGGCACAGACTGAAGAGCTTTGGTAGTGTGGCTATTGCATCATAAAATCTATTCTTTGGTCTGTTCACAGAAGCATAGAATCACAGAATGTCAGGGGCTGGGAGGGACCTCCAAAGCTGATCCAGTCCAACCCCCCTGCCAGAGCAGCATCACCTAGAGCAGATCACACAGTAACACATCCAGGAGGGTTTTGAATCTCTCCAGAGAGGGAGACTCCACAACCCCCCTGGGCAGCCTGTTCCTCTTATACAGTCTACACAAAAGCCTTTCTCACCTTTCCTCTTCACGTTTTTGGTTTGTAAACAGGCTTCAGTGGCATCTGTTTTAAAAGGAGTCAGAAGGGTGAGGAGAGGGATGCAAGTGGTGCCTGCAGAGGAGCCAGTGATGATCAGGAGACATGATCTTGGGAAGAGATTCTCTCCTATCTGCTACTGCTGGCTGTGAAGAAGAAAGCAGCACTAGCAGGAAACGACCTGCTCGATTGTTTCTGCTTCTAGATCAATAAAGAAAAGCTCTGCAGTTCCCCTGGAAGGTATTCTGCTGTCCTTGCAGCCTGACTCTAACAATCGAGTCCAAGTGAGATTACTTTCTAACAGCACCACTTAATCATCAGCAACAACAACAGAGTCATCCTGGCTGCTATGGGGATCAGATTTTTAAATCACAGAGCAGACAGAGCTGCTGAGCTCTTCACCCAGCATGCAAATTTAAGGTCATTTATTACCATGGAGTCAGATCTAGAAAAGCAAAGTTATCTGAATTTTTTTTTTCCCCCTCTTTGTAATAGAGTAGATTTCTGTTTTACAGCCTGCTGCTCTCCATTGCCCAAGGTAGGGAAAAGCTACTGGGCAGTGTCCTGAACACAGAATTAAGTACTGTAAAATAAGAAAGGCAAAGAAACTCCTGAAGTCCTGAATTTCAGCCTCACACAGCTGGTGAGTCCTATTGACACAAGTTAGTCACTGCCTCAGAGCACTTCCTTTGCAGGGTGGAGAGGGCTGTGAGGAAACAAGAAAGAAACAAAAAAAAAAAAAGGAAGAAAAGGAGGGGAAAAAAACATTTAATCATTCAAACCTGCAGGCAGCCAGGATCTGCTGTGGTTGCATATGTGGCACCAGCAACAGTTTGGGAATCTCCTGGCTGTTGACTCTGGGTTCTTTGTTTAAGGTTTGAATAAATAACTCCCAAGTTTTCTTTGGTATCTCAACCCTTATTAATTTAAAACTTCCAGGAGTCTTAGCCTGGCAGTTCTGCAGGATTATTTAAACAGAAAAGCTGAGAAGTTGTCTTTGTAAGATGGAGGGGAGATGCATATCTCTCACTGGTGAAGGGCTGCCAAAGGAACACAGTCTGGGCTCCACAAACAGAATTCAAATCTCCCTGGGGAGCACGAATATTTGGCACCTCATTTAGTGAAGAGATCTATTTCTGGTTCCTCCTAAGAGCCTTTCAGAGCCACAAAATCATGAGGCTACTCTGACTCACTCTCTTTCCACTGCCTTGGAAGGTCACCAATAGGGGACAGCTTCTAAGCTGTTGTGTTCAAGTCATGTGCCCAACTTGACCTCAGTCTTCTTCAATTTACTTTAATGTTTTGGGTTTTTTTTTTATAATCCTAGGTAACTGTATAGTCACTTTTTCAATTAGATCACAGAAACATGCAGATTGGGATCACCAAGTCCTACCCACAAGGTGATGGGTGACATGTTCAAAGTCCTCCTGTTGCCCAGAGAACTACCTCTTGTCAGTGGGAAAATGAGAGTTTGCACACACTGGAGGATCTGGGCCATCACCCCATCAAGGAGAGACACCTGTGGAAGGCAGAATAATTTACCTAACAAATTATTGCTGAGGAGATTGTCTTTCTTCTAAAACTTCTAAACCAAATTATTGCTGAGGAGATTGTCTTTCTTCTAAAACTTCTAAACCAAATTATTGCTAAGGAGATTGTCTTTCTTCTAAAACTTCCAAAACTTTCTTCTAAAACTTGACCCAGAATCTTTTTTTTTTTTTTTTTTTAATTAGAACTCAGTTTAGAAGTAGGTTTTGGGTTTTTTTAAATGTGTTTACATGGTAATAATGTTTTTAGTACATCCTTTCACATCTTGTTTGGGTTTTCTAGCTCTTTGGTGAGTGCTTAAGCCCTTTCTCACGTGCAAAGCAAGCTTCAGTTCTCAGCTGCCACATAGGTCTGGTTGATGGAAACGAAGGCTAGAGATTGGGTAGGGTCCTCCCCCTAGGCTGTAAAAACCACGGCATCAACCTGGGAGCCAAACACCAAATTGAAGACTAAGAGATGGAACACTTGAGTACTGCCTTCAGTTTTGGGCTCCCCAGTTTCACAGGGGAGAGTCCAGCAGAGGGCTATGAGGATGATGAGGGGACTGAGCACTGTCTGGTGAGGAGAGGCTGAGGGACCTGGGGCTGCTTAGTCTGCAGAAGAGAAGACTGAGAGGGGATTTAATCAGTGTTTCTAAGCATCTGAGGGTTGGGTGTCAGGAGTGGGGGACAGGCTCTGCTCACTGCTGCCTCGGATAGGACAAGGAGCAATGGATGGAAGCTGCAGCACAGGAGGTTCCAGCTCAACACAAGGGGCAACTTCTTGCCTGGAAGGGTCCCAGAGCCTTGGCACAGGCTGCCCAGAGAGGTTGTGGAGTCTCCTTCTCTGGAGTCTTTCAAGGCCTGTCTGGATGTGTTCTGTGTGCCCTGAGCTGGATTGTCTGCTCCTGCTCTGGCAGGGGGGTTGGACTAGATGATTTCTTTGGGTCCCTTCCAACCCCTGACATCCTGTGAGCCTGTGGAGAGATGCTTCTAGAGACTGAAGAGAATGAAAAACCAAAGAGAAAGAAGCAGTCAGAGAACAAATGGCAGTCAGCCTGCTGTAAGACTTATGTCAGCATTAAAATTCACCGTGGGGTTGACTCAGATTTAAAACCCATCCCAAGCAGGGTAAGATGGTTCGTGGCTGTCTGGTAAGACAGAGTGCTCTCTAAATTTGGACAGCTTCCATACATTGTTGCAGCCCCAGAAATCTGAGCAGTGAAAGACACACAACATTTAATTGCAGCTGGCAGTTAAACAAAAAAACACTGCGATGCTGTCGGATTTCAATTGATGTCATTTTAAATGATTACATGGGAAAAAGATTTCCTGCTGCTTATCTGAAGATATTCTGGAAAAAAAAAATAAAATAAAAGAGAAAAAAAAAAATAAGGAAAGAAAGAAAAATAATGGCTGCCATGACCATGGGGCATAGATTGCTATTTTTAACTTCTATTTACAGCACAGACCATAGGAGGGAAATTATGCGAGGAAAGCAGCTCATCAGTTTTCAAGCCAGGGGTTTCCATCACAAATGCAGTGTGGCAGCAGACGTTTTCCTCTGTCAAAAAGTAACAAAGTGGCTCGAAAGGAAGCAAACCAGGCCTGCACACCAATGCAGATTCAGTCCAAACCAGGGCAAAGGTAGGATTCAGTGATGGAGAAGCAGGAGCCGCTGCTGCGTGTGATGCAAACACACCGACAGCAGTGCTTGGGCGCTGCCGAGGCTTTGGGTTCGACTTGGTGACCAAATGGATGCTCAGGGAGTAGAGCTGCACTTATCTCTAATGGTCTGCATCCATCCAGTTCCTTCTGAAGGCCTGGGGTATGGATGTGCCTGTGTGCTTGCCAGTGCCAGCTCTAATTGCTTTTAAAGGTGATAGAGGCTTTTAGAGAAGCGAGAGCTTCAAACTCACAGGGTGCCAGAAGGGAAGGGCACCTTCTGATCTATGCTGGCATGCTGGGACTAAATGGATAGCAGTAAGACACTGGAATTCAATCTTCTACCTCAAAGTACTCCTTGAGGGCTTCTTCAAAGGTTTTCATGAGGTTCTTGTATCTCCTCAGTAATGTTTGTGATCTCTTCAGTTGCTTTTTTATTTGTAAATAATGAATGTCTCACCCAGGATAGAAGTAATTACCTGGGAGTCTGGAATATCTGTTTCTATTCAAAAGATCTGGCAGCTTCACTCTTTCTTTTTGTCAGCCTCCTGGATCTGCCTGAAAAGGTTATGCACAGGCAGAAAAACCTTATTCTCGGCCAGTCAGGAGGGAATTAATTGTCACTGGGTCAGGCAAACTCATGCTGCAGACAGCCACAGAGAAGAAAAAAAAAATGAAAAAAATAAAAAAAAAAAAAAAGAAAGAAGGAAAAAAGAAAATAGAAAAAAACAGAAAAAAGAAGAACTATAAAAGAAAAAGAGAAAAAGAAAAAAGAAAAAAAGAAAAAGAGAAAAAAGGAAAAAAGAAAAAGGAAAAAGCATAAAGGAAAAAGGAAAAAGAAAAAAAAAGAAAAAATAGAAAAAGAGAAAAGGAGAAAAAGAGAAAAAAGAAAAAAGAAAAAGGAAAAAGCATAGAGGAAAAAGGAAAAAGAAAAAAGAAAAAAGAAAAAAGGAAAAGGGAAAAAGAGAAAATGAAAAAAAATTAAAAAGAAAAGAATAAAAAAGAGAAAAAGAGAAAAAAGGGGCCTGGAGCACAGCCCTGTGGGGAGAGGCTGAGGGAGCTGGGGGTGTGCAGCCTGCAGAAGAGGAGGCTCAGGGCAGAGCTCATTGCTCTCTGCAGCTACCTGAAGGGAGGTTGTAGCCTGATGGGGTTGGGCTTTTCTCCCAAGCAACCAACAACAGAAGGAGGGGACACAGTCTCAAGTTGTGCCAGGGGAGGTCTAGGCTGGATGTTAGGAGGAAGTTGTTGCCAGAGAGAGTGATTGGCATTGGAATGGGCTGCCCAGGGAGGTGGTGGAGTTGCCATCCCTGGAGGGGTTCAAGACAACACTGGCTGGGGCACTTAGTGCCATGGTCTGGGTGATTGGCTAGGGCTGGGTGCTAGGTTGGGCTGGGTGAACTTGGAGGTCTCTTCCAACCTGCTTGATTCTATGATTCTATGATCTGAGCACCTTCGTGGCTTCTTTTAATCACAGAGATAAAGCAAAGAGCTGCTTCTCCTTGCTAATGGACAAGATACTCAGTGAGAAAGTTTCATAACCATCTGGTCATGTTGAGAGATCTGAGGAGAAAGATCGAGGAAGAGGTCAGTTTTATCCACATCTCTTGAGCCTGGGCTGTGGTCAGGTAGCTAAGCACACTGCCTTGCTCTGCTCCAGGACAGCACTCCAAAGAGTTCTTTTGCAGTGTCACAGCCTCAGATTCCAGCTGCCCTTTTTAACGAGCTGCAGAGGAAGCAGGCAGACATCAAACCTTTCCTATGTCTGCGACAAAATTAGAAGCCCTCTGTAATGGTTTACAAATACTGAGTGCTGACCTAATTCTGACCATGCTGACTGAACACTGCACTGCCTTAGTATACCTGGAAATGTGGAGAGAGGAGGAAAAGGGGAAAAAAAAAAAAGGCAAAAAAGGGAAGACTGGACTGTGATAAGGCACCTCTCAGCAAACACCTAACAGTTGCTAAAAGACAATGCCAGCACAGGAAAATGCCTGGGGATGCAAAGATCTAAACTCAAAAACATTAAAGAAAACAACTGTCTGACTTCAAAAGGAAGATTTGCTCAAAATAAATATTCCTTGGTTTTAAGAAAGCCTTTCAGTTATTGAGTAACCCTTCCCTCTGACTTCCAGAAGGAGAAGCAGGGCAGGCATGGTTCAACGTGCAGCCTAAACAAGCTCGATACACCACACACTGAAGCAGCAGGGGAGCTGTGGAATTTCACCTTCAAATGTAAGCTCCAGGTCAGAGATGGCCTAATAAGAAACCAGAGAGGGTAAAACAGGACAAAAGAGACCTGTAAAGCACCTAATTTGCTGGTAAACCATTTACTCAGTGCTTTTCAAAGGCAGGCTCAGCCCTCTGCTCTAGTGGAGAGCATGAAATGGGATAATCTTTTCCTTCATGATTTACAGTTTGAGACAGCGGTTGTTACTGGTGTACACAGAGATGAAGTAATAAAACTATCCCAGCCTCATCAAAAAGAAACCTTCCTTCTGTTTAGTTCCTTCATTCCCTTACTACAATTAACTGGTTCACTTAGTTTTGTCCCAGAACACTGCAATACAAAGCTTTGGCCTCAAATTGGAGACACCACCCAGCTAAGACACAGACAACAAGGCAAGTGCCTTCCTCTCCCCAGATGAGCCACCCCACAAGCAACAGTCATCATCACAACCTTCATGTCCCACCCCAGCAAACACAAGGATGACTGTGCCCAATTCAAGCCTCCTCTTCCTCCCCACTGTATGTGATGAGATTTGCAGTGGGCAGTCAGAAGAGCCTGGAGGCACCTGAGCCCCCTCCTTTGCTGCCTGTCTTCCTCTTGTAGTAGGTCTTCAAATGAAGTCACAGTGGTACCTTTGGGACATCTCAGTCATTTCCACAGAGAGAGGTTGTCAGCTTGCAGCCACAGCCATCTTCACTGCTACCTAATGGCCTCAAGCTGAGGCTGGGGAGGTTTAGATTGGACATTAGGAAAAAGTTTTTCATGGAAAGAGTGGTCAGGGACTGGAATGAGCTGC
This sequence comes from Eubucco bourcierii, assembly GCA_013396675.1. Lineage (NCBI taxonomy): Eukaryota > Metazoa > Chordata > Aves > Piciformes > Ramphastidae > Eubucco > Eubucco bourcierii. Next base: position 208,691 of record VWZE01014150.1, read on the forward strand.
CCAGGGAGGTGGTGGAGTCACCAACCCTGTGTTGAAGGGTGGTCTGGATGTGATGGATATGGTTTAAGGTGAGTCTTGTAAAGTAGGGTTCTAGGTTGGACTTGGTGATCCTGAGGAGCTTTGCCAACCTGCATGTTTCTGTGATGAGGAGAAGGAAACTGATCTATAGGAAAGAAAGCTCAAGAAACAGAGGCAAAGCAGGTGGTTTCTGATGGAAATAGGCATCAGATTTCTGATTGCCCTTGAAATTGCAGTTGACATCCCTGAGATGAGCTGCATGGCTGCACTTACCTCAGTGTAACTACTGATGCATTACTCACAGCACTCCATACCCACTCTGACAGATGCTATTTCAAGGCTCCATTCTACCTGACTTCCTCTTCTCCATTTTCACTTTTCCCTTTTGACTTCCACAAGAGAGTCAAGTCACAAAACAAGCATCCTTCCCTGCCTCCCATCTTAATTTATCTGCCACCATCCATCTTAGAGGTCTTTTCCAACCTTAATGGTTCTATGATCTTACCTCTCAGAGTCCTCTCTAGCCTTATTCATCCCTTGTGTCTTTCAACAACTCTTCACTGGTCCCTGTTCTAACTTTGCATCTTCAATCCTAGTTTACCACTACGAACAAGTCTGACTTACCAACCAAAAGTTCTGCCCAGGTTGGTAGTTTGGAGTTTGACCCAAACCTTTCAGTCCCAGGCATTATCACCAGCACTTTGTTTGGATTTTTCTTCCCACCTTTCCCTGGCCTGGCTGGATGCTGTCCATTAGGGCTGCCCTCAGGCTGTTCTGATTTGTAGTCGAGCTGCCACCAGCCCATGGAGCTATTTGGAAGCACTGATGCTGGCTTCCAAGTAGGCTCACACCAACTGTTCATCCACCTCTTTTAGTCTAGGAGCCACAGGACACTGAAGGAGGCACAAATGTGAGGTCATTTGTCTTCATGCTCGCTAATGAAGGAGCTTGGTGGTCCTGTGCAAGTGTCTCCAAAAAACAAAACAAAACAAATGTCCCCTTCCTGAGTGTTTCTGAAGCAAATAGCCTGTTGTGAGCCACACCTGCCCTCTCCCTGTGTGCTGCTTGGCTGAAGGAAGTCCTTCCCATTTCCTTGCTGCAGCTGTTCGGACTGCTGCTGAGAATGGGAGAACTTCAGCAGGGCAAGGCCTGCTGTGATTTAAAATGAGACTCCAAAGTGACCTACACTTCTTGTCAGGCTGCAAGCAAGACCAACACTTTGAGGTCTGACAAGCAGTGCGGAAGCAAGGGGCAAGAAAGCATCGATTTAATGAGGCTTTGATCTGAGGAAAGCTGCCTGGTGGGGAGACAGTGCGGGGTGACAGAGAATCAAACAAGTGCCTGAGCTCTGGCTAAAGGCAAGGGAAAGGGGATGTTTATAAACCCTGAACAGCTGTGTCCTGGAGCTGAACACACCTGCCCCAGAGCCATTCATCAGGAGGTAAAGCCAGGCTGCTATTCTCTCGTTACGTTCAAGGCAAGAAGGAGGTCTGGCTGCTGTGCTACCTGCCTTCTGGATCACTACCTGATCTCACTGACAGTGTAAAAAGGTACAAAGAAGAGCAACAAAGCTGGTGAATGGTCTACAGAACCTGTGAGAAGTGGCTGAGGGAACTGGGATTTGCTTAGCCTGGAGAAAAAAAAACCCTTCTCACTCTCTACAGCTGCCTGAAAGGAGGTTGCAGCAAGGTGGAGGTCAGTTTGTGCTGCCAAGCAACAAGAGACAGGACAAGAGGAAACAGCCTCGAGTTGAACCAGGGAAGATTTAGGTTGGAGGTTAGGAAAAATGCCTTCACATTTCATTAAGAAAAATCTCCTCACCAAAGCAGTTGTCAAGCTCTGCAAGAGCACACCCACACTGCACTGTGCTGCTCTGTATGGACACAGTGGTTGGGATGGGCTTTGTGTTCTCTACAGCAGAGACAGCAAAAGCTGAGTGGTTAGAAGGATGTGGTAGAACTCACATGACAGCTAACAGTCCCTAGCATGCTGGTTAGAGCACTGCTCAGACCACCAGTGAAGGGCACCTGACACAAATAGCCACCTGCATTAGGTCATCATGAGACAAAGCCCAGAGCTGTTGATGCTGCTGAGCTGTTGCTGTCACTTCACTGGGTTTGCCTGGGGCAGATGTCAGCAGTGGCACTGCACCATACAGTGACAGGGATACAGAGAGCTAAATTCCACAATAAAGAGCTGTCTAGACTGGTTATTCCTCCTAACAGCAGTCTGCAGCAGCACCAGGAGCAAGTGAGTCCTGAGAGTCAGTCAACGGATGAGCCAAGTTAACACTTAGCTCACCTGCACCAAGGTGCTGGAAGTTGTTATGCTCTTTTCTAAGCCAGGAGAAGTAAAGCAAAGAGACCAAGAGCAGTGTTCTCAGTCTGGGATAACTCTGCTCAGGTACTGGCATTAGAAAGGATTCAGCTGCTATATTCTCCAGGTCTTCATTGAACCAGAATCATACAAACAGGCTGGAAAAGGTCATTGGGTCCAGCAGTTAACACCACCTACAAGACTTCTCCAGAAACGTGTTCCTTGGATTTCTTGCCACTCCACACATCTTGGCTGTCCAAAAGGGCAGAAGCCATCTGCTCTCACCCAAAGTAAATACTAAGCCATGAGCTTTCTTGCCTGTATCCCATGTCTAAGGGGACTTCTGTGACACCTATCCCATGTCTAAGGGAATTAATTCCCTTGAATCAAAGTAAATCACAGGATCACAGAAACATTCAGGTTGGCAAAGTCCCTCGGGATCACCAAATCCAACCCATGCTCCTGCTCTACAAGGTACACCCCAAACCATAGCCCCAAGCACCACATCCCAACGACTTTTAAACACATTCAGGGTTGGTGACTCCACCACTTCCCTGGGCAGCTCATTCCAGTGCCTGACAGCTCTTGCTGGGAATTTTTTTTTCCCTAATATCCAGTCTAAACCAACCCAGTGGCAGCTTGAGGCCATTCCCTCTTGTCCTATCACTAATTACCTCTGACAAGAGACCACAACCTTCTTTCAGGTAGCTGCAGACAGCCATGAGGTCTCCCCTCAACCTCCTCTGCTTTAGACAAGCACTGAATGCCTGTGGAACTGAGTTCACCTCAGGACAGCCTGAACAATCCCCTTGTGGTTTGGTTTGGGGTTTTTTTTTGGGTCATTAATATCTCAGCTGAGGAACTTGAGGACCAAAGGGACATGTGATAAAGGTGACTGAAACTGCACAAAAGAGTCTAGGGGCCTTGTGACCAGGCAGAGCAGAGGACCCCTGGCAGATGGAAGCCCTGCTGAAAGAGGGATCTCCACCTCAGCAGCAAACTCTGCTGCCTGCAACCTACAGCAGTTTTGTTCTCCAGTTCACATTGTCAGTTCAAGCTGCAGGAAATAAGTGTCACTGGCTGAATGTGGGGCCGTGACTTCTCCCTCTATGGGAAGATTACATGCAGCAGAATGTTTTTCTCCCCCATAAACACCTAGTGTGCCAACAACAAAGGCCCTTGTGTGGCAGGAATTAAGCAGTCCTAGCTGCAGTCTCTGCCACTCTGTTGCTGTGGCACTAATCCTAGCAGAGGACAAAGGATCCTGCCTCTTTTGCTTTATCTCCTGGACAACCATCCTATATAAACACACTGCTACCTCATTCCCATTGCTGCAAAGTGGTCCTTACCAGGGGTGCCAGAAGGGCTTGGATTGAGCCCGTGCCAAAAGAACAAATGGTGTCAGCACATTTCTTAAGGATCTGGATGGCAACATCACAACGAGGCATTAGGCTTGATATGGAAACACAAACCCTTCATTATCATTGTCTGGCAGCAATGAGCACAGAGGCAGATTTGGTTTCTGGGTCATGATGGGCACAACACAGTATGTTCATAGCTTAGGCTTGGGGGTTTTCCCTGCTTGTCCACTGCCAATGGTTTTCAGCCCCTTTGACTTCACTGTTTGCCTCCCTTCCTTTTTACTCTTTCCATTTGGTGGGAGATGATGATGATGTCAGCACTCCTTAGAACATCCTTCTTAAACACATCTCCTCCTTCTGATACATCAGCTCACATTTTGTCAATATCACTCACTTCTTTTTCTAATGCAAGGCTAAGGCACCACAGCATAGATAAGAGGCATCCACTAATTATTTCTGTCAAGCCTGTATCAATACTTATCATATTCCCACCATTATGAGTCCCTCAGCAGTTCATCCTGGTGTTGGCCAAAGCCAGCACTGGCTAATGCACTTCTGGAGTTGATAACAACACTGCTCCAGTCCACAGCTCTCACTTTGTGCTGCAACCTCTAGAATATGCTGAGTTACAGGAATGCCACTGATGTGAAGCCAGTTATGGCAAGTGGTAATTAATGTTTGTAACCCTGCTGGGAAGAGATTGCAGTGCTGGGCAGAGCTGTGCAGGGACACCCAGTTGGGCTGGGGGCAGACTGAGAGCCTGGGATGCTGTTGTAGAAAATCCAAAGTGTGCTAATTCTGACAGAGCATCATAGCACTGTGAGTGCAAGAGTGTGCTGGGCTGCAGCAAGGGCAAGCAGGGCAAAGGAGACAATTCTGTCCCTTTGCTCTGCTCTCCTCTTACCCCACCTGGAGTCCTGTGAGCAGTTCTGGAGCCCCCAACACAAGCAGGACATGGAAGTGTTGGAGCCAGTCCAGACGAGGCCATGAAAATGCTCAGAGGGCTGCAGCAGCTCTGCTGTGAGGACAGGCTGAGAGAGTTGGGGCTCTGCAGCCTGGAGAAGAGAAGGCTTCCAGGAGACCTTAGAGTAGCCTTCCAGTATCTGAAGGGGGCTCCAGAAGGGCTGGGGAGGGACTATTGACAAGGTCTTGTTATGACAGGATGAGGAGAAACCCTTAAAACTCATCTAGCCCAACTCCCATGCAGTAAGCAAGGACATCTGTAACTAGATCAGGCTGCTCAGAGCCACATTCCAACCTGCCCTTGGAAAACCTCCTTTCCTAAAAAACTTTTCATCATGTTATTTCTCTCTTTCTTTCTCTCTTTCTCTCTTCCTTTCCCTCTTTCTCTTTTCCTTTCTTTCTCTCCTTCTCTCTTTTTTCTTTCTCTCTTTCTTTCTTCTCTTAAGCTCACTAAATATCTCAGATCACACATTTCAGTTCCATCTGTCTCCAAGCTGACCTAACCCTAAACCCTAACCCTAACCCTCTACCTTTTGAGACATCTTTTTATCCACCTACCCAACACAGACACTGAGCATCATGTGTAGGGATCAATAATTTCAGCATGGATTTTCTGCTGCTAATATTCCTCTTACATGGGGAAAGAGCAGGTTTTATAGCAAATTTATTTGTGGTCTTGGGTAAAGAGGGGAGGAAAAAGAAAGCCTGAGTAATTTTTACTGTTCTCAGCAGGTTCCCCAAGGCAGCAATTCCTGGTGTGCAAACACTTGTTTAAGGCTGGGGCTTCATACCAGTGCTCTGCCTCACCACACACTCAGAGGTGAGAAAGGCAGGTCCCTGCTTATTTACACTGCAAGCAGAGGTGATAATTTCATCCCCAAATCCAGTGACATTCACTTGCAGAGTAATAAACAGATATTTGAGGGGGGGAAGAAATGCTATTTGTAGGGATGAAATAGCTGGGTATTAGCAGCAACAAGGGTGTTTTGCCATCAGGGCAGCCAAGTGTAACAGAGTCACCCAGAAACCTTTAGCCTCAGTGCTTTTTGCCACACTCAGTTGGTGGTCTCCTGCCATTCATCTCTCAGGCTCTGTTCCAACAACCAGGATGACAAATGGCACTTTTTCAAGTGTGATTACCACCATGATCTGGCAGGATGCACAGCAGATTCCATCATGTGTAAGCTGCAGCAGCATGGGAGAGATGAGCCTGGATCTATATTATGTTTTCATACCACAGCCATGATTCAGTTTGAAGCATATAAAATAGCTTTTTTTTTTTTTTTCCCTTGCTATTTTAACTCATTCCAAAGAAAGTAGACTGTACACCTGGGTTCCAAGCATTTTTTTTTTCCACAGGAAGAGAAGTGAGGAAATATTCTAAAAAGCCTCTATGTAATTAAAGCCTTGAGTGACCTCTTCTAGAGGGAGATATCCCTGCCTATGGTGGGGGTTGGAACTGGATGATCTTTGAGGTCCCTTCCAACCTAAACCATTCTAAGTTTAGGGGTTGTCCTGGTAGGGCATAAATCCTGCCAGGCTGGTTTAGCCCTTGCTCTCCTCCTCCTGTTGCAGGCCCAGGGGTTGGTGGGGGGTTGGAACTGGATAATCTTTGAGGTCCCTTCCAATCTAAACCATTCTAAGTTTAGGGATATACACTCTTCTCTTTCTTGTATAAGCCCTCAAACTAGTGCCAGCAAAGTACTAGTGCCAAAGAGAAGTACCAAACAGCAGTCCCAAAGATGTACTATGTCAAGCAAACAGCCACAGCGTGGATTTCTTGGAGCTGGGGATGCAGCACAGAGGTTGAGAAGAGGGCAGAGCTGCAATGCCACCTCTGCCACACACTGTTGAGCCTCTCCTCTGCTAGTGAGAGGTGTTTGCATTTCTCCAATGAAAGAACTTTTCTTTAAAAGTGAGAGGAAGGTTGCACCTCTGCCAGTATAGGAAATCAGATCTACAGGGAGAGACTACTTCCATCAGCCTGTCCTCATGGGGGAGGCTGGAGCCCCCCACACACAGTGAATTCACCCAGACTAGACTCAGCTGGCAGGCATTTCAGGGATGGAGCTTTATATTCACATCTTAGCACAATATATAAGCAAATATTTACAATATATTACAGATACTTACTGCTATGTGCAGCAATATATAAGTTAAAAGTAATTCACAAACACAATCCCCCTCCCAAAAATCAGAGTCCCCAGGAGGGCCTCCCAACCACCCTGCCACCTTCTTTCCACCCCTCTGCCTTATCCCACAGTCTGCTTTACATGCAAGGTGAGTTGGAAGAATGGACAAGGGGGGCTTTAGAAGCAGAATGATGAGTTGGGTTATGTGCAGGGTCAGGCAGAAGCAGTTCACACAGCAGAGGCCAGGGAGAGACACAGACTGAGCTGTCTGTGTTTTTGTTCTTGCTTTTATACATCTCAGCAAGCCTAGGAGGGCAGCAGACATCAGCAGTGTTTGCTTTTCACAGCCTAGCATCTAACTTTTCTCATTAAAATATTCCAATTAGCCTCAAACCAGTCCAGGGTTGTTAGTTTGGAGAAGAGAAGGCTCCAAGGAGACCTTATTGTGACCCTGCAGTATCTGAAGTGGGCTACAAGAAAGCTGGGGAGGGACGTTTTAGGGTGCCAGGTAGTGGCAGTAGGGGGAACAGATGCAAGCTGGAAGAGGGTAGATTCAGACTGGGTGTCAGGAAGGAGCTCTTCACCATGAGAGTGGTGAGACCCTGGAACAGGTTGCCCAGGGAGGTGGTGGAAGCCTCATCCCTGGAGGTTGTTAAGGCCAGGCTGGATGTGGCTCTGAGCAGCCTCACCTAGTGTGGGCTGTCTCTGCCCACAGCAAGGGGGTTGGAACTAAATGACCCTTGAGGTCCCTTCCAACCCTGACAATTCTGTGATCTCATGTTCAGGCCAAGTTGCTGCAGCTCTAGCAAAGTGGAGTTCCAGCTCAGTGCAGCCATGTGCACAGAGTCAAAGAACTGATCCTCAGAGAGAAGGACAACACTGATGATTTCATATTCCACCACGTGAAGGTATCCAAGTCATGCTTCTCAGTCTGCCTTTTACACCACCTTCCATCACGAGCTATTTATAATAAATAAATAAACAATACCTTAAATAAATACCTTAATGAATAAACAAACCTTATTGTGGTCTACAACCACCTGAAGGGTGATTGTAGCCAGGAGGAGGTTACCTTCTTCTCTCAGGCAAGCAGCAGCAGAACAAGAGGACACAGTCTCAAGCTGTGCCAGAGGAAGTTTAGGCTGGAGGTGAGGAGAAAGTTCTTCACTGAGAGAGTCATTGACTGCTGGAATGGGCTGCCCAGGGAGGTGGTGGAGTCACCATCCCTGGAGGTGTTCAAGGCAGGTTTGGATGTGGCACTTGGTGCCATGGTCTGGTCTTGAGGGCTGTGGTATCAGGTTGGACTTGATGATCTTTGAGGTCTCTTCCAACCCTGGTGATACTGTGAGACTGTGATACTGTGATAAATAAGTAAACACTCCAGGTGTGTGGAGCACATTTCAGAGCAACTGGGATGCTCTTGGATGGGGTTAGGGGAACAGTGTTTGTGGTGCTGTTTCTCTGTGGTCATCTCAGTATTAAATACTTGTGATAGCATTCCTGTGAGTCCCTGCTAAGAAAGACAATAAAGGGAAGTAGCAGCTGGGCATTAGAAACTCACACATTTCATATGCAGTGCACATGTGCCTCCCAATCCTAGAGAAATGATATTAATCACAATTTAATTATGTGGCTGCCCTATTAAATTAGAATTAGGGGCTAGAGTCGACAGTGAAAGAGGTCTTGAGTTTCACCAGCTGCAGCTCAGCTTTGGTATGTCCTACTGGGTATTTTTACAACATTAAAATGTTAAAAGTAATAATCACCTGTGGATATTAAAACACCTCTGACAGCTGGCACTTCCCCACTTTTAATAGCTAGCCAGGGGTTCCCTTCACTGCTGTGTGTAATTTAGGCATCATTTAGTGATTAATTGTAGGAAAAAATTATTTTGGTGGTGGAGGGAAAACAAATGGAGGCAGCTCATGGCATGGAAAGGTGCTGTGTAGTCACAGCTTGGGATCTGGAAAGGTGGCAGCAGTTCACAGAAGGCATCTCTAAGCAACAAGCACTGCTGGAGGGAGAGGTGGGCACAGGTGGGTGCATTTCTCCCTGTGCTGAAGGTCTGACTCTGACATCAAATCAATTTTCTGTTTATTTAACTGCAAGTTCCCTCAAGTGAAGTCTGAAGACCTCCATCATCCCCCTGCACCCATACAACCACATGAACCTCCACTAGCTGGGGGTGTTTTCTGTGGAAGTGTGGCTTGATAGCTCTCTGGAGATGAAGATATCACAGGTTCACAGCTCACAGAATGTCAGGGGTTGGAAGGGACCCAAAGAGCTCATCCAGTCCAACCCCCCTGCCACAGCAGGAGCAGACAATCCAGCTCAGGGCACACAGGAACACATCCAGACAGGCCTGGAAAGGCTCCAGAGAAGGACACTCCAAAACCTCTCTGGGCAGCCTGTGCCAGTGCTCTGGGACCCTTCCAGGCAAGAAGTTGCCCCTTGTGTTGAGCTGGAACCTCCTGTGCTGCAACTTCCATCCATTGCTCCTTGCCCTACCCCAGGCAGCAGTGAGCAGAGCCTGTCCCCCCTATGCTACAATGTTGTCCAAACTTTCTTCCAACTTTGGGCTGGAAACTAAGCTGAAACTTTGCAAAACTGAGCTGTGTGTGCAGTGTTCTACAGAATTTCATTAATCCCTGATATGAAATGGACCTCACAGGTCATAGAATCAGAGTCACAGAGTCAGTCAGGCTGGAAGAGACCTCCAAGCTCACCCAGCCCATCCTATCCCCCAGCCCTAGCCAATCAACCAGACCATGGCACTAAGTGCCCCATCCAGGCTTTGCTTCAACGCCTCCAGGGACAGTGACTGCACCACCTCCCTGGGCAGCCCATTCCAATGCCAATCACTCTCTGTGTCAAGAACTTCCTCCCAATATCAGGAGGAGTCTTCTCTTCCCCTTCACTGTAGATCATTATTTCTCTCACCACTGCCTGCTGAGTTACCCTGCTCCTTCCAAAGGGCTAACTGGACCCTCACCTGGCTTTATATCTTCTCTGTCTGCAATGGGCAATGCTGTTACATTTTTTATATGGAGAGGAATATTCTCATCTCTCACAGACTGGACATGGCAGGAAGAGGCAAACCAAACACCAACAGGGAGGGAAGTGGTACAGGTTTTATTACTCCAGCTCTTTTTCCACCAATTACCCCCAGGATCTCCCTGGGGCCAGGCACAGCAACTTGAAGATTGCCCAGTGACTGGAACAGGGAGGGGGAATATTAGTCTAAAGCAGCTGAAAACCTGGAAATGAGGTACTTGGGAGCATCTTAATATAAAATAAAGAGTGTGGGCACAAAGCATTAAATTGTGTGGCTGGGGATCTATAAACCTGCAGCCTCCAGGAGCAGGAAATAAACTCAGGCTGTGAGCGAGGCCACAGCATCATTCAGCAAAGGCTTGGCAGGCAGTTCCACTGGAGAGCCAGGATGGGATGCTCAGGGAGTGCTCCAGCTGCACATGACTGCTTTTATTTGTCTGGCTTTGGCAGTGCAGCTCCAGCAGTCTGCCTGCCTCATTCCTCTCTTGGGCTGCTGCTGCTTTGGTGGGTTTGTGAAGGAATCTTGTTCACTGGTTCTGAGTGCTGGTTGATCTGTCTTCAGTGCATGGCAGATCTCTCTTCTTGTCACTGCTGCTTTTGACCCTCATGACATTCAACAAGGCCAAGTGTAAGGTCCTGCACCTTGGGTAGGCACAATCCCAAGCACAACTCCAGGCTGGGTGGGGAATGGCTGAGAGCAGCCCTGAGGAAAAGGACCTTGGAGTCTGGGGTGATGAAAAGCTGAACATGAGGCTGCTGTGTGAGTGCAGCCCAGACAGCAACTGTGTGCTGGGCTGCAGCAAGAGCAGTGTGGGCAGCAGGGCAAGGGAGGGGATTGTGCCCCTTGGCTCTGCTCTCCTCAGACCCCACCTGGAGTCCTGTGTGCAGTTCTGGAGCCCCCAGCACAGGAAGGACATGGAAGTGTTGGAACCAGTCCAGAGGAGGCCACCAAGATGCTGAGAGGGTTGCAGCAGCTCTGCTGTGAGGACAGGCTGAGAGAGTTGGGGCTCTGCAGCCTGGAGAAGAGAAGGCTTCCAGGAGACCTTGGAGTGTCCTTGTAGTATCTGAAGGGGGCTACAGGAAGGCTGGGGAGGGACTATTGACAAGGTCTTGTATTGACAGGAGGAGAAGGAATGGGTTTGAACTGTCAGAGGGGAGATTGAAACAGAGCAGGATCACCTGGGATAGTCCACACAGGATGCATCCAGGCAGGTTTTGAATGCCTCCAGAGAAGGAGATTCCACAGCCTCTCAGGGCAGCAGAGAGATCAGGATTTCACTCCAGGGTGATCCTTTGTCAAAAGCAGGACATTTTCTAACATTGTTTTCAGCCACAGAAATTGCTTCATGATTTTCAAACAAAAGGCACTCCTGAGTCCTAGCAGATGTGCTGTTTTTTCTCTCTCTGCCTCTCCATCTCTCTGTCTCTCTGCCTTATTTTTCTCCCTTTTGAAAGTTTCAAATACACACAAGTGAATATTTCCTACTAACACTCTGGGAGAATGCTGTAGACAGCAAACCACAGAGCAGAAACAACTGAAACTACCTGAGAACAGACATTGCTTGCAAAGCAAAAAAGCCGAGCCAACACCCTACCAGACTTTTGATTTTCTAGTCAGGAAGATGAGTTAAAAAACCAAAAAAGGTATTTGCTAAATAGCAATTCTTAAGGGAGAGGATATTTTGGTGTGTTTGTTGTCAATCTGGCTAACCCTGAGAGGATTTCTGTAGTCCAGAAGTTAAATTCATCTCACTTAACATCTGCCCTCCGGGATGCAGTAATCAGATCGCAGCTACAGTCACTTGAAATGTTTTCAGCCCAGCCTAGGATCCAACCAAGCTCAAGCATCAGCTCACATTTTTGTACTTAGCCAATCCTTCAAGCCAGGCTCCCCACAGTGCACAGATTCTTTAGTTAGCTTGGACCAAGTGTTGAGCAAAGCTGGGGTTAATTATGACTTCATGTAGAAACCACCATAAACACTGCGGCTCGCTTGAATTTTGATTTCCAAACTAGCCAAGACTTGTGGCTTTTGGCTGAGCACCACTGGGTGCTTCACTCGTGTGGTAACTCGAAACTGAAAACAAAACAAACCAAAACAAACAAACAAAAAAGCCTCCAACAACACAGAGGGAATGGATAAATAAATAAATAAACAACCAGGGCACTGAAACTCCACCGGTCTGACTTTGATGCGCTTCAGCCTGCCAAGCTACCTGCAGCCTCTCTGGACACCTGGTGACAAGGCTCCATGCCAACACCATGACTTGCTGCAGCCTTACAGGGCTTCTTTCCCTTATGTCTTGCATGTTGCAAGGGAGCAGTCACAACTTGGGGTTGTCCTGTTCAAATCTGTCCCTGTGACACCAGCATGGTACCTGTGGGTTGAT
>VWZE01014151.1:31527-45668 GCA_013396675.1 Eubucco bourcierii
GACTCCAGGTGGGGTCTGAGGAGAGCAGAGCAAAGGGGCACAATCCCCTCCCTTGCCCTGCTGCCTACACTGCTCTTGCTGCAGCCCAGCACACAGTTGCTGTCTGGGCTGCACTCACACTGCAGCCTCATGTTGAGCTTTTCATCACCCCACACCCCCAGGGCCTTTTCCTCAGGGCTGCTCTCAGCCATTCCCCACCCAGCCTGGAGCTGTGCTTGGGATTGTGCCTACCCAGGTGCAGGACCTTACACTTGGCCTTGTTGAATGTCATGAGTTTGGCCTGGGCACAGCTCTGCAGCCTGTGCAGGTCCCTCTGGATGGATCCCTGCCCTCTAGCAAGCCGACTGTGCCACACAGCTTGGTGCCATCTGCACACACGCTGAACATGCACTGATTCCTCTGTGCACCCTCAGACTTGAGAAGTGCTTTCTTGTCACAGGAGTGTTTGACACAGAGTACAAACCTCGTGTGCAAAACTATTTTGTCAGAGCTGTTTGTGATGGTTGGGGATGAGGTTTGCTGATGAGCAGGGTAGAGTTAGATTAGATGCAAGCTTCTTCCCTGTGAGGGCGGTGAGACACTGGAGCAGGCTGCCCAGAATGGTTGTGGGTGCCTGTTCAAAGCCAGGTTGGATGGGACTTGGAGCAACCTGGTATAGTGGAAGATATCAGTGTCTGTGGCAGGGGGTTGAAACTAGATGATCTCTAAGATCTATTCCAACTCAAACCACTCTTTGTATTGCAAGGAAAATATAGTCTGGAGGTTCACAGCTTGACAGACTCTCTTCTCAGCAGCTTGTAGGCTCATTCTTTGGAACTAGATGATCTTTAAGGTCCATTCCAACTTGGACCACTCTTTGTAATACAAGAAAAATAGAACTGAGGGTTCATAGTTTGGCTGTCCCCCTTCTCAATAACTTGCAGGTTCATTCATCAGAGCTAGATGATTTCTAAGGTACATCCAACTCAGACCCCTCTTTGTAGTACAAGGAAAATATAACTTGACAGTCCCTCTTCTCCATAGCTTGTAGGCTCATTCTTTGGAACTAGGATTAGCTTTAAGGTCCATTTCAACTCAGACCACGCTTTGTACTACAAGGAAAACACAGCTGAGAGTTCATAGCTTGACTGTCCCACTTCTCAGCATCTTGTAGGATAATTCATCAGAACTAGATGATGTTTAAGGTCCACTCCAACTCAGACCCCTCTTTGTAGTACAAGGAAAATATGACTTGACAGGCCCTCTTCTCCATAGCTTGTAGGTTCATTCTTTGGAACTAGATGATCTTTGAGGTCCCTTCCAGCTCAAACCACTCTTTGTACTACAAGGAAAATACAGCTGGAGGTTGATAGCTTGACTGTCCCTCTTCTCAGCAGCTTGTAGGCTCACTCACCAGAACTAGATGATCTTTGAGGTCCATTCCAACTTGGACCACTCTTTGTAGTATAAGGAAAATATAACTTGCCAATCCCTTTTCTCCATAGCTTGTAGGCTTATTCTTTGGAACTAGGATTATCTTTAAGGTCCACTCCAAGTCAAACCACTCTTTGTACTACAAGGAAAATATAGCTGGAGGTTCACAACTTCAGAGTCTCTTCTCAGTATCTTGTAGGCTCATTCTTTGGAACTAGATGATCTTTGAGGTCCATTCCAGCTCAAACCACTCTTTGTACTACAAGGAAAATACAAGTGGAGGTTCATAGCTTGACAGTCCCTCTTCTCAGCAGCTGGGATTATCTTTAAGGTCCATTTCAACTCAGACCACTCTTTGTAGCATGAGGAAAATACAGCTGAGGGTTCATAGCTTTACTGTCCCTCTTCTCAGTATCTTGTAGGCTCATTGACCAGAACTAGATGATCTTTGAGGTCCATTCCAACTTGGACCACTCTTTGTAGTACAAGCAAAATATAACTTGTCAGTCCCTCTTCTCCATAGCTTGCAGGTTCATTCTTCGGAACTAGATGATCTTTGAGGTCCCTTCCAGCTCAAACCACTCTTAGTACTACAAGGAAAATACAGCTGGAGGTTCATAGCTTTACTGTCCCTCTTCTCAGCAGCTTGTAGGCTCATTCACCAGAACTAGATGATCTTTGAGGTCCCTTCCAGCTCAAACCACTCTTAGTACTACAAGGAAAATACAACTGGAGGTTCATAGCTTGACTGTCCCTCTTCTCAGCAGCTTGTAGGCTCATTCACCAGAACTAGATGATCTTTGAGGTCCATTCCAACTTGGACCACTCTTTGTAGTGCAAGGAAAATATAGGTGGGGGCTCATAGCTTGACAGTCCCTCTTCTCAGCAGCTTGCAGGCTCATTCATTGCACCTCATTGCAAGAGCGAAATAGCTGGATCAAATCTGGCCTGGCCATCTTGGCATTCAAATTCTCCAAGTTTATCTCATCCTCTCTCATAAAGCTCCTTTTCAGCCAGCTTGGGAGCAGCTCAAAAAAAAAAAACCAAAAAAAAAATGAAGAAAACAAAGATGCAATCTTGGAGTGACATATCATAATGAGACCTTTTCAGGCCCTCAAACTTTCTCATTAACTTGCACCAAGTGCAGACTTTGAAAATGACAAAAAGATTTTCTCTCCTAGCAGCCCATAAATAGTCTGGGCTTAGAGCATTCCACATTGTCTCCATCTTCTTGGCTCCTTCCCAAGAAGCAGCTTCTTTCTGGCACGCTGCACTCGATGGGAATGATATTGTAGGAAGAACAAAGTGCAGTTTTTCCAAAGGAAATAATAAATCTGCTGGAGGCTTTCAAAGCAAGGGAATATAATCAGCAAGTGAGTTCTTTTCCTTCTCTCTTTCATTTCAGGAATGTAGGAAGAGCACAGATGTTAGTTTGGAACCATTAACATCTTAACTATAAAGACATGCAAAGTATTTCCCAGTGCCTTTTCCCCCTTCTTTTGTTTATTTTCTTTTATTTATTTTTCTCTTATTTAATCTATTTTTTATTATTTTATTTATTTTTTATTCTTTTATTGTCTTTTTTTTTCCTTTTATTTGTTTTTTTTCCTTTCCCCCCCCCCCCCCTTTTTTTTTTTCCTTTCTTCAGGAGTNCCCCCCCCCCCCCCTCTAAAATTTTTTTTCTCCCTCTTCTTCATCCTGTATACTCTAAGCAGGGCAAGATCACATCACACTTTTGCCAAACTGCCAGGATGCCAATGATGAAGAATATTTTTATTCTTTTAAAATCCATTTGTCATTCTGTCTCCTCATATTTTATCTCCCTTTATCTCTATCCTTTTATCTCTAGCTCCAAAGCAACTCAAATGTGTAAAAAGAGGGCAGCAGTTAGTTGCTGATGTTAGATACCCACTAAGTTCAACCTAAAATTGAGAGGTCAGCCCCAAGATGTTCTTGATGATTAATAAAAAAAATTTAATTCATGGATGGAATTTAGCTACTGGGGTGGGGAAAAAGAATGGACATGTTTGCCATTTAGCTTTTCTTTTTAACAGCCTAATCAGGGCTGAAGCTGGTGGGAGAGTTGCACCTGAGCAACCTGATCTAGTTGAAGTTGTCTCTGCTGACTGCATAGGAGAGGTTGGAGCAGATGAGCTCTAAAGGTCTCTTCCAACCCAAAGAAGGGCTGAAGCTGGTGGGAGAGTTGGATCTGAGAAACCTGATCTAGTTGAAGATGTCTCTGCTGACTGCATAGGGAGGGTTGGAGCATATGAGCTCTAAAGGTCCCTTCCAACCCAAAGCAGGGCTGAAGCTGGAGGGAGAGTTGCACCTGAGCAACCCAACAGGACTGAAGCTGGAGGGAGAGTTGCACCTGAGCAACCCAATCTAGTTGAAGATGTCTCTGCTGACTGCATGGCGGGGGTGGGATGGGGGTGTGGGGTGTGTTGGATTAGATGAGCTCTAAAGGTCCCTTCCAACCCAAAGAAGGGCTGAAGCTGGTGGGAGAGTTGGATCTAAGCAACCTGATCTAGTTGAAAATGTCTCTACTGACTGCATAGGGGAGGTTGGAGCAGATGAGCTCTAAAGGTCCCTTCCAACCCAAAGAAGGGCTGAAGCTGGTGGGAGAGTTGGATCTAAGCAACCTGATCTAGTTGAAAATGTCTCTACTGACTGCATAGGGGAGGTTGGAGCAGATGAGCTCTAAAGGTCCCTTCCAACCCAAAGTAGGACTGAAGCTGGAGGGAGAGTTCGGTCTGTGCAACCTGATCTAGTTGAAGATGTCTCTGCTGACTGCATAGAGGGGTAGGGGTTGGACCAGATTGAGCTTTAAAGGTCCCTTCACATTCTGTGATTCTGTGCTCCACAGCCTCCCTGGGCAGCCTGTGCCAGTGTCTCATCACCCTCACTCCAAAGAACTTCTTCCTAACATCCAGTTTTAATCTTCCAGTTCAAACCTATTCCTCTTCCTCCTGTCATTACAAGACCTTGTCAATAGTCCCTCCACAGCCTTCCTGTAGCCCCCTTCAGATACTGGAAGGCTACTCTAAGGTCTCCTGGAAGCCTTCTCTTCTGCAGGCTGCAGAGCTCCAACTCTCTCAGCCTGTCCTCACAGCAGAGCTGCTGCAGCCCTCTCAGCATCTTGGTGGCCTCCTCTGGACTGGCTCCAACACTTCCATGTCCTGCTTGTGCTGGGGGCTCCAGAACTCTGAAAGGACATGCACCCCTGTCCCATTTTAGGGCCATGAGCTACCTGGGACTGGAGGACAGCAATGCCACTTACTCCTTTGGCATGGTAAGGCTGAAGATACTGCACAGTGGTTGGGAGTTTCAAGGGAGATTCTCTTTCCTAGTGCACCTGTGCAAAAAGCAATTGGGTAGGATGAATACATCCACCAGCTAAACCAAGTCTGTCAGACTAAAACCATCTGGAATCCTCCACCCTTTCCACCCTCAGCAGGGCTGAGAGGAGGCCAAAACTTCCCTCTCCAGCTTAGGACTATGAGGCCTCAGCAGGCTGCATGTTGCAGCTCAGAATTCCCTACCATCTGGGAGCCATCTCCCACATGCTGACTATGAGGTAAGGAGAGACTCACTCTGCCTGGAGAGAGGAAAGGAGAGGAGAGGTTCAGAGAGAAGAGATTTGGAGAGGAGAGGTCCAGAGAGGAGAGTTTCAGAGAGATTTGGAGAGGAGAGGTTCAGAGAGGAGAGGTTCAGAGAGATTCGGAGAGGAGAGGTCCAGAGAGGAGAGGTTCAGAGAGATTCGGAGAGGAGAGGTCCAGAGAGGAGAGGTCCAGAGAGGTTCAGAGAGAACAGGTTCAGAAAGGAGAGGTCCAGAGAGGAGAGGTTCAGAGAGGTTCAGAGAGAACAGGTTCAGAAAGGAGAGGTCCAGAGAGGAGAGGTTCAGAGAGGTTCGGAGAGGACAGGTTCAGAGTGGAGAGGAGACGTTGAGAGAGGATAGGTTCAGAGCGGAGAGGAGAGGTTCAGAGAGGATAGGTTCAGAGCAGAGAGGAGAGGTTCAGAGAGGAGTAGAGGTTCAGAGAGAAGAGGTTCAGAGACAAGAGAAGATGTTCAGAGAGAAGAGAAGATGTTCAGAAAGGAAAGGTTTGGAGAGGAGAGGTTCAGAGAGGAAAGGAGAGGAAAGGAGAAGTTCAGAGAGGGAAGGGGAGGGGAGGGGGAGGGGAGAAGGAGGGGTTTGGAGAGGAGAGGTTCAGAAAGGAGAATTTTGGAGAGGTTCAGAGAGGTTTGGAGAGGTTTGGTTTGGGGAAGTTCAGAGAGGTTTGGAGAGGTTTGGTTTGGGGAAGTTCAGAGAGGTTTGGAGAGGAGAGGTTCAGAGAGGAGAAGAGAGGTTCAAAGAGGAGAGGAGATATCAGTCTGGGATTGGTGAAATAATTAATGACATATTTTTAGGAAGACAGACAAATGACCAAAGGAAGAGGTTGATTGCAACCTGCATGGCCTTTCACACTGACTTTCTTCTCCCAGCTCCACAGGCAGGAGGTCTAATTGCATGTGCATATTTTTTTCCCTGCTCTTTCTTCCACGTCACGTTCGCACGACTTTGTTGTGCCTTCTGCTGCTTATCTCTGCACCTGCTTAAAGACTTTTTTCCCTGAGGGAAGAATATGAAACTTGTCAGGTTTGGTATTTTTTTTCAAATACTTTTTTTTTTTTCTCTTTCCCTTTTTTCTTTTTTTTTAACCTTTGTCTTGGTTGTGCCCCTCCTAGTTATGCTGGAGAGCTGAGAACTTCCATGGAGGCATTGTGATTAAGCTGAGGATCCAACTAAATAGCCAGCTCAGGATATCAGAAATCAGTGAGAATCTTCTTCAGATGATCTTTTCACCTCTTAAGACACCAAGCAAATCATAGAATCATCAGTTCATAGAATGGTTTAAGTTGGAAGGAACCTTTAAGATCACCTAGTTCCAACCCACCCAATGGACACCTTCCACTGGCCCAAGTTTTAGACTGGAGATGAGGAAGAAGTTGTTCCCAGTGAGGGTGGTGAGACACTGGAACAGGTTGCCCAGGATGCCCTCTCCCTGAAAGTCTTCAAAGCCAGGTTGGATGAGGCCTTGAGCATGAGGGTGTCCCTGCCTATGATGGGAGGGTTGGAACTAGGTAGAATCACAGAATCATAGAATTGTCAGGGCTGGAACAGACCCCAAGGATCATCTCAGGGGTCAGTGCTGGCACCAGTGCTGTTTAACATAGAATCATAGAATGGTAAGGTTGGAAGGGACCTCAAGGATCATCCAGTTCCAACCCCCTGCCATAGGCAGGGACACCTCCCACTAGCACAGCTCACTCAAGGCCTCCTCCAACCTGGCCTTCAACACCTCCAGGGAGGGAGCAGCCACAACATCTTTGTCAGTGCCATGGACAGAGGAACCAATGCACTGTCAGCAAGTGTGCAGATAGCACCAAGCTGTGTGGCACAGTCGACTTGCTAGAGGGCAGGGATCCATCCAGAGGGACCTGGACAGGCTGCAGAGGTGTGCCCAGGCCAACCTGATGAAATTCAACAAGGCCAAGTGTAAGGTCCTGCACCTGGGTAGGCACAATCCCAAGCACAACTCCAGGCTGGGTGGGGAATGGCTGAGAGCAGCCCTGAGGAAAAGGCCCTGGGGGTGTGGGGTGATGAAAAGCTCAACATGAGGCTGCAGTGTGAGTGCAGCCCAGACAGCAACTGTGTGCTGGGCTGCAGCAAGAGCAGTGTGGGCAGCAGGGCAAGGGAGGGGATTGTGCCCCTTCGCTCTGCTCTCCTCAGACCCCACCTGGAGTCCTGTGTGCAGTTCTGGAGCCCCCAGCACAGGAAGGACATGGAAGTGTTGGAGTGGGTCCAGAGGAGGCCACCAAGATGCTGAGAGGGCTGCAGCAGCTCTGCTGTGAGGACAGGCTGAGAGAGTTGGGGCTCTGCAGCCTGGAGAAGAGAAGGCTTCCAGGAGACCTTAGAGTAGCCTTCCAGGATCTGAAGGGGGCTCCAGGAAGGCTGGGGAGGGACTATTGACAAGGTCTTGCAATGCCAGGACAAGGGGCAATGGGTTTGAAGTGGCAGAGGGGAGATTGAAAGTGGATGTTAGGAGGAAGTTGTTTGCAGTGAGGGTGGTGAGACACTGGCACAGGTTGCCCAGGGAGGTTGTGGCTGCTCCCTCCCTGGAGGTGTTGAAGGCCAGGTTGGAGGAGGCCTTGAGAGACCTGTATTAGTGGGAGGTGTCCCTGCCTATGGCAAGGGGTTGGAACTAGATGATCCTTGAGGTCCCTTCCAACCTTACCATTCTATGATTCTATGATTCTATGACACCTCACACAAGATCAGGTTGCTCAGAGCCACATCCAGCCTGGCCTTAAAAAGTTCCAAGGACATTTATTGATGATAATCAAGGTTCCTTCCAACCCAAAAGTTATGTAACTAGAGGCAATCTTACCTGTTCTCAAGAGTTTTCCAACTCTCTCTGCAGTGCTGTTTCTGTGCTCTGGAGTTTCTATGACCCCAGGCACACAAAGGTGATGAATTTAATTTCCTCACCCAACCCCAGTAGATCCTGAGGTTTACTTTTTATCTTCCCCCTACCTCCTGAACTGAAGATAATATTTATCTTCACTTAGCAGGCTGCTGAAGGAATTAATATTTCCTTGCACCGTGCTGGGGAGGTGAAGTGGTGCCGCTGCTTCCCACCACTGACCTCAGGACTATCAGAAGGTTTAATTAATCACATTTGGTGCCATCCTTTGGCAGAGCATGATCAAAGGCACAGCAGGCATAGAAACAACTATCATGATGGTGATGCATGAATTTTAATGTTGAATGATGCAGTGCTAGGCATAAAAAAAGTAAAATAGGAAGAAATCTTCTAATGGAAGGAATAAAGGTGCCCAAAACAAAATCATTGGGAGCTCTCCTGGCCAATATGGTTGGATGCTGGGAGGTGGTTGAGTCACTGACCCTGGGGTGTGCTTAAAAGTTATTTGGATGATGTGCTTGGGGGTATGGTTTAAGGTGAACCTTGCAGAGCGTGGAGTACTGTGTGCAGTTCCTGGCCCCCCAGTTCAAGAGGGACATAGAACTGCTTGAGAGAGCCCAGCACAGAGCCACAAAGGTGATGAAGGGAATGGAACAGCTCTGTTACCAGAATTTTAATGTTGAATGATGCAATGTTAGGTGTTAAAAAAGTAAAATAGAAAGAAATCTTCTAATGGAAGGAATAAAGGTGCCCAAAACAAAATCATTGGGAGCTCTCCTGGCCAATATGGTTGGATGCTGGGAGGTGGTTGAGTCACTGACCCTGGGGTGTGCTTAAAAGTTATTTGGATGATGTGCTTGGGGGTATGGTTTAAAGTGAACCTTGTAGAGCAGGGATATGGGTACTGTGGAGTACTGTGTGCAGTTCCTGGCCTCCCAGTTCAAGAGGGACATAGAACTGCTGGAGAGAGTCCAGCACAGAGCCACAAAGATGATGAAGGGAATGGAACAGTTCTGTTATGAGGAAAGGCTGAGGAGCAGGGGCTGTGCTGCTTGGAGAAGAATAGAATCAGTCAGGTTTGGAAGGGACCACAAGGATCATCTAGTTAAAATCCCCTTGCAATGGGCAGGGACTTCCTACCCTAGATCAGGCTGTCCAGAGCCTCATAGAGTCTGGCCTTAAACACCTTCAGGGATGGGGCCTCAACTGCCTCTCTCGGCAACCCATTCCAGGCTCTCACCACTCTCATGCTTGGAGATGAGGAGACTGAGAGGTGACCTCAGCAATGCTTATAAAGATGTGCAGGGTGAGTGGCAGGAGGCTGGAGCCAGGCTCTGCTGGGTGATGCCCAATGACAGCACAAGGGGCACTGGTTGGAAGCTGAGGCATAGGAAGTTTCATGGAAACAGGAGGAGATTTTTTTTCCCTGTGAGGGTGACAGAGCACTGGAACAGGCTGCCCAGGGGGGTTGTGGAGTCTCCTTCTCTGGAGATATTCAAGAGCTGCCTGGATGTGCTGCTGTGATTTGCTCCAGGTGATGCTGCTCTGGCAGGGGGCTTGGACTGGCTGAGCTTTGGAGGTCCCTTCCAGCCCCTGACATTCTGTGATTCCATGCTCCTGAGGGTCTTTTCCAACCTGAATGTCTCTGTGATTCTGTGAATCACAGATTGCATCACTGGAAGGAAGCCTTAAAGGTCACCTCACACAACCCCACTGCAGCCAGGTTGTTCAGGGCCCCATCAAGTTTGACCTTGAATGTCTTCAGGAATGGATCCTCCACCATAGAATCATAGAATGGTAAGGTTGGAAGTGACCTCAAGGATCATCTAGTTCCAACCCCCTGCCATAGGCAGGGACACCTCCCACTAGTACAGGTTACTCAAGGCCTCATCCAACCTGGCCTTGAACACATCCAGGGAGGGAGCATCCACAACCTCCCTGGGCAACCTGTTCCATTGCCTCACCACCCTCACTGTAAAGAACTTCCTCCTAACATCCAGTCTAAACCACCATCTCTTGGGGCAACCTGTTATAGTATTTCACCACTCTCATACCAACAAACTTCTTCCTAACATCCAACCTAAATCTCCCCTGCTCCAGTTTCAAACCATTGCCCCTGCTCCTGTCACTACAAGCCCTTCTGAACAGCCCCTCCCCAGCCTTTCTGTAGGTCCCCTTCAGGCAGTGAAATGCAGCTCTAAGGTCTCCCTGGAGCCTTCCCTTCTCCAGACTGAACAGCCCCAACTCTCAGCCTGTCCTCACAGAAGAGCTGCCCCAGCCCTGTGGTCACCTTTGTGGCTCTCCCTCTCCTCTGGCCTCTGTGTGGTCACTGTGATAGACTGCTTTAATAAGAGAAAACAAAAATGTTGCTGGCATACTTAATGGCCAAAATAAAGATGTCTGAGATCTGCTGTGGGTTGTCAGCTGCTTAAATCCATGTTTACAACCTGGCCTCTGGTTAACCACTGCTAGATAAGATCATGGCCTGCCTCCTGAGTGCTAACACCCAGGGGATTGACCACAGAATCATAGAATCAACCAGGTAGAATCATAGAATCAACTGTGTGCAGTCTGGAGTCCTGTGTGCAGTTCTGGAGCCCCCAGCACAGCAAGGACATGGAAGTGTTGGTGCCAGTTCAGAGGAGGCCACCAAGATGCTCAGAGGGCTGCAGCAGCTCTGCTATGAGGACAGGCTGAGAGAGTTGGGGCTCTGAAGCCTGCAGAAGAGAAGGCTCCCAGGAAACCTTAGAGTAGCCTTCCAGTGTCTGAAGGGGACTACAGGAAGGCTGGGGAGGGACTGTTGACAAGGTCTTGCAATGCCAGGACAAGGGGCAATGGGTCTGAACTGGCAGAGGGGAGATTTNAGGCCAGGTTGGATGAGGCCTTGAGTGAGCTGTGCTAGTGGGAGGTGTCCCTGCCTATGGCAGGGGGTTGGAAGTGGATGATCCTTGAGGTCCCTTCCAATCTTACCATTCTATGATTCTATGATTTCTCTGTGTTTGTTACTTGGCTGGAGGTTCTTTCTTGCGTTCCTTAGTGACTTGGTCACTCTTTTATTTTTTCTTTTTAAACCCAACTCGTTTTGTCCATGACCTAAAGCCTTACAAGATGAGTTTGGGCAACATATTCCATGCCTGACCATTCTGGGCACCCTGCTATGGGTGACTTTGCTTTAGCAGAGGCTTGGACTAGATGGTCTCCAGAGGTCCCTTCCAGCCCCTATCATACTGTGATTCCACACACTTATTCCTCTGTGCTGTGTTATCCCTTTGCCCTTGAAGCACTTCTAGATACCACCTAAAAAGGTTGGACCATGGTTTAGTTAAATGGAAGAGTTTAAGTGATAGGTTGGACTTGATGATCTTAGAAGTCTTTTCCAATCTGGTTGATTCTGTGATCCTTAAGGTCCCTTCCAACCTGGTGCTCTATGAGTTGATGATTTTCTCTCCAGCTTTTCCTCACCTGCCCATCTTTCTGTAAACACCACCTCATTCTTTCTTTTCTTGTTTATTTAGGTTGGACATTAGGAAGAAGTTCTTTGCTATGAGAGTGGTGAAACACTGGAACAGGCTGCCCAGAGAGATGGTGCAAGTCTGGAGAGTTCTAACACTAAACAGTTGTTATGTTTTGCTCTGCTAAGCCACAGTCTCGAAGGGAGGTCCAAAAGGAATCTTCATGGAGATTTGTCACTGAAAACATAGGGATGCTGAAGGGGTGTGAAAACCTTTTCCTGTTGAGACTGCTGTGGTGGTTGGGGTAGCAAACTGAATGCAGGGAGAGCAAATAATTGATGAGATTTTTCTCTCTCTTCAAGTGGTACTCAAACCAAGAAATCTGAGGTAAAATGAAGGACACAGGCATGGCCATGGTGTCCTGTTCTTCAAAAAATCCTGTTGCTTAAATAGTCTGTTCCCAGTTTTACTGCTAGGAAAGTAATTCCCAAATGCTGGACACCAATTACACCTTCATTCCCTTTGTAGGACTGGAACATTCAGTCTTGCTGATACCATAGAAAGGCACCATTTAGCCTCCTAGTTCAGCCTTCTGCCTCTGAGCATCTGCTGAGCATTATTAAATGTTGTCAATTATGTCACTAATTCCATATGAGACCCAGAACTGTTTGAGCATGTAGGAACCCAACCCTTACATCTGTAATACAGCCATAAAAGACTTATGGCTTGGAATATGTCTCCAGGGTCTTGTTCTAGAATCCACAGCTTGGTAAAATTGTGGTAGCAACTCAATACTTTCAATCATAGGATCATAGATTGGTGTGAGTTGGAAAGAATCTGAAAGATCAGCTAGTTTCAACCTTCAGGGATGGAGGCTCTACCATCTCCCTGGGCAGCCCATTCCAATGCCAATCACTCTCTCTGGCAAGAACTTCTTCCTAACATCCAGCCTGAACCTCCCCTGGCACAGCTTGAGGCTGTGTCCCCTCCTTCTGTCACTGGGTGCCTGGCAAAAGAGCCCAACACCACCTGGCTACAGCCTCCCTTCAGGTAGCTGCAGAGAGCAATGAGGTCTGCCCTGAGCCTCCTCTTCTGCAGGCTGCACACCCCCAGCTCCCTCAGCCTCTCCTCACAGGGTTGTGCTCCAGGCCCCTCCCCAGCCTTGCTGCCCTTCTCTGGACACCTTCCAGCACCTCAACATCTCTCTTGAATTGAGGGGCTCAGAACTGGACACAGCACTCAAGATGTGGCCTGAGCAGTGCAGAGCACAGGGGCAGAAGGACCTTCCTTGTCCTGCTGGCCACACTGTTCCTGATCCAGGCCAGGATGCCACTGGCTCTCCTGCCCACCTGGGCACACTGCTGGCTCTTGTGCTGTCCCAATCTTGTGCCTAGCCTGGGTCCTAATGGGCACACAGAAGGAAGTGATAACAGTCCCAGTTTAGCTTCTCTCCCAGTGTGATGGGGAATGTGAGGAATCTGATCTGGGCGTGCTAAGAGCAGCTGCAGACTGCTGCATGCAGCTGAAGAAAAGGCTTTCATGTTCCTGGACCATGAAACCATCATTCAGAAGCCATCACAAGCGAGAGGCTGAATCAAACGACGCATTCAGTGCTGGCACTCAGACCCTGGCCTGGCCTGAAGATCCTGCTAAGGGGCAGTGGGGGCTGTTAGGATGAGTCTGCAGAGATATGAAGGTTTAAAAGCTATTTTTAATGTTGTGCACAAAGGCAGAGTCACAGAGCTGGCAGCCCCCAGCCCCCTCCCAACCATTTCTGAGGGGGCAGATGTCAGACCTTCATCCACCAGAAGGACAGACCCAGGGACAGAGCTCTATGGACAGAGCTCCTGTTGCTGGCTGCTTCTGCCTGCCATTGGTAGTTCTCTCCTGTAGTCTTTTAGATGAATGAATGAATAGCAGCTATTAATAGGCAGCTATAAATAGCAGCTATTAATAGGCCAGGTTGGAGGAGGTCTTGAGTGACCTGTTCTAGTGGGAGGTGTCCCTGCCTATGGCAGGGGGTTGGTACTGGATGATCTTTGAGGTCCCTTCCAACCTTACCATTCTATAATTCTATAATAGAAACCTCTTTTCAGTCAGACACTTGGACCTCTCCCTCCAGCAACTCAAGGCTTTTGTAACCTTCAGGAGAGACACAGCCCTTATAATCCTGCTGCTGCAGGATTTCTTGCTTGTCCTTTCAAACCTTTCATCTTCATGATACCATCTGAGAGCCATGCTGCTCCTTTTGTCTTCTCCTCAGCAAGCTGCTTGCCTGGATTGTTGTGATTGATTCATCAGGATGATTCAGGAGCAATGAGAGCTGCAGGCAGATGAGTCTGTTCCTAATAATGGTCTTCAGGGAAATAAATACAATAATAATTACTTATGTGTTATTAAATCATTACTATCAGGCTAGGGGTTTTTTGTGTTTGTTTTTTTGTTTTGTTTTGGTTTTGGTTTTTGGTGTGAAGGTTGATCTTTGAGCTGAGTCAGAAGCTCCATCCCAAAGCGTCCACCCTCTGTTAGCAGCTCTCAGTTTCTGCTGCACTCTTTTTTTTTCCTTGTTAGCTCCCCTGAAAAGGAGATTTCTTCCTCTACTCATTTGCTTTTGGGGTAGAGCTGGCTGCTACCTCAGTCCCACCGAGTCTCTCTTGTTCCATAGGCAGTTTGACAGCAACCACCTGATGCAATCTGAGAACCCAGTGTCTACATCCAGCATAGATGCCCATTTTTGTCCAAGCAATGCCCTGGGTCTGACTGGGGCAACCATAGCTTCCTCTTAGAATCATAGAATCATAGAATGGTAAGG